>OZ012738.1:497003789-497519426 GCA_963859935.3 Lathyrus sativus
TTTTTCGTTTCTCTGCACAACTTCAAACACAAATTTCGAAGTTAGTTGAATGAAAAAGGTGTTGTTGGAATCTGGCATTCCAATAATATCCCGATTAATAGATTGCGAGGCTGACGGCTCGTTTATCGAATAGTCGTCATTCTCCATCAAATTACCTAACCAAACTCCTCTTTCTTGCCCCGCGCAATCGAAATCACAAACCTATTTAAATATATCCTCTAACCAAAACATCCAATACGATAAACCTAAATTCCTCGCCCTCGCGCGATTTCCAACCAAAATACCTTTTACCAAAGAACATTGTTTAGTCCCTTCTTCCGCGCATAACAAACTAGTGCTTCAACCTCCCCTAGCGAGCAGACAAGCCAACGTTTAGCAGTTAGAATGTGACCTAAACACTCGTTCATTTACACACAAACCTTTTACCGTAGTTGGCCGAACTACGGCTGCTCTGATTCTTCATTCTCTTCTGAATGTAAGATACGTAGGCACAAGATTGCGATGATCTTGGCGAGCACAATCCCCTCTTTTTCCCGTAGTCCCACGAACTACGAATGCTCTGATTTTCCACTTCTTACAAGTGAAGATACGTAGGCACAAGGACCCCAATCCTTGGCGAGCACCCTATCTTAAAACCACCATTTCCCCCCACAGGAGAAACCTTAGAAGAAAACAAACAAGCATAGTTAACTTTACTCTCGAATCGATCAAGAGGTTCCCGTTGAGTACAACGGACGTGGAGGGTACTAATACCTTCCCTCTGCGTAACCGACTCCCGAACCTAGAATATTGGTTGCGATGACCATGTTCTTATCCCTCTTAAAGGTTTTATCGATATTTTCCTATTCCATTATTGGAATGAATAAAGTTCGGTGGCGACTCTGTTTCAAACAGTATTTTCCGCGGCCATCGCGAGGATCGTATTTTTCGAGGTACGACACTTAGTACCCAAAGCTTCCTGTAAGCTCCTCCAAAATCTCAATATAAACCTCAAATTTCCATCCGACACCATATTCGATAGTGTCTCATACCACTTTACCACTTCGTCAATATGCATCTCATATATCCTCAACATAAAATAGTTAATCCACTCACAATAACCCAAATTTATACCTTCCAAATTCTTTGGAAATCTCAACACCAAATTCGTGAAAATACTACCTGATTTCCACTCTGGAATATTCAATGATTGCATCAGACTCAACAGTCTTTGATGTTCAATCTCCGACTTTCGGCAATTCTAGCCAGCATATTCAACCTCAACCACTCCTCTCCTCATCCATGGTCACCCAAAACAATTTACTAAAATTCGGTCACTTTTTCATAACACCGGGATGGATACTCCATCTACCTCAATCTATGTCTTCACGAGTACTCCTACTCCACTCAACAACATATGGTACACATACCCTATCACAACATATCATGGTACTCTTTCCACAAATCCGACAATCCACTCTTCGACTCTAATTTATCAAATTCAACTAATTCATCAACTCAACCCAGATTTCTGACCTTCTCGATTCTTCTCAAGAATACCACCAGCCTGGTTTAACAATAAAAGCTTAACTCCATAAGAAGTCTCTTCATCCACCAAACTCATATTACAAAATTGCTCAATCAGTTCTAACTCTTTTCACCATCATCTTCGGTATATGCAAATATTTCCAACTCATTGCATCATCTACCATGTCCACTTTACCCGCAGGGTAATTCAACTCAAAGCCGTAATCCTTCAGAAGTCCCAATTGTTTCCTCTGCCTCATATCCCACTCTTCAAATAAAACAAACACCTTAAACTCTTAGGATCACCAAACATCTCTGATCTCGGTCTGAACTTTCGAAGCCTCCAACTCCGGCACAACCACAATAGCAACCAACTCTAAATCACTGGTCGGATGATTCTTCTTATGTACTTCAAGTTGCCTTTAGCAAATCCCCCATTATATCAACAAGCATCACAAACACAACAAATATTTTTGTCGGATTCGACAGAACTTTCCTCACAAAAGTATAACGCTACTCTTTTTCCAACACTGATAACTCAAGTTCCTTATGCTCAACTTAATCCTCTATACTCTTCAAATACCCTAAAATATCACAGATTAACACAACCATTTCCTTGCTCAAATAATTAAAGAAGGTCTCATGCCAAACGGACAAACAAGTTGTGAGTTATGGTGGAAACACGAACCATACCTTCCGTCCTTACCACAACATCTAAACATACTTCCTTAATAAATATCTTAATTCCATGTCATTACTTCACCATCACATAAAGCATTGTAATAGCTTTCCAACGCTTCGAACTGCGCGTCATTCCGAGTTACGATTCTCCCGTACGGCAAAAATACGAAAACCACTTTTTCCTGCCCAGGACGTCTTTGCTGGGCGAACACCGTGGCGAGCGAGGGGCTGTTCACTAGCATACTCGCTAGGCGAGGACCTGACGAACATGACAGTCTGAAATCTTATTTTCGACCGTTACCTGACTTCCGAGTGTCCGATTTCAATTCTGTAAAAAGCTGTGAGCTCGGAATTCAACGTACAACAACAATTTCATATCTAGGAGGCCATCCAACACACTTTCAATCTTTAAATATTTTAAAACCCAATTACTGCCAATCTCGAAAGCAGATATTAGAGCCTCTTATTACGATACAACTTCGACCTTCAACACATCCACCATAATAACTCTACTCGAGATCACATGACCAATGAAACTCACATCCTTCAATCAATTGATCCATCAAATCATCAACTCTTGGAAGCAAACACTTATCCTTGATAGTCACCTTGTTCATTTATCTATAGTTCACCCAAAGCTTCACAAAACCTTCCGGCTGTATAACCAAAAAAATTGGTGCACCTTACGGTAACACACTCAAATAAAAGGACCTCTCTTCCAGCAGGTCTTCAAGTTGGCTCTTCAACTGTTTCAATCCCAACGCAAACACACAATATGGAGTCACCCATATCGGACTAGTTCCAAGAGCGAAGTCAATGTGTTAGCTTCACTTCACATTCCAGTAGTAAATCATTTACCTCCTTGGGAAAACTTCCGGACAATCACAATTAAGTGACAAACCCCAATTTCTCACTTTCCTTAACATTCAAAGTTTCCGTCAAAATAAACACCTCAACACCGTCTTACGCCGACTCGTCAAAATAATTCCTTAAGCACTTAGCTTAACTCAAGACAATTCACTGCTCACGCCACCTAAGCTTGCAAGACACGTCTATCCCATCCAACACAATCTCGTCTACTATTAACAAGAGATTAAGGGTGATCAGTTCCTCAATTTGTCAATAGACAGCCGAAAATCATGATGGGGTACAAACCATCTTTACCAAAAACTATAAGAGCGTTCCTCAACACACTGAGCCAAAACACTGCAACATTCTGGAGAAATACAAACTTCTCCCCCACTGGAATCATTCCACTTCTACCAACAAAGTTAAACAACAACATGTACCGACAGTGTTTTTACACACATGTCGCATACCAGGGAACAACAACACTAGACAACATTGACCAGACGAACCGACCTGCTCTGATACCAATTGTAACACCCCATTTCCCAAATTAAATAAAATACAAACATTATAAGTAAATATCAGAGTTTTCACCAAATCAGTGGAATATCACATCACCAAAATTTACCGAAATTCTTTATTGATTATTTTCAAAATAAAACAGCGAAAATTATTATTTCAACATTCTTGGCCATCCGCCAGATTACATAAAATCTTTATTATTATAATTCACCAAAATGTGATATGTCATAGGATTTCAACAAGTTTGACATAAAACAATTAAAACACTCATATCCCGTGTTACGTATCAGAGCATTCTAAGACTCGACTCGCACACTGCTATCCAAGCTAGCTATGTACCTGGATTATCTGTACTTCCGATGAAGCACAGACCACAACAACAACAAAGGGGTGAGAAAACATGATCAAAATATATCGGTAATTACATACATGAAATAAGAGTAGTAAATACACCAATCACATAGTTTATCACCCATCATTCACCAAATACGACATATAGTCCACCGACAACACAATACACCATAATGCAATTATGCAACGCAACACCATGCATGTGGTACCGACTCATTGGTTCATTCAATGTGAACCCGAATAGATCACCTACACCCGCCCTTGGCCATGATCCGTCCTCACCATTCCCCACTCAAAGGAACACGAATGAATCACATACGCTCCACTAAGCAATGACTCATCCCACCAATACACCATGAATATGCATAACACCAAATGCATAACAATTTAACACAAGCACGCAATGTGCACACAATCCCCAGATCACATCACCATACATCACATATACACATTATTCATCAATTAATTAATTTAATTAATGTCACACGATCTCCCTGATCCCATCACCATACTCCACACATATCTCCCACACCAACCTACTTATTAATAAAATTGAATAATAGGGAACTCACATTGAACACTGAGTACACCCAATCCTTCCGATCACTTTACTATACAACCTACATATGCATATATACATATATCTCACCCACCGAGTGATTATATCTTCTAAATCCAATATTTCATAATTTCGCCTTTCAACGCCAAGTATACACTCTTCACCACCAAGCACCATCTCTCTACCTATCACAACCCAAGGCATCCTACAAACTATCCTACACCACTCAATTATATTAATTAGATATTAAGAAAGTCCACCTTATAATACCAAGTATCCTCATACTCCAACACACCGGATGCACACGATCCTACTAATCACCTCATCCTACATTCATATACTCCATACACCACTTAATCATTTTACTTAAATTAAATATTATGGTATCCACTTCCTATCACCAAGTATGCACCCTACATCATTCAATCACCATCCATACACTCATCATGATCAAAGAGATTCTACAAGGCTAATGCACAAGGCAGAACAATACCAAAAACCACATTCTGCTGTCATGTTCGCTGGTTCATTCACCAGGCGAAGCCCTAGCGAATGCTCGCTACCAGCTCGCCAGGAGAACCTGCTCGCAAAGTCCTTCTCAGCTATCGTGCATTCGTCAGGCGAAGGAATCATTCGCCAGGAGAACCTTCACTGGCCACACTCGCCAGGCAAACTTCATGCCCTTTGGGTCTAGGAGTTTATTTGGAATTACTCGCTACTACTCGCCAACACTCGCCAGGCGAACCCTCGCGAACACTCGCCAGGCAAACCCTCGCGAATGCTGCGATGCCCAAAATCCTTACTGTCGTACGGTGCTATTTGGACCAATTCAAGCCTAATTCTCCACTTCTACTTCCTATTCCACCAGTACTATAATCCACATGCATTATACTCAACAGTCGACCTATAATCCTTACTCTAACACTAACATTACAGTACATTACCGACACTCCAGAGTTACTCAGAACCTCACCAAGGTCCTAACCATAGTCATTAACAACGCCCTAGGGATCAACACATAATTTTCCCAAAGCTATAATCATGGTCATTACCCACACCACAGGGAACAACACATAATCTCACCAAAGTTATATTCATGGTTACTATCAACACTACAGTAACAACATAGAATCTCACCAACATCACCATGATATATATATATATATATATATATATATATATATATATATATATATATATATATATATATATATATATATATATATATATATATATATATATATATATATATATATATATATATATATATATATATATATATATATATATATATATATATATATATATATATATATATATATATATATATATATATATACACACCAAAATGCATCATCAGCATTCATCAATTCAACAACATCAACAATAATTATAAGCATGCCAATATAAAACTCATACGCATCAAATCTCTACGGGGTTAAGGAATCCCCTCTACCCAATTTCATGTAATTTACCATCCCAACCAGTTTCTCCCCCCTAACCTCGATTACTGCTCCGATTGATGAAGAATTCTTCAAGAACCGATAGCCCTAGCCTCTTCCCTTTCTCCTTGTTCTTCGTTCTTACGGTCTCTCCCATTTCTC
Organism: Lathyrus sativus; assembly: GCA_963859935.3. Lineage (NCBI taxonomy): Eukaryota > Viridiplantae > Streptophyta > Magnoliopsida > Fabales > Fabaceae > Lathyrus > Lathyrus sativus. The sequence continues at coordinate 497,009,862 of OZ012738.1, forward strand.
TTCTCTGACAGTTTCTATCGTGACTTTTCACATTTCTCTCTAACTTCCTAAATCCCCTCAACTTCTTATTTTACATTTTAATTCCAATAATAATAATAATAATAATAATAATAATAATAATAATAATAATAATAATAATAATAATAATAATAATAATAATAATAATAATAATATAAATAATAATATTAATAATATCATTTTACCAAAATAATAATATTCATAATAATAGTAATAATATTCCACCAATAATATTAATAATAATAATAATAATAATAATAATAATAATAATAATAATAATAATAATAATAATAATAATAATAATAATAATACCACCAATATTACTATTAACTATTATATTATTATCTCAACACCACATCTCCACAAATAATCCTTATATATCAAGGATACTCACCAATCATATACAAACACACCCCACCTAAGGGCACACCAACATAAAATAATTAAATTAACACCAAAATGACTAAATAAATAAAATGGGTGTTACATTCATCCTCCTTCATTTTGAACAACTCGTATTGTTGAACTAGAAGGTTAACCTTAGTTTTCTTAACCCGTTGATTCCCTTCATAAGTAGAACATAGGGATTAAAAATGGTCTTAGTTGTATATTTATCAATGATTTTTATGTACTCTGAGTATGGTAGAGAATAAACCAAGATGCCTATAACTCTGATACTTTCTATAGCTCTTTTTCTAAATTGGTGTGAGAGTTTTTCTATCAGGCACCATTCCAACTCCATTGATTGGAATATCAATGTCATCTTCTTGAATATACCACAACTCATCATCAAGACCAATAATACGACTATACACCTTGTTATTCCACCATTCAAACTCAAAAGAGTCTCCACTATAAGTTGGAGGTCTAGCTATATAATTACTTTTTTTGAATTACTATACTCATTATTTATAGCAGCATGTGGATTGGGAGTACCATTTCCATTATCAGAAAACTCCAGACATGATTCAATATGTTTTTCTTGGGATCTTTTATGCACCACTATTAAGTGTTAAACATAGACCGTACTCTGATGCCAACTGAATGTGAGAAAAACACAAGAAGATGGTTTGAATTGTTTTGATTTTTTTTTCTTTCTTTTTAAACTCTTTGGTTAGATTCTAAATAGATGGTATAACATATGATTCGATCATAGGTAGGCAGCGGATATGAAATGCAAGAAAGAAGAGTGACACATAAAGTTATCATGGTTTCTCTCATAACTTGAGAGTAATACAGCCCCCTTGTACTTACAAGAGATTTTCACTATAATCACACAAGATTAGAATTTTCTCGAGCACACAAGTAAGAGACTTCCAATGCCCAAACATTAAAGTAAGAGACTTCTATGCTCAAGCACACAAGTAAGAGACTTCCAATGCTCAAGCATATAAGCAAAAGACTTATATGCTCAAGCACACAAGAAAGAGACTTCAAATGCTCAAACATTTAGTAAAAGACCTCTAAAAATCTACCTATCAGACAAATGATGTTTTAGAAAAATACACTTGATATACAATCAGAGGTGTATAAAGAATACAATGCAAATAGAATCTTTTAAGATTTAGAGATTTCTAAGATATACAAGGATAAGAAATCCTAAGTTCAGCTTGTGCATTTGTTTTGACTGAGTAACTTCTCTTAGAGTGTCAATTGATGTATTTTTCTTCAAGTCACCAACTCATTAAATAGAGAAGGAAAAGAGTCATTTAAGATCTAGTACGGTAGAGTCTTAAAGAAGCTTCAAATGAGACGTTGGGATGTTTTATCAAATTGTCAAGGTTGGTGAAATCTAGTTTGAAATTCCTTTGCTACAAAAGGAATTAGCAGTTGCATCCCAACATACTCCATGAAGAAAATATAGCTTAGGTGTTCACGTGACAAAGTAGACACAGAGGTTGTTAGTGACCCATCAGAGTCGCCTTGATCCTTGCGCTTTGACTGGTTCAGATTTTGATCATCAGAAACAAGTTTCTTTAAAGTCTGGTCTTTAGAAGCTGACTTATTCAGACTTTGACCTTCAGATGTTGACATGTTCATAAGTTAACTTCTTTAGAGTCTGATCTTCAGCTTTTTATGCATCAGATTTTGGTTTTTAAACTTTTTTTAGATGTTCATAGGAACCAATACTTAGATTCTATATGAAATTTTAGTCAATGGTCCTGCATACTTGAACAAATATCAGTATATCTAATTGTTCTTTAAATACTTTGTTATCATCAAAAATTAAGGAATATGGGACAAACTAATTTTATTCAAACACTTCAACCATTAGACATACCTAAAAGTGTGCGGAAGAACATTTCGAAAGACTTTGTCACTGACTTTCTGAATTCAAATGGCTAATTTGTCATTTTCGTGGTAGTTGATCGTTTCTATTAGACTTTTCATTTGGGAGCACTAATAGCCCAATTTATTGCTTTCAGAGTTGCAGAGGTATTCATCAATTTGGTCTGCAAATTACATGATATTCCAAATAGCATTGTCTTGGATTGCGATCCAGTGTTTGTCAGCAAATTATGGGCTGATTTGTTTAAATTTGGTGGCACATTACTACGCATAAGTTTGTCATATCACCTTCAAATTGAAGGTTAAACCGAAGTCACCAACCGAACCATCGAACAATACTTACGTGGTGTATGTGAAGCTACAACCCTATCGTCAATTATCTCTCATAAATGCTAAGTACAACAAGCTTTCCAAGCGATACTACAGGCCATTCTCGGTCAGTGCACGTGTTGGAAAGGTCGCATATAAATTAGAACTCCCTTCATATTCCAAAATTCACAATGTTTTCCATTTTTCGGTTCTTAAGCTTCATGTAAGACCAACCCCTCACGCTGTTGATGAGTTGCCATTTGATGTTGTTGACAATGCACTATATTAATGCTGATAGGAAGCCTAATAAACCCACTAGAGAGAGGAATGTTAATTGTGCTAAAAAACTTTTATTTATATTTATGCTGAAAGACTTTTATTTATATTAAGGGTGTGCACTTAGTCTACCTTAACAATTTTAATGCTTTCAAAAAGAGGCTCATGGCCCATTTACTTTTAGCAAAATCCTAACTATTTATAATGTAACGTTGAAGTTGTGTTCTTTAATAAAATTTCTGAAATTTGTTATATCTTTTTTTTTTCTTTGTAGCATAGATCTATATTTTAGTCTTAGCATTAATCTATTTTTGGTGTTTTTATTCATTGATTCAATGTCTCCCAAACCTACAAATATTTCATCTAAGCACTTGAATGATGTTATTCAAGTTGTTCATAAACATATTGAAGATGCAATTAATCACACTCACCATCAAATGGATGAGACATGTCATGCAGCTAGTCACAATTTGGAACAACAATTGGGCAACATCATGTTAGATAATACTTTTAAGTTGAATGGATTTAAACTTAAATCGTGAACAAATTATTTTTATTATAGTATTTTAAACATTTTCAAATGTCATAAAGTCAACGCGCAGATATTGTACACCCTAAATTCAATTAATTTATTTAATTGAATTTAATTACATCTTTTTTTGAAAATAAAAAATATATTACTATACAAAATAGAGATGAAATACAAAGGTGACACAAAGGAACACGCAAACCAACCAAAGAGACAAAAATCAACCAAGAACTAATCCATAAGGAGAATAGTTATAATTTTCCTAATTCTAAGATTACACCAACCTCTATAAGAGTATTAATAACTATACTTTCTACCAACCTCTATAAGAGTATTAATAACTATACTTTCTATGTTTTTACTATTCACATTGTCTCCAAAACTTTTGTTATTTCTATACCTCCAAATCTCATATATTGTCTCTCCTATTGGACTACGGATAAGACAGACCCTCCAGCCCTTGCCTTTACTAGACTTGATGATCCACTTAAGCTCATCTTGCCAACCACAAGGAATTTCCCCAATGCCTAACCAAGAAAGGACCTTCTGTCAGCATCTTTTAAATGGGGGACTGTCATACCCCAAATTTGTCCTACCCGTGTATAGCTTTCACCCATACATCCATCCACTAACAATTATTCAAAAATCCAAAATCCAAATATATATATATATATATGTGTGTGTGTGTGTGTGTGTGTGTGTGTGTGTGTGTGTGTGTGTGTGTGTGTGTGTGTGTTGCTTCTGCTTGTCGTTCAAGTTCAAGGTGGTGCAAGGTTTGAATTCAAGGTATCTAGTCAGGTGTATGACTAATACTGATTGAAGTTCATCTGACTTTGACCTAATCTTGGTCAAGCAAAAGTTTTTATTTCAAGATTAAGGACAGGGTTTGTAACAATTCAAGGGATGTGGGGCTGAGCTTCTAATTAGGGTTTGTTATCAAGCTATGACAGAACAAGTATTCCATCAATGATTGATTCATTTGAATTAAGGTGTTATTGAATGTATTGAGATCCATGTGACATATCGTTTCAATACATATGTCGCTCATTTGGTTTATGATGAAATATTTGTTTATCAATGCAAGTTACAAAGTCCAAAGATTGACTTAATGATGGATTTGTGCCAATGCAAGGTTCTAATTCATTTTCAAATTTAAAATGGATTTGTATATTGTTTCAAGGATCAATTTATGTTTTAATTCTTTTCAAGTGGAAAAGTCAGGAATATTGAAAATTGGTTCTAGTCAAAATTTCATGATTTAATGATCGTGATTTTTATTCAAGTCAAGGGCAAAGTCAAAGGACGATTCAAACATAGAAGTGCGAATTTCAATTCCAAAAATTCAAAGCCCATTCATTACAAAAGGGTTCTAAAATAGAATGCAATGGCTCTTGAAATTCCCAAAGGCCCGTTTCTCACAAATGTACAAATAGAAGCCCATTAATGTTCCAAAAGCCCATACATGACAAAGTTATTAAATTTGCCAAACAAAAGAAATTCATGTCATTTTTTACCGCAATCAATACACACCACTATTATCTAGCCAAATTCATGCCAAACCGTCACGATATGAAAATTGAAGTCATAAGTTATATAACACAATCCCTCCTCAAGCTAGTACACTACTAGGACATGTTCAGTGTAACACCCCACTTTCCAGAATTAAAATAAAGTACGATTATTTCAAATAAACATCAAAGTTTCTTCATAAAAGTGGGATATCACATCAATTAATTCAACATAACCTGTCATTAGATGGTTTTCAAAATAAAACAACGGAGGTAATCATTAATTCGACATTCTCGACCATCTGCCAAATTACATAAATTCATTCATTAACAAGGTTCACCAAAGTATGATACGTCACAGGAATAAAACAAATTCAACATAATAAAAGTAAACATCCAAGTCTCGTGCTACGTGTCAGAGCATCCTAAGACTCGACCTGCACACCACTATCCAAGCTAGCTATGTACCTGGATTATATGTACTTCCGAAGAAGCACATACCACCACAACAACAAAGAGGTGAGAAAACATGATCAAAATTTATCAATAATAAGATACATGATCAAAAGTAGTAATTATATAAAATATCACCCAACATGCATCAACCACGACCTACTGTCCAAAAACCAAACACAACATGCAATAATGTAAACATGCAACTCAACATCATGCATGTGGTACCGACTCATTGGTTCATTCAATCGAACCTCGGATAGATCACATACACCCCTCCTTGGAAATGATCTATCCTCACCATTCTCCACAAGGGAGTACGGATGAATCGCATACACTCCTCCTGAGCAACGATTCATCCCACCATTCTCCACAAGGGAGTACGGATGAATCACATACACTCCTCCTGAGCAATGATTCATCCCACCATTCTCCACAAGGGAGTACGGATGAATCGCATACACTCCTCCTGAGCAACGATTCATCCCACCAAAACACCATGATATGCACGACACCAAATGCACAACAAAATAAACTCAAGCACACTAAGTGCATACGATTCTCCTAATCACATCACCATGCATCATATATATATATATATATATATATATATATATATATATATATATATATATATATATATATATATATATATATATATATATATATATATATATATATATATATATATATATATATATATATATATATATATATATATATATATATATATATATATATATATATATATATATATATATATATATATATATATATATATATATTACACACCAATTAATTATGTTAATTAAATTAAATATTAGGGGAAATTTACATTTTAACACCGAGTATACACTCTTCACCATTAAACACCATCTCTATACCCATCATGACCAAAGGGATCAATTTGCCAAAAGGCTGCAATTCACACTTCACAGTTCACAATCTAGGATTCACGCCATGCGGCTACCCACGGCATATCATAATACAGCACACAAGCTATACGTTATATATCAAAAACATCAACATTGGATGGAAAAGCCAAAAATAAAACAAGTTGTTGTCATGCTCGCTGGCTCACTCGCCTAGCGAAGCCTCAGCGAACGCTCGCTGCCTCACTCGCCTAGTGAACTCGCTAGCGAAGGCAGGCAGTGACTACTGGAAGTGTTCGCTACTCAGCTCGCTCAGCGAAGACTTAGCGAACCCTCGCCACCTCACTCGCTAGCTGTTCGCCTAGCGAGTTTTGCAATACACCAAAATCCCAACTGTCCAAAAATCATCAGAAGCTCACAAATCACCCGATTTTCACCAAACCAGTTCCTGTAGTCTTAGCCTAATATTCCTCGACTAAACTACACGACTTATTCCAGACTCTAACCGTTAAAACATCAATTCTACCGATTAAACCATTTCTGACCTAGAATGGAAAACTACACAAAAACACCCAAACAATCCAAATAATCCCTACATAATCACATGCATGGATAGAATCACAATGTTTCACACCCTTACCTCGATTAATTGATCAGATTGATGAAGAATCCTAAAGAATTGACAGCCCTAGCCTTCTCTCTCTCTCTCTCTCTCTCTCTCTCTCTCTCTCTCTCTCTCTCTCTCTCTCTCTCTCTCTCTCTCTCTCTCTCTCCTTGTTCTTCCTCCTTAATCTTTATCTCTCCTTTCTATTTCCTTTCTATTTCCACTTTCTTTCTCTTTCTCTTTCTTTCTCCCAAAACCCCTTTAATATCTCTCCATCCTTATCTTCTTACTTAATTTAATAATAATACAAATAATAATAATAATAACAATAGAATAACAATATTACTATTATTATTAAATTATTATCATTATTAATTATATTATATTAATATTAAACTCTATAGTTTATTAAATGATCGCTATAATTAAGGGCACTCACCAGCGCACTCAGACACACCCCCACATAAAGACACACCGAAATAAAATAACACCAAAAGACTAAATAATTAAAATGGGTGTTACATTCAGTGCAACCTCACCTCATACGCCCTTTTGCAAGCTTGTATTCCCTACGTGGTTCGCGCACAAGCCACATTCACGATGATGCACATCAGGCCATTTTCTCTCCAAGATACTAGGCATAGCCATTTCATAATATGCAAAATAGAAAATGAAAAAAGAATCACATAAACCTCTGTTGCTAAGCCACAAAGTTGTACAACTTGTCAACAAAAATCACAAACTTGCAGGATTTCGTACAAGGAATAAAAGCCTACAAAACACTATGCATTGGCCACAATTACAAAACAACAAACTAGTTGAGGTCTCGACGCACAACCCCTATATTCTTCCTTCACCATAAATCATCTTCATATACCTTCAACCCCAATGTTTTCACAAAATCCTCTCGACCCTTCTTCATTTTTTTTTCGTTCAACTTTTTTTTCAATCTTCTTCAACTATCATCTTCGCCCAACCTTCTTTAAAACTCCTTTAATCTTCACATACAAAAAAACCATCTCTCAAACACCAACCTTCTTTTTTTCTGCAAATCATAAAACCAACATGCTCATTCCAATCTCAATCGTATTCATCTCCTTCTTCAAATTTTCTTCCTTCTTTAACCCACAACTTTCAACAACAAATATTTCAAATCAATACCCCAAAACCCCAACTCATCAAAACCCAGAATCTGATTGAGAGAGTGAGAAGAAGGAGATGAGTCGACGGTGCAAAGTGAATCGAGTCACTAACCTGAAACCGAAAGCGAGCGGAGAGTGAGCAAGAGATGGTAGATCGATGGAGACGGAAGTAAAGGTCGGAGGCGGGTCTCCATCTTCTTCGTTCACCTCGCTTTTACTGTTGTTAGATTTTGAATTTCTCTTTTAATTTTGACCGTGTTTTTGGAAACCATGTTTAAGAGTGTTGACTGAAGAACATGATGGTGATGTAGCTAACGTTTGTTACCATGGTTTTTTTTCATTTTAAACCTGATTTGTGGACCGTACGGGTTGATGGGCCATGGCCCGTTAAAGTTTTTTACTCAGCTTTGTTTTTTGAGCCCAAATGATTCTCCTTTAATTTTCTCACCCCCCAAATCCTCCAGGCCCCCTCCTTGTTTTTTTTTTGTTTTTGTTTAAGATTTATTTTATTTTAAATTCTCATGGATTTTTTTTCTTTTTGATATTTTATTGTGTTGATTTCCTCAAATTTCGATTGCATTTCTCATTGTTTTCCATTTCTCTTTTGTTTTGGTTGAGATTTATATTTTGGTTGATGAAAATCTAAAATCATAGATTATCGATTATTGATTTAAAATCTTGATTAAGATGAGACCAATTGGATTTCCATTTCCAGTCTCACTCTATTTTAGTTCATCTTATATTTACAATTTCAATTTTGATCAATGAAAGTCTTTTATTCGTAAACGTTGATTTATCGAGGTTGATAACCCTCATTATGTCTAATCTGTAGAAAATGATCATTGGGATCATTTTCTATACTTTGGGATCGTGATAGGTTACCTTCAATTAATTAACACAAGTTTGTGATTAAGACGAGATCATCCGCTTTTCGGTCCGTGTGACACGATTACATTGGAGCATGATCCTCAATATCATTTCTCTATCTTGTTTTTAGCACAGATGCCAATTTGCACGACCTCTTATAGCTTGATCTTCATCATAGATCAAGCTACGACGGTTTAGCGCTGCATTTCGTCCCAATTCAACTCACATCAAACTAACGACTAACTTTACTTTCCGCCAATATATTCTTATTTTGTTTTCAGTCAATATATCCTAATTTTATTATCTTGTTCATATACTTGTTAATAATATCTTGATTATACTATTGTGAATATTATCTCGTTTATATTGTTATATATTTTACCATATTATTCATAATTGTTCATATTCATATTCATATTGTTCACCTCTTATTCACATTCTTTTCAAAACACATAATAAACGATCGAAACAATTAAAGCCTAAATTGGTGGATCGTTAGTTACTTCTCCGAGCAACAAAATTTGGACTGTATCAGAAACCCTAGCTTGGAGATTGTGTCCGACTTTTGCTCAAGGTTTAGTTTAAGACACTTCATACACACACAGCTTTCTCTTAGGCTACCTTACAACGAGACCTTTTATTTCATGCAATCCCGTGTAGCTTACATGTATCCCTCTCCCATCCCGATGTATGCATTCATATTTCTCTGATTGTGGTTTATCATCTAGGAACATCCTTAGAGACTAGCGTAGACTAAACAGTTTTCAAACTAATTCTCGATTCATCATCGATCCATTTTCAAACACCCTTCTGTAAGTCGAGTGCTCGTCTGCATTTGACATCGACCTATCGCACACACTTTCACATTCCATCGTGGTTTCGATATTGGGGGCACCCTCAGGAACTAGTATTGTTTCTCACAACCTAACCATTGATTCGTCGTCAAGCCAGTTCCATTTTAAACCAAACCCACGACTCGTCGTCGAGCCATTTTCAAACCAACTTTCATTCCAACACATTTTTTACATGCAAATATAAGTCAAACCCTTGATCCAACGTCAAGTGGTATTTCAGCCAAGTTGTAAGTCAAGTGCCTTTTGGCCTCGCAGTCCGCCTCTTTTCGCAACCAATTCGATTCAATCCTTTTTAAACGCTTTCTTAAATAATTAACAAAAGAAGAAGATTCTTGAAGTCTAGCATTCCTTGGATCTTCGAATGAATGGCTCTTGAAGCACACGCTTTGGTTTTTCGTTCACTCAACCTTTCGTCTTAAAACACCTAATTCTTATTCAAACATTTTCGTGATTAAACTAACGAAGGAAGGAGATTCTTGGAGTCTAGCATTCCTTGAATCTTTGAATGTATAGCTCTCGAGGCACACCCCTTGACTTGTTGTTCATTTAATCTTTCAATTTCAAAACGTTCAACCTTTCTTGAAACCTTTCTAATCAACTCCCGAAAGAACTGAATTCTTGGAATCTCACATTCCTTGGATTCTTTAGTGATAGCTCTCGAGGCACGCCCCTCGGGTTGTTTGTCAGTCAATCTTTCGTTTCTTAACTCAACTCAAACTTTAAACCTATTCAACCCCTATCTCTTTTCGTGTTCGTCCCCATGAAATACGGACGCTCTGGTTCTTCATTTTTGAATGCAAGATACGTAGGCACAAGATTGCGCTGATCTTGGCGAGCTACCTTCTATCCATCTTCCATTTCCCTCTAACCTTTCCTGTAGTTGAACTACGAGAGCTCTAATTCTTCATTCTCTTCCAAATGAGCATACGTAGGCACAAGAGCCTCAATCCTTGCCGAGGACCTTATCCTATAACAACTCATTTCCGTTTAGTTTCTCTATCCTTTTATACTATCAATTCACATTTATCATTGAGAAGAAAACAAACAAGCTTAGATAACGCACATCGCAAATAACTAAGAGGTTCTCGTTGAGTACAACGAACGTGAGGGGTGCTAATACCTTCCTCTTATGTAGCTGACTCCCGAGCCTGGAACATCGGTTGTGACGAACCTATTCCTGTCTTTTTGTTTTCAAAGGTTTTCTCGATATTTTCCTTTCCCGTCTCTTCAAGATAAATAAAATTCAGTGGCAACTCTGTCGAACCGCATTTTTGCGCCTTTAGCGCGGGGGTCGCATTTCTCGATGAATTTTCGAGGTGTGATAGGGACACATGAACAACAAATGCTTTGTGGTTTCCACATGCATACAGTAATTACAAGAATCATCATTAAGAAACCCAAAATGCTTTAGCCTATCTTTGGTAGCCAGTATGTTATGGCAAATCGTCCGCAAGATAAAAAGCGCCATTGGCCTAGAAATAGTATTATAGAAAATGACTCTCCAATCAACCTTTTGCTCAACCTCTTTTATATGTTCATAAACTTTGCTGGTGCAGTATTTGACATTCATGAGGGACCAAGCCGGCATTGTCTGCATGATAACTCACTGTTTCAACACAACTTTAATGATCCAAGACATACTCTGCACAACCTAGACCTGACACACATCCACCCCTTTAAAGTAAAACATATGCACTCAATTCACCCAAAGAGAATCCTTTTTATTACTCAGGTTCAATAATAATTTTGCAATGATGGCCTTGTTCTAGTCAACCAAAGAAAGAATGCTAAGACCTTCATGGCATCTAGTAGTGCAAATCTGCTTCCACGCAATAGGGGACTTTCTAGAAATCACATCACCCCCAGTCCAAAAGAGGGACCTACAATTAGCATTTATGGCACAAATCACTTTTTGATGGAAAGAGAGGCAATTTATCTAATAAAATGATATAGCAGCAATGACACTATTGATCAGTTGGATTCTCCAAGCATAACTAAGGAGCTTAGTACTCCAATGCCTAATACGCTGCACAATTCTATCAACCAAGATCATATAGTGATGGATAGAGAGTATTTTACTAGTAAGAGGTACACCAAGGTACCTAAAAGACAACTCCCCTTTAATAAAAGAAGTGACACCAAAGATATCCTATTTGACAGTATTGTTCACACCACCAAAATAGGATTTACACTTCATAGGATTAAAAAACAATCAAGTAGACTTTAAGAAGGCATTCACCTTAGCCATGAGTAATTCAACAAACTTGTTATCACCACGAGCAAACAAAAGAACATCATCTGCAAAACTGATATTGATGATTTGGTGTTTCTCACACTTGGCATAAAAGTTGAAGTTCGGTATTAACCTGTGCACCGTCCTATGGAAATATTCCATGACAAGGACAAAACGTAAAGGAGATATAGGATCACCTTGTCTAAGGCCCCTCTTTGCCTTCAAATTTCTAGTGTACCTGCCATCAATATTAAATTTATAAGACACTATTGGAACAGCCACCATGATCCACTTAGTAAACATTTAACTGAAGCCAAGCTCTTTAAGGATACACTCCAAGGCATACCAATCCACAGTATCATAAGCCTTTTGGATGTTTAATTGTAGCATACATCTAAGATTTCCCCCCTTTCTACTATAACGACGAGTTAGTCATAGGCTGGAAAAATGTGATCGTGAATATTCTGCCCAGGAACAAAAGTTGTCTGGCTTTGGTTGATTATGCTAGTAAGGACTTTGCTCAATCTACCAGACAAGATTTTAGAAATAATATTTTAAATAGTGGTACAACGAGATATGTGCCTAAACTCTTTAACATACTTTCCAGCATTTCCTTTAGGAACTAAAGAAACCAGAGTACAGTTGACAGCAGGGTACATTTTAAATTGAGTGAAAAACTCCATAATTGTAGCAATAATATCATTCTTAACAATTCTCCAAGATGCCTTGAAAAAATTAGCCCCAAACCCAACAACACCAGGGGATTTCAAGTCTCTAGTGTCATTTAGGGCATGAGTAATCTCATTATCAGTGATAGGTCTCTCAAGCATACTTCTCTGCTCAGTAGATATTTGAGGCTTGTCCCATAGAAGTTCAGCACTTCCTATGAGGCTAGCATAGAAGTTCAGCACTTCATTCTCAATGTCATCAGGATTATTTAGCAGGGTACCATCATCCTTATATATGGAAGATATGTCACTTTGGCTCTGCTTAGCTTTAAGTTGGGCATGGAAATTCCATTGTCCCCATCACCCATCCTAAGCCAGCTAATCTTGGACCTATGATTAGAATTTCTCCCTAATTTCACTCCATTTGAACCCCTCTCCAGTCCCCTCTTTGACCTTCTTAATTAACTCAGTGTTATCCAAATCATTCATCAGCTACTTTTGAATTTCCAATAAGTTCAGTCTAGCTTACTTTAGAGAGTGAGATGGCTCTATCAAAGGTTTGCTGAGAGTTTTAACAATCCATTAGACTCTAATCAACTTCCTCCAAAGCATTAACATAGGGCTTCCCCTAAGAGGGCCATTCCAACTCTTGGATATCTCCTCCTAAAAACCAGCCATATCAACCACACTATTGAGAAACTTGAAATGATAATTCCTTTGACACCTATTACTCTCAGGATTCTTCAGATACAGCAAGGCATGGTCTGAAACACTGGGAGCTAAAATACTAAGAGAAACATTCATTTATTTTTTATACCACTAAGTGTTAGCCATACCATGGTCAATTCTGGAGTAAATGACATTATCAATCAATTCTGGAGTAAATGACATTATCAATATGCTTTTTTGACCGAGTATAGTAGTCACCAATAGTGTCAATTTCACTCATGTCTGCTCTATCCATCATATATCTTAGATCCTTGTACTCATATTCATGAACCAATGCCCCTCCTCTTTGTCGCTTCCGCGAAAATAAGGTGCCGGCAAAACAGAAGAGTCGCCACCTTTCGTTATTTATCCCTCAGAACGGGAAAGGAAACGATCAGAAAAACCTGACGAAAAGGTATAAGACAAGGTCATCGCAACCGTTGTCTGGGTTCGGGAGTCGGTTACGCAAGGGGAAGGTATTAGCACCCCTCACGTCCATCGTACTCGATGGGATCCACGCTTGGTGTGTTTACTGGACGAGTTGGTTTATCTATCTACCTATCAAGGCTGGCTTAAAAAGAAAAGAAAATGACTCGGCAAAGCGTCGCACTTTATGCCTACGTATTCCCATCAGAGAATGAGAAATCAGAGTCAACGTAGTTCGGCTAACTACGGGTTACGGGGAAGGTGGCTCGCCAATACGTCAGTATTGTGCCTACGTACTCTCACACAGGCATGAGAGATCAGAGCTTACGTAGTTCGGGTTAACTACGGATTACGGGAATTCAGATTCATCTGTTTTATCGAGTAGGGTTAACACACAGTTCCAGCAGTTAGATGTAAGCAACTCGACCCTTGGAGACTTAAGAGTTACCGTTTGCGGTAGAACTGGGAGTTAACGAGACTCTTTTCTTCAGAAAAACTTTCCTTTGAATTATGGGCCCACGGGGCAAAAAGGTTTGAAGTTTGTTTTCTGTCTTTTACGAAAGAACTGTTTTTTATGGATATTTGCAACTAATATCGCACTAGAGACTATGACCTGAGAGTGAATGCATCGCATGTCACCCAAAGGGTGCCATACTAAACATCCAGACTGTTGAAAAGAAACTCTCCAATCAATCCTTTCTCAGATAGCTTAAGGCTCGTAACGTACGACGTCAGTTAACCTTTATTACTGTATTGGGATTTGTTTTGAGATGAGAAGAGAACGAACAGGTTCGACTAAGGGGAGACTATCAAGTCCTAATATTGTCATGCCAAGGATTCATCCTATGGTTGAGGTTTGAAACAGGGAACTCCTAGAAGTTATCATGCATAGGTTTCAACCTAAAGTTCTAATGATCACTTCCTTATCAAAGGAAATGAGATTCCTAGGGGATCATGTCAACGATAAACAGAAACAGATAAAGCATCACCTTTAACAGTAAACAGTAAACGACTGTAAAATGCATGCAATGCAAGTGAGGAGAGGAAATGTGTGTGGGGCATCAGCCTCCACAAGCTCATCTCAACCTCAAGCCAAGTATGAATAACAGTAATCATACAGAGAAAATAACATGTGCTATCAAGCAACTCATAATAACTGCAATCATACAGAAGAAATGGAATGCTATCAAGCAACACAAACCACATAGGCAAGGGAGCAGGGCTCTACCGAATACCCGCAAGCAAAGCCACACAGTAAAAATACAAGCAGAGGGAGCAACTCAACCCCTAGTGCAATCATGCTCCTAGCTTAAATCAGTCTAAACATGAACTTATTCTAATGCATAAAGCAAATCAAATAAGTCACAGCAATACAGTTATACAGCAAGCAAACAGACAGGAAAGAAAGCAAATCAACAACTTCCCCAGCTTCAAGCTTCAGCTCTTCAGTAATTCAGCCTTCAGACCTCACCTACCCTTCAAGGCTATCATCTTCAATAGCAAGTATCAACTTGCTTCTCCCAGTTTTCAATACACCAAACATAGGTATCAACTTATTCTTTCTTCTTCAAGCTTCAGCTCTCCAGTCAATTCCACCTTCAGGCTCCATTCCTAACTGCAAGTATCAACTTGTTTCTTCAGGCTCTCAATGCATCAACATAAGTGTCAGCTTATCCTTTATTCTTCAAGCCTCAGCTCTTCACTCAATCTCAATTGAATCCTCTTCATAAGTGTCAACTTGTTCTTCAAGCTTCAACTCTCTCTTCTTTACCAGTATCAACTAGTCCCTCTTCATCTACAAGCTTCAACTTCAAAAGGTAACCTCCAAACACAAAGAAGTATCAACTCCTAGAATCTTCAATATTCTAACAAGGAACTCCATCCTCTAGCAAGGGAGAAAGATGCATCTATCAAGAGTAAAGTTTGGATGATTGGTAGCAGAGTGAAGACCAAAGGTCACCACTAAGCATCCTATCATCAGAGAAAAGGACCCTCAAAGGTTCTACCAATTTGCAAAGAGCCACACATCCTACCAAAGGAGGGATGAGGCCTTTACAAGGGACCTTACATCATAGGGAAGAATGGAATTGATCAACATATTCCATGTTTATGAAGAAAGAGAACTATCTAGAAGCTCTGCCTACAAAACCCTAATCTTAATACCTAATCAAACTACACCAAAATAAGGGAAGATCTTCAAATCCAGGCCTCTTCAAGCAATCCAATGCATCTTCAACTTGTCTTCATCATCACCCCAGAGCAAGCAAAGCAAAACCCTAATCTAAGGGAACTAAAGAAGTCAATCTAGTTGAGTTAGTGCCTCAGAATCATCTAAAACTAGCACCTAAACTAAAATCAAGCAAAAATAGAAAACTATATTGAAAATTCCTACAAAAAATTCTAAGGGATCCTAATTCAATCATGAATATACCCTACAAAAATCAGAGGTTGAATCATCCACCTAGTTACAAATAAAATCTAAACCACAAGGTATCAACCATAAACCCTAAAAATGGAGCTTCTAAAGGTTTCACCCTAAACTACCACTTATATTCATCATAAAAATGTGAGAAAACACTACAAGAAAAACGATGGATTGCGACGGTTATTTTGGCAGGTTACGACGGTTAAAACCACCACCAATTACATTCTACGACGGTTGTAGTACCGTCGCAGAAATGTGTGTCCCCAGGCTGTTTAGCGACGGTTGAAAAAACCGTCACACACAACCGTCGTTATATTTCACGACGGGCTTGAACCGACCTAAACTGGAGATAGCGACGGTTAAAGACCGTCGTTACTAGCCTTTTGATTTTTATTTTCATTGTTGATTGTGACGGTTTAAAACTGTCGTGAACTCTATTTCACGACTGGTTGAAACTGACATAAATTGGAAATGACAACAGTTAAATAGTGTCGTGAATATCCTTTTGATTTTTGTTACCATTGTTGATTGTGACGGTTTAAAACTGTCGTGAATGTGATATCTTGACGGTTAATTATTAATTTTTATATATTGTATTATATTGTTTTATAATATATTCTTTTATTTAAATTATTATCTATTAAAATAGTTATATTATTTTTTCTTTAAATTATTTATACAATAATATTTTTATTTATAGTTTTTTTTAAATTTTTTTCTATCGCTTTTTAGCGTAGTAAAATTAATTCCAAAACTTAATATCAAATAAACATTATAATATCAAAAAAACGTGAGTTTCATAATCATGTAAAATGAAAGTTCCATAATCATGTCATGTAATACAAAAATCCAAAAACATATCAAATCATAATCTTATAAAATAAGTATCATTGTGCCAAAAATGAATAAGTATCATTGTGCCAAAAATGAATACAAAATTGTCATCAAATTTTACAAGATCTTGTGAAGCTGCTGCGACCTCAGAAGCCTTTACTAATAGATCAGCTACAGGCGAAAATCCGACAACCCTTCTCACAATAAGGTGGCGATAGTAGTCCTGGACAACCTGAAATTTCAAAAATTAAATGAATGAAGATTAACCATCACAACTCCTTATTGTTTTGCCAACACAAAAAAAATTATCGAAATAAAAAATGGATTAAAAAATAATAATATTGATGGGTTATTAAAATTGGGGATCCCGTTCAGAAAAAGAGTATTCCCATTCATAGTAAATATAAATTTTAAGGAGAACCATATAGTAAATATGATTGCCGAGGCTTAAAGATGGTAGCATGTGGTAGCTTTGCCCTTCTTCAATATTCTTCAGAAGGAGAACCACATAGCTTAAATATCTTATGCATGTGGTAGCTTTGCCCTTCTTCAATATTCTTCAGAAGCATGAAAGCATATTATATCAGAAACTATAGTATGAAATTGCTTGCTTTCTGTATCACCCGATCTCGATCCAATGGTCACTGGTGTGCTAACTAATGAGTCTTGCATTAAATGTCATATAATTTTTACAAAACAAGAAGTTGCTAGGGAATTATTTTGCACACATTTTACCAAACACTGCTAAACCATTTTCTGCAATAAAATAATAATGAATATCAATATCTTTTGAAGTAAAGTAACTAAAATTAGTGTTACTTTTCTAACTAGCATACACTACTATTTTGTTATTTGTCATAAGCATTCCAGTGATGATTTAAGAGAAATACATTTATCACACTTTAGTGGTATTATCAGTTTATCACCCTCGGCCAAAATAATCTTAGCTCCAGTCAACTTTTAAATCATAGAGAAACTTTGTCTAGATCATACACAACAACTTGTCTAGAACATGAACAAATAGCAACTTACCAGTCATGCATAACACCAGTAAAACCTCTATCTAGTATGAGAGGAAGTGCATTAGTAGCCCTGGCAGGAACAACATTCAAATTCAAAAGTGTTTTTATGTTTGCTATGGACATTACATAAAAGTGTTTCAACTATCACCAAGATATCTTATCTTACAAGAAATTGTTTGTGAAGATGTATCCTTACCCCTTCGCTGGCTTTTCTTAGATTTGGTAGAAGTATGCTCTTGGTTATTAGCACCACTTTCAGGTTGACGCGTAGAAGTATCCTTACCCCTTCGCCCTAGTACATGAATATCACAAATTCACCTCCAAAGAGGCTTGACGCGTAGAGAGTAACCAATTACCATTTGAAAACAATATTCCACCTGATCTTTAGTCTCCCTAGTACGTGAATATCACAAATTCACCTCCAAAGAGGCTTGACGCGTAGAGAGTAAAGAACAAATTTGCTAAAAATAACTGTTGGAAAGTAAGTGAAAAAAAAACCGAACAAGTTAATCCTGGTCGAACTTACTGTTACAGTCTCAACTGAATAATAACACCGGTCCACATAATCGCCCATAAACAAGTAGTTGGTATCTGGACACTGTAAACAAAGCACACGCACTTAGATTTAAGATCTAAATGATCGGTAAAAATATCATCCAAGAACTTGCAAAAATAATAGTCTTATCATGTTATCATTTGCAAAATTGCAAACCGAATATTGGGGTCATAGTGAGGTCAATTAGATAGTTCCTGCATTACTCCTTTAATACCTCTGATGCACTTTAAGCCTCATGCTTTTCTTTGACAGGTCTCACAATTAGTTAGCTACGATAATACATTCCCCAACTGTAACAGAAGATTGATTACAAAAAGAAATTCACAGTCAGAAATTATACCTTCCCTCCAATTCGAAATAGTCCAGCAAGATCATGAAACTGCCCATGAATATCGCCACAAATTGTCACGGGGCTTTTCACAGGCTGTAGTAAAGGAGATACAAAAGAAAAAACATATAATGTTTTCTTTCTCTAACTTGAAAAATAAGCAATTAAAAGGCGCATTGAAATGCTGTAATGTAATTGGTATTGGCAAGCGGCTATATTGCATCATTTAAGATTGAAGGAAGTATGTCCTTTCAAAAATTAGCCATTAAAAGCAGTGACAGCATGTCCAATAAACCCAATATGGAGAGAAATAAGAACAATAAAGATAGTTTAAAATCAACTAATTTCAGGTTTAATGAAGGAATACTTTTCATGCAAAGCAAGTTGTTAAATAGTAGTGATGCAAGTGAGATCAATATCTCGAGAAACAGAAAAAGGTCTCATTGAAAAATAAGGCAGGAAGAAAAGGCTCTACCTGGACATTACTTTCATCCATTAAAATCTCCTTAGCCTTCTCACATAATTCTTTAACCTAAAGTTAGAGCAGAAAAAACATCATGATTTAATATAGAACTAAAATGATGTATGCTTCTAGTGCAACCTAAAATGATAGACATATAAGGCACAACCCATCAAAGTTGCAGCAGGATTGAAACTGGAAAGCTCCAACAAACCTGTCAGGGTGTCTTAACGTAAATATCTTTATATAATAAACATATATCAGATACTCTATATCATCTCAGTTCATGCCAACTTCCAGATCACATATTATGTTTAGCATTTTCTTACAAATAATGGTCATAGTGGTAACCATACATCTTTAACTCAACTAAACTTAGGCATAATAATGAGATCCCTACTGTATGAGGCTTTATGTTTTACATGAACAAAAGAAAGTATAGCTTGCTACTTTCTGACTCCTCATAATTTACTAGAATTTAGTTACACAATCATTTCACGGCCATATGTAGAAAGTATCTCATTAGTGGTAGTGTTGCTAAGGCAAAGCTTTGCATGGTAACCAAAGAAACCGGCCAACAACATCCCAACAGTTGCAAGGAACACTAAGAAGAATATGTGTGTTGTAGGATCCCAACAACCACTAAAATGGAAAATAGGAAGTCGAACTCAAAAATAGAAATACATGACAATCAAAAAGTATAAAAAACCTCACATGTGCAACATGGGGAGCTAAATCCCAAAAAGAATTTTCTATTCCATAATGTTTAGATGACATGCCATCAAAGGAAAAATGATATCAATTTAATTTTCAAAATGATAACATGAACAAAATACTATCAAAGCTAATATGCAGACTCAAATCTCAGACTCGAGACACTTGAATTGATAATTGTGTTGTTCGTATTTGTTGATCTCATAATCTTATACTAAGTTTTACCAAAATGCACTAAGTTAAAGTTATCACTTGGAAATAATAATAGCTCTGTGATAATTGTTGCATAAAATAGAAAGTAAAAACTTTACGTGACAGCACCTGTTGTTGAGATATTGTAAGTGTGGAAGAGCCTGCCTTTCTATGTCTCCTGTAGAAGTTGTTTCCTGTCTGCACAATTCAACATCAGAATGTCACTCACTGCATTCAATAAGGAAAGAAATTCCAAAGAGGAAAGCAACACAAGCCAACAAAAAGAAAAGGAATTCACTAATTGCACAACATTATTACCTTTCAACAACATTATTATATTTTTTTTTCAATTGAACACTCACTTCTTCCTCTATCATCACAATTCAAAAAATCTCGGGACGTCCAAAACCTGTGCGGCAGAGTCATTTCATTTGCTTCATTTGTCACAGCGCCTTCTGAATAAGGAAGATCAACTTCACCATTAAAAATAGGAGGAGCACTCGGAGTAACCAAATCAATGGGATCATTCAAATTACTTATATTTCAAAACCGAACACTTCTACCATTCACAGCAGCAACAACAACAATCATAATGTCGATGTTTATGGGTTCTACGATTGTCGTGGCGATGTCAGAGGAACTTTCTGTCAATCTTGTGTCAACACTAACACCACAGAACTTATATGTCCTATTGGTTGCCATGTTTAAAATAATAATTTCAATTTTGAGTTAAGTCATCAAAATAAACAGAAGATTAACTCTCACCTCTTCCAGGAGGCATTTCCAGCCCTTTCACCAATCCCATTAATGGTGACTTCCAGATGCCTAGCACTAGCTCAAGCACCCTGAAAGCAGCCACAACACACTAGCTCGAGCACCCTGAACGCAGCCACAACCAAAGAGCATACAAATTACAACAGAAGAAAGAGTAAACAACAATGTTGCAAAGTTGAATGAGCGAAATATACCTCTCAATAACACAAACACCCTGCGCATCTTCCCCAATGGTCAGCAAATACTCTTTGACCTTATCCACAAACTCAGTACCCATCGTATTATCAAGAGCAATATCAATGTCATAACAATCTTTCCCCAAAAACTGCACACATACAATCAAACTGCAACTAATCAGCAAACAATATAATTTAGGACTAGGAGTGATATAAAGGATTGGAGTGCATGGAAACCATGTCGCGAACCCAGCAGCCGGCGACTCGGAGTTGAGTTTGGAGTTGGAAATGACTGAGAGTGGCGAGAAGACGATTGGAGATGTTCTTCTCGATGGTGGTGAGGTGATTGTATCGCGAACTTGGTGAGTCGACATTGGTGCGCATGTAGAGTTGTGAAACGACGGTGTAATGGTTCTTAGGGTTTTGGCGAGACGGTGAGAGTGAAGAGGAAGAGTAACTGGTGGGGTGTATAGGAAAAAACTCAGGGTGAGTCTGGGATTTGCAAAAAGGGAAGTTTTTAGAATTAGTCTCATGGGTTTTGTTTTATTTATTGTGTTGCATTTGCGTGAGCGTTGTGCGTTGTTAAATGTGGTTGTTGAAGATGGGTCGTGGTTTGTGGAAATATAGAGTCAATGCACGATTTTCTTTTTTTAATTAATTTTAAAATAAATGAGTCAATTGGGTGTGGTTGTAAAATGAAAAGCATCGATAAGTATAGAGAATTTACACAATTTACTAGAGGAAGGGAAGTTATTCACTTCGGTAAACACGTTTCGTCGCCTAAACCTGCTCTGGATAAAATTTTGCATTAGAATTGAAGTGTTTTTTCTCCGAATTTGCCGTTATTTTCTAACATTTCCACGAACGATTCCACTGTTATCTTCCATTCATTTTCCGATTTGTAGCAGGCAAAATCGAACAAGTGTATCGGCGAAGCTCGTTTCGCGTAGTACAAAGCAAAGACGAAGAGGAGAACGATTGAACCGACCGCTTCCTCTGGAGCCCGTTGAACTCGACTTAGGCTTGAGCTTTGTATGGGTCGAACTAGATGAATGAGTTTTAGGAGTAAGTTGTTCCTCATTCGATGAGATAACAACGATGCGGTTTTATCTTAGAGACCCTCAGAAGTGTATGGTCGGCAATTGGCTACAACATACCCCAATGTAGGAGGAAACAACAGCAACAATAACTATCCTAAGCAAATCGGGACAACAAAAATCTCATCGAACTGTAGACCAAATCAACATAAAGACATTGAAAATTTTGTGTTAATCTATTGGATGGTTAAAGCAGGTTTACATTGCGATTAAACTCTTGAATCTACAAAAATACAAAATTGTGAAAGATGGGAGCAAATTTACCTCAAAAAGAAGGTTTTGTTGTTGAAATGAGATGTTGTAGCCACTAGAAGTAAAATAAAAAACAAGTTAAAATCGAGAGAGATGAATACGGTGATGGTTAATGAAAGGATATCAAGTAAGGTGAAATTGGTTTGATAATAATATGAAAGAAATGTTAAATCGAACAGGTGAAAATCAATTTGGTCAAATTGATTTTGGATAGATGTTCTAGGGCTTACGTTCATAATGTACTAAGATGAAATTTTAGGGTAGAAGTTCTACAGTTTGAGTACGCACTTAAAACATAATGTGAATAAAATATAAATAGAAAAAATAATGAGAAAATAAAAAGATTTATATATATATATATATATATATATATATATATATATATATATATATATATATATATATATATATATATATATATATATATATATATATATATATATATATATATATATATATATATATATATATATATATATATATATATATATATATATATATATATATATATATATATATTATTATAATTTATGGATGAGTTTGAATTTTATATATATATATATATATATATATATATATATATATATATATATATATATATATATATATATATATATATATATATATATATATATATATATATATATATATATATATATATATATATATATATATATATATATATATATATATATATATATATATATATATATATATATATATATATATATATATATATATATATATATATATATATATATATATTAAATTGTTACCAAAATTAATTTTAATAAAAGTTAACTATTTATATGATAAAATAGAAAATATTTTACTATTATTTTAGACAAAAATATTAAGCTACATTGTCATGAAAATTATAATAATTATTTATTAAAATAATTAATAAAATTGAAAAGATTAGAAAATAAAAATGAAAGAAAAAAGTGAAAAATTAAAGGAATAAAAAAAATAGTGATTATGATTGGCTAAAGTAATTGCGACAGTTCGCCTTAACTGTCGCGTGTGTGGAAAGATGTCGGTTTTTTGGTAACTGTCGCATTATTTTATACAACATGCCTAAAAAATTTGCGACGGTTGGCTTAAACCGTCGTGAGAACTGTCGTAGTCCAGGAATAAGGATGGTTTTTTAATAACTGTCGCAAAAAATCTACGACAGTTGACCCTAACTGTCGTGACAACCGTCGCAATCCAGGAATAAGGACGGCTTTGTGATAACTGTCGCAACTCAAGTGTCGTAAGTCTTCTTTTTTCTTGTAGTGAAAATATATGGGGAGCATGCCTATCTATGCTAACTACTCACAAAAAATCAAGATCAAAATCATCATCACATGATCACACAAAATTCCACAAAATCAAGTATCAAACATGACTATTTTAATATCAATTAAAATGTAAAAATTCTCATAAAATCAGAAAATGCATGAAATAATAATATTTTCTATCTAAACAATACTAGACCCTATCATGAATCCAATGTAAAAAGAATGGGATTAATTGGATCATTTTTCCATTTTTTATGATTTTATCAAGAACCATGAATAAAGTGAAAAAATCATGAAAATCAAAATAAAATGAACAAGCACACGGTGCAGGTAGTAAGCAAAAGCAGTTCGTTCTATGGATTGGGCCATGAGAGGGGTGTGGTTAGAAGCTAATGCATTAAGCCCAAAACACAACTTAAGTGAAACGCCGCGTTTCACATTAGTTCAGAATCCTTCACAAAATGAGAAACATTCGTGGCCATTGGATCATGCCCTCAGTCAAAGTTCAACCCCAATCTGATGGCTATCACATCATCTTCTTCATTTGAAATCCTGAAACACGCGCGCAGCCATGGCCGTCGCCGGTGGTGCTCCGGTCATCGTCCCCAACCCTAACTCTCTCCACATGCCTCCATTCCAAGAGGTCCCTACATGAATCTTACCCCAATTTTCACAAGGAATCTTCCTATGCCATTTAATCATGCTAACAGTTCAAGAATCCAAGAATAACAATCTCAACCTAAAATTCCATGAACCCTAATTGGTCACTAATCTCCAAATTGATGATCCAGAAATCTTCCTACATCATTCTACTATGCATCTACCATAACAATTCATCTTAATTCTACCTAATTTAAGCCATAGCACAAGAGTTGCATACCTGGTAAACTTGAGCAAACAGAAGGGTTGAATCTTGAAATCAACCTTCAAGAACTTGCAGAATCCTTCACTGAATCACAATCAATCTTCTGTATGCAAATAAAAGAATTGAATCTTCTTGAATTATCAAATCCGATTCTGAGTTGCAAGCTTCACTCTCCAATGGCTACTTCACGATTCTTCCACCACAGTGCCTTGAATTTGATCTGGAATTGATCACCAACCTCAGAGCAAGCTATTGAGATCAATTTCTTGGACTGAAATGGCCTTTAACCTTGTAACCGATTTTGATTTGCAATGAGAAAGTTCAAAGTGCAAGCTCCGTTTCTCTCTCAATCATCACCAAAAAAATGATCTGAACCACTTCTATTCAATATATAGAGTGTGTAGGGATGATCTAGAAAGCTCTAGATCCTTCTAATGAGAAATTCAATTTCTCATGTCACTTGAATTCTCATGATATGCCATGGTATGCACAACTCTACTAACAGCTTGAAATCATTCTCAATTCCTTCCAATTTCTCCCCTCATGACATTTTGGAAGTGTTTGGCTTGCAAGGTACCTTGATTATGCCTTGAATTTAGGTTTGGCAAATGTTACTTATGATGTAAGTAACTACTTTTCAAAGCAAGTCCACAAATTAAACTTCAATTCAAAAATGTGGCTAAACCAATGTTCTTAAAATGTGTTTTAGAGTCAAAATGATATATTACATGCCTTGGTTTGGACATGTAGGTCAAGAATACCAATTTCCATCTTTGGTTCATTTAACTTATACCCTTATTTTAGGTCATTTTTCCAACTTTGAGCTACAAGCAATTCCAACATCTCATGACCTCTTTACTAGCCTTAAAACATCATTTTGAACAAGTTTGATGTTGAACATTTTCCCATTTGAAGCTTGGAAATAGGAGTTATGGCCTTATGGTTGAAATGACCTATAATCTCCAAATGACCAAAATACCCTTGACTTGTCAAAGCCATAACTTGAGTTCTACAAATCCTATCAAGGACTTCTAATACTCTCTAGAAATATAAGAGGATAAGGAACAACATTCATGTTGACCAAGAGTTCATAGGAATCATCCTTCTAGGGCAAAAGTTTCATGCAAGTTGGACAACTTTCAAGCTCCCAAATTCACATACCTCAGATGACCTGTAACTTGTCAAAGTCATAACTTGAGTTCTACAAATCCTATCAAGGACTTATAGCACTCAAATCAAAGCTAAGATCATGATCTACAACATTCATGTTGGGGGTAAGATGAGATGACAATCACATCTTGAGCTAAACTGCCTTGAAGATAGGGGTCAAACTAGGGGATTTTACACTGTCAAGCCTTAGAAACCCTAGCTTGAAACTTCTCAAACTCTTCAATCATGATGAGTTGACCTTGGAATCATCCTTATAGCATCTCAATGCATCAATCCATGATCACATGGCCTTTGAGTTAGGTCTCAACCTCCTTCAAATCATCAGTTGACCTAGGGTTGCCCCAGTCAACCCCTAATTGCACCACTCATGGCTGGGTCTTCTTAACCTTGCACAATGACCTATCTAGGCTTCATGATGGCTTTCAAGACATATCATAAGCTCTCTCAAGGCTTCAAGTCCACATTATTGGCTTCAGAATCATCTGAGGAGCTCCCACAACTCTCAAGTTAGGAGGCCCACAACCTTGGTTTCAACCAGTCTCTCTGGGGATCTTTTAATTTCTCTGACAAGGATATTCACTCTTGAACACTTGAATAAGCCTCTCAGCTAGCTTCAAAGTCTTGTGTAGCCCTTGATTGGCAATCATACCTCTTGATCTCCTGCATACATGTCAATGAAATGCAAATGATAATGCTAATGTGAATGAAATGAAACATAAGCTAGGTAAAGAAATGTTGGGCAAATTTTGGGGTGCAACAGCTGCCTCTATTCAAGCGGCTTGGACCTGACTGGGTGAGAAGCGAACGGCTCTCAAACAATCAAGGTACGAGACGGTTGAATACCAACAAACTCGGAAATTTGCCAACTGCCCAAGTACACGGTACTCTGATGGGGGCAAATCTTCGGAAACTGAGATGATAGCTGCACGGCAACCAGCTGGGGAATCGGTCACACGGTAACTGGTGATACATGGTCGACCATACCGTCAGGCATCGATATTCCTCGGGACTCATCAGGTCAACCATCAAGTTAATCATGCCAGCGGGCATTCAAAGAAATTTTTGGGCTTCAGCCGAACCTCGTTGCTAAGTCGGGACTAGAATTCTCAGTCAATCCTGAACCAATTGGGGATATCCAAACTTCTGTCACCAGGCACTCCGCATCAGCTGAGAGAACCACTTTGTTAATATGGTTGGACTTCAATCATCAAGTCTTCAAGGGGAGTTTCAACTTCGCTGTTCAGAAACCTGTTGGGGATGACGCACCTCTACTGGGGGTTCTGGAGAGCTATCAAGTAACTCTGCTTCGGGGCTTCAGAAATCATTCTAGATGAGTCAACTCTGCTGAGGACTTCAAGAATCATCTTGAACAAGTAACTCCGTCGGGGACTTCAAGAATCATCCTGAACCAATAACTCTGCGGGAGGTTTCAGGAATCATCCTGAGCAAACCCTCTGCCGGGGATTTCAGGAATCATCCTGAGCGAATTTCTCTGGCGACTTCACTGGGGATTCTAAGATTCATCTTAAGCAATCAACTTCTCTAGGGCATTCAGGAATCATCTTGAGCAAACGACTTTGTTGGGGGACTTCGAGAATCATCTTGAACCACTTAACTCTTCCGAGACTTCAGGGATCACCCTGAGCAAACACCCTGCCGGGGAATACCTGCAAAACAAGAACAACAACGACCTAGCTCATGTTTCATATGCATATGCTTTGACAATGGAGCAATGTTCCACACGGCGGAAATGCTACGCGTTTAAGGTAAATGCTATGCAATCATGCAAAATGCTACAGCCCCATCAGCAAAATAAATGCCGAAGGGAGAATTCTCCTGTCATGGAGAAAGGACCACTCTGGTGGGGGAAGGCATCATCTTGCCGAGGAGAAACAGTCACACCAATCTCAATTGGACTCCGCCTGGGGAAATGAACTTCAGTCGACTGCTGCAAGGACATAAAGCTCTGCGAGAACCTAGGTCTACTCATCTGAGCATACGAACCACAACTGCTGAGGAAACGATATCAATCGTAGAAATAAACTGCACGGCCTTCACGGCACAACTTTCTTGGAGATAACGACTCCGGTGGGGAAATACAGCATCAGTTATTCAACACTCTACTGGGGAAAACCAATCATGGCCCAAAACGGCTTTCCAAGAACTCGACTCTCTTGGGGATCCGCAAACTCGGATGGGGAAGAAGGAATCAACCTGCTTACTGGGGAGAGTACGACTCTGCGGGGAATTTTGATTCCGCTGGGGACTTCAATCTGAACGATTGAAAGCTGCACACTTCAGTATATGAATCAGCTGGGGGGATGACATTCCTTCGGGATGCATCTGACTGGGGAGAGAATCTTCTCTGGCTGGGGAGACATATCAATGCTTATAATCTCCTATTCAAACTCCACGGGGAGGTACTACTGAACTTGCTGGAGAATAAGGGATCATTCTGCTTGGGGACGCATACGGCGTACTGCCTGCTACACCTGTAACAACACAAACAAACAGACAAGATACCCTTCTCAAAGGGGCCTATCAAGGTTATCATCTTGTGACAATGTTTAAGTAATTCATTGTTTCAACAATCAGTGGCCTAGGCCAGTAAGTTTATGTATGCGCATTTTATCAAAAACATCGGCGTTCTTTTTCGCAAACAAAACAGGTAAATGCTAATCAAACAAACAACATTGCTGAATAGTATACATTTTATTGATAACGAACCCCTGAATGGGTAAAGATGTTTTACAACTGATGCAAGCTCCTGGAATGAGGAAGCTGCGCAAATATAAAACATAAATATACATCAGTATATACACAAATGTCAGCAACGAGGCGTAGACGAACACCATGAGTTGATCCCTCTATGACCCACTCGACTTCGATACCTCTTCGACGCTTCAGCTTCAGAAGAGATTGATTCAGATAAACGGCCCTCAGGTCTTCCGAACCACTAAAGAATCAAATTCCATACGCGGAACACAGTCATTTGCTTTTTTAAATCCCTAACTTTTGCCTGAATCGCCCTTTCGGGTTTTCGATTCACCGGGATACCCTTTTTTGCCAAGGTCGCCCTTCCGGGTTTTCGACTTTGCGGGTGTACATTCTTTTCTTCTATATCCCTAATTTTTTCCCGAACCTTTTTCCTTTTTTATGGTTCGCCGGGATGCCCCATTTTTGCCTGGATATTCTTTTTCTTTCCAGCGGGTCATTTTTTAAACAAAGTATTTTTTAACTGCGTCCGCGTTCACCGGGGATGCAAAATCTTCGCCATCCATCGTGGATAACAACAAGGCTCCTCCCGAGAAGACCTTGCGGACGACGTACGGACCTTCGTAATTAGGAGTCCACTTGCCCCGGTGATCGGAGTGTGGAGGAAGAAGCTTCTTCAGGACGAGATCACCCGTCTGAAAGCTTCTAGGACGCACCTTCTTGTCATAGGCTTTCTTCATTCGGCTTTGGTACAGACGACCATATGCAATCGATGCTAGCCTCTTCTCGTCCATCAGGCTGAGTTGGTTTAGTCGATTCTGAATCCATTCTGCCTCATCGAGTTTTACGTCAACCAAAATTCGCAAAGAAGGGATCTCAACTTCCAACGGTAGGACAGCTTCCATACCGTACACCAGTGAGAAAGGAGTTGCCCCGGTTGATGTACGTATCGTTGTACGATAACCGTGCAGTGCAAATGGCAACATCTCGTGCCAATCCTTGTAGGTCACAACTATCTTCTGAACAATCTTCTTGATGTTATTATTGGCCGCTTCAACGGCGCCATTCATCTTCGGCCGATAAGGAGATGAGTTGCGGTGTTCAATCTTGAAACTCTGGCACATCTCCTTCAACATCTTGTTATTCAGATTCGAACCATTATCAGTAATGATCCGCTCGGGAATTCCGTAACGACAGATGATGTCCCTCTTTATGAATTTAGCCACCACCTGCTTGGTCACGTTAGCATACGAGGCTGCCTCCACCCACTTGGTGAAGTAGTCGATAGCTACTAGAATGAAGCGATGACCATTAGATGCAGTGGGCTCGATCTTGCCTATCATGTCGATGCCCCACATGGAGAACGGCCACGAGGAGGACATGACATTTAATGGGCACGACGACACATGAATCTTATCAGCATAAATCTGGCATTTATGACATCTCTTCGCGAATTTAAAGCAATCCGAATCCATCATCAGCCAGTAATACCCTGCTCTCAGGATCTTTCTTGTCATAGCGTGCCTGCCGGCGTGCGCACTAAATGTGCCTTCATGGACTTCTTCCATGAGCATGCTCGCTTCTTTCTCATCTACACATCTGAGTAGCACGAGATCGTGGTTTCTTTTGTACAAAACTCCATCAGGATTGAGATAAAAAGTTCCAGACAGCCTCCTCAGAGTCTACTTATCCTGGGTTGACGCTCCCGTGGGATACTCCTTAGTCATAAGGAAGGTCTGGATGTCATGGAACCATGGCTTGCCGTCGGAGGCTTCCTCGATCGCAAAGACGAATGCCGGTCTATCAAGATGAGACAGGACAATTCTTGGAGCTTCATTCCAAAAATTGACTTTGTACATCGAAGCCAACGTGGCTAAGGCATCAGCCATCTGATTTTCAGCCCTGGGCACATGATGGAGTTCCACTCGATCAAAGAACGGAAGCAACCTTCTGGCATAATTCATGTACGGGACCAGATTCAACTGACGAGTCTCCCACTCCCCTTTAATCTGGTTGATCACCAGTGTCGAGTCACCATATACATCTAGGTTCTTGATTCTCAAATCAATTGCCTCTTCTAGACCCATGATGCATGCTTCATACTCCGCTTCATTATTGGTGACCGGAAACGTCAGTCTCGCGGTGAACGGGATATGGGATCCGTGGGGAGTTGTGATGATCGCCCCAATGCCACTTCCATAAGAATTAACCGCCCCGTCAAATATCAATTTCCATTGGGATTTCCTATCTGGCCCCTCGTCGGGCAACGGTTCATCACAATATTTTGCTTTGAGAAACATGATATCCTCATCAGGGAATTCAAATTTCATCGGCTGGTAATCCTCGATCGGCTGTTCGGCCAGGTACTCAGACAATACGCTTCCTTTGATGGCCTTCTGGGAAACGTACTGAATATCATATTCCGTCAACACCATTTGCCATCTGGCAATCCTGCCCGAAAGCGCTTGCTTCTTGAAGACGTACTTGATCGAATCCATCTTTGAAATTAGCATGGTTGTGTGATTGAGCATGTACTGTCGTAAACGTTTGGCAGCCCAGGCTAGTGCATAACACGTTTTCTCCAGCATCGAGTAACGAGATTCACAGTCTGTGAACTTTTTACTCAAATAATAGATGGCATGCTCCTTTCTGCCCGTCTCGTCGTGCTGACCGAGAACACACCCCATACTATTCTCAAGAACTGTCAAGTACATGATTAAGGGTCTTCCGGCTACTGGGGGTATCAAGATTGGAGGTTCCTGTAGATACTGTTTTATCTTATCAAATGCCTTCTGGAAATCCTCGTTCCAGATAATCGCCTGATCTTTCTTTAGCAGTTTGAACATCGGTTCACACGTGGCCGTGAGCTGAGAAATAAACCTTGCAATGTAGTTTATTCTGCCCAGGAAACCACGAACTTCTTTTTCTGTTTTTGGCGCTGGCATTTCTTGTATTGCTTTTATCTTCGCATGATCAACCTCGATGCCTCTTTCGCTCATGATAAACCCCAGTAGTTTTCCAGACCGTACCCCGAAAGTACACTTGTTAGGATTCAGCCTCAACCTGAACTTCCTAAGCCTCTCAAAAAGCTTCAGCAAATTGACCAGATGCCCCTCCTCCGTTTGGGACTTCGCAATCATGTCATCAACATAGACTTCAATCTCATGATGAATCATGTCATGAAACAAAGTAACCATTGCTCGTTGGTAAGTGGCCCCTGCGTTCTTCAGACCGAAAGGCATTACCTTTTAGCAGAAGGTTCCCCAAGGTGTAATAAACGTAGTTTTCTCCATGTCCTCTGGCGCCATCTTGATCTGATTGTAACCGAAGAAGCCATCCATGAACGAAAACACGGAGAACTGAGTTGTATTGTCGACCAACACATCAATATGAGGCAGCGGGAAATCATCTTTAGGGCTCGCCCTATTCAAATCCCGATAATCGACGCACATTCGTACCTTACCGTCCTTCTTCGATACAGGCACTATGTTGGCGACCCACGGAGGGTAAGTAGTGACCGCCAAGAAGCCAGCATCAAGCTGCTTTTGTACTTCTTCTTTGATCTTAACGGCCATATCTGGTCGCGTCCTCCTAAGCTTCTGCTTAACGGGAGGACAATCTTCTCGCAGCGGCAAGTGATGGACCACGATGTCAGTATCAAGTCCGGGCATATCTTCGTATGACCAAGCAAAGACGTCACTATACTCTCAAAGCATCTCGACCAATCTCTGCTTGACATCACTCTGCAATGCAGCCCCTATCCTGACGTTCCTGACAAGTTCCTCAGAACTCAGATTCACAATCTCGATCTCTTCTTCGTGAGGCAAAATAACTTTCTCTTCTTGTTTCAACAAGCGGGCCAACTCTTCGGGAAGGTCTTCGTCTTCATCAATCTCTTCTTCGGCTTGATAGATCGGGCAATCGAAGTCGAAGTGAGTCGTAGAAGGTCCAGAGTCGATGTCATCTGTTATGTGGATCCTGCAATAACAAGGGTTAAGCTTAAAACAAGGATATGCAGGTTAGCACGAACCCCATTGCCATTTTATTGTTTTTCAAAACAAATGTAAAACAGGAACAACAGAGATCACAATATTTGAATACGATGAAAAACGCCTTTTGATTTATTGATAAAATGCATGTACATAATTAAACAAGGCCCTGACAATAAAACCACTATGCCCCGGGTAGGACATAGGGTTGTACAACGTTTGGAAAAAGGTAAATCATTACTCTTTGCTTGTCATTTGGATGATATCCCTGACGGACCAGTTGTTGAGGCTCTCGCCTGGCTTGCTTGGCTGGATCCAAGAGTCTAAGTCGCAGTCGCTGTCTCCGCTGTCTTCAGACATTGCGTTGACGCTTTCAAATATCACCCCGCCACTGGTAAACTGGATCGGCCCTTTACCTCGTGGCGCACTGCTAGAAGAGGAGGCTTCAGCCGCAGGAGAATATCCCAACCCGAACTTGTCTTGCTTGTTAGGTATCTCTAGAATTCGCCCCCAGCCTGAGGTAGATCCGGCTTGAACAACGGCCCGAGCTTCCTTGAAGGACGAGAGAGTCATCTCTGGCTTCTCAGTGATTGCAGGAGCTACGCTCTTGACTTTAACGACTTCGAACGCTTGGCATAGGGTTTCGTGGATTTCCCCATCCATCTCCACATACTTGAAGGACGACAAATGGCTCACCATTATGTCTTCCTCACCACAAACAGTCACGATGCTACCTCTGACAGCATACTTGAGCTTCTGGTGCAACGTGGAGGTCACGACACCCGCAGAATGGATCCATGGCCGGCCTAAGAGATAGCTGTAGGCAGGCATGATGTCCATAATGTAGAAAACTGCGTCGAATGTTTCCGGCCCGACTTGGATTGGCAACGTCACCTCCCCGAAAACATGCCGTTTGGTTTCATCGAACGCTTTCACAACCAGATCACTGGGTGTGCAAATCAATCCACGAGTATCTAACTTCATCAATGCTTTCTTCGGAAGAACATTGAGCGATGACCCTGTGTCCACCAACACATGAGACATAATTGTTCCCCTACACTCTATCGAGATGTGCAGGGCGCTATTGTGGTTCCTCCCCTTCGGCGTCAGCTCCATGTCAGTAAACCCTAACCCATTTCCAGCATTCACGTGGGCTACGACCCCTTCCAACTGGTTTACCGATATCTCCTGCGGTACATATGTGGCATTCAACACCTTCAGCAATGCGTTGCGATGTGCCTCAGAACACAGCAACAAATTCAGGATGGAAATTTTCGAGGGTGTTTGATGGAGATGATCCACGAGCTTGTAGTCACTCTTTTTAATCAGCCGCATAAACTCTTCGGCGTCTTTAACAAGTAAGTCTTTTTCTACCCCACGAGGGATCTCTTCAACGAATTTACTCTTCCCTTTGTCAGTTGCGTCAGCTCTGTCCGCTTTGTCCTCCACGACCTTAGGTGGTGCAAACACTCTTCCGCTGCGAGTGATTCCGCTAACGCCCCCTAGGTTCTCCACAGGCGACCCAAATGGTTCCAATTCCAACTTCTGTCCATTGCAGTAGACCTCTGCCCCGTAATGCCATGGGACAGCATTGGTGTTTTCGAAGGGTATCGGTCCAGCTTTGGTGATGGTAATTGTAGGCGGTCTGGGTGCAGAAATATTTATCGTCCGGCGAGGGATGGTGATGGTGGCAACCTCATCGTCTTGCTTCAGCATTAACTCTCCCGATCCGCTTTCGGCCCTTCGGCTAAACTGCAGGATTCCTTCGGTCATCAGACTTTGAATCCCCTCCATCAGCTGTTCACATCCATCAGGACTTGTCGCACAGCCCATACATAGCTCTCCGCAACCTGGAAAGAAACCCCTTTTCATCAGCTTAGCTTTAACGAAGCCAAGCGGTGTCTTCAGATCTCTGACGTCAGTCAACAAATCTAAGCTCTCGTCTTCAATAATGGCGTTTACTCCACCTCCCCTATGATTCGGCATAGGGTTCTTCGTGACGTTTGGCACATTATCTGAGAAATTGATGATCTTAGCGTCCACCATATCCTGCACCTTATGCTTGAAGGCTTTGCAATTTTCTATCGTATGGCCTGGTGCCCCTGAGTGAAATTCGCAAGTCGCATTCGCATCATAACCTGGCGGAGGTGCCCCTGTCAAGGGAGCCAGGGTTCTCTTCTGGATCAACTGTAGTTGAAGCAAAGTCTGCAATAGTTGAGCGTAGGACATGGGCGGTGTCTCGAGGTGACGACTCGACAGAGGTGCCCTGTTCTAATACTTTCTGTACCCTTGTTGATTCAGTTGTTGTTGCTGCTGCTGTGGCTGGGGTTATTGAACTGCCGGGATAGTTATACTGGCCACCTGCTGGTGAGGGCCCTTACCCTTCCTTCGAGCGTTGGACACGGCGCTCGTCTCTCCTTCCCTCCTTTTGCCACCATAAGGTTTCTTTCCTCCTCCAGCTGAGGATGAATCACCTTGAATTTTCCCTAGTTTGATCCCATTTTCAACGTGCTCACCCGTGATAATGAGATCTGAGAAGCTTCCAGACATACTGCTGTCCAATTTCTCATAATAAACCCCTGGGAGGGTGGCTACAAACATTTCAACAAGCTCCCGTTCAACCATCGGCGGATGAACCCTGGCTGCCAACTCACGCCACCTCTGGGCGTATTCCTTGAACCCTTCGTTGTTCCTTTGTGACAGATTCTGCAGTTGGACTCGGTTTGGAGCCAAATCACTGTTATATTGGTAGTGGTGCACAAATGCTTCAGCAAGTTCCTTCCACGTGCGCACACTGGTAGGTTTCAGACTCATGTACCATTCGAGGGAGGGTCCGGACAGACTGTCCTGAAAGAAGTGAATCAGTAACTTCTCGTCCTCCGAATGAGCTGGCATTTTCCGGTAATATGATCTCAGGTGGACGCGAGGGCAAGTGGTGCCCTTGTACTTTTCAAAGTCAGGTACCTTGAACTTGGGAGGCACCTTGAAATCAGCAATCAGTCCCAACTTGGACATATCAACGCCCAGGGTGTTCTGGTTCTCGATATTCCTCATCTTGTCCTCGAGTGCCTTGAACCTTAGATGTGCTTCAACAGTCAGCTCCCCTTCAGCACCTCTCTGCGAGAACACATCGTCTTGACGTTCTTCTAACCACGGCTGAGGCCCAAACAGATTTCCAACACCCGCATTGCTGTTGCCCAGCCCAACATTGACATTAGCTTCAAAATTCCCATTACCGACGCCCGTCGTATTACCATTGAGCCCCATGTTAGCGATCACGTTGTCGTTGCCACTGCCATTCCCCCCGGTCACGGGGATGCCGTTATGAGGAGTTTCAATAGGTGGAGGGGTTGGAACAGTCCCACCATGGAGTACACCATTGCTGTCAACCCTTGAAATCAGAGGCTGGACCAATGTTCTGAGCTGGTCCTGGCCATTGGCGACCGCTTGCATGAGCTCCATGAAACGGTCCATCCTTTCTCGGAGTTCCTGAACATCAGTTTGCATTTTCTCCATAATTCTGGTTTGATTTGCTCTGGTCGGATAGCGGTGGATAGGTCTCTGATCAATCCTAGAACAACCTGTATACACAAGAGGGTTAGAAAAACAACAAAGTGCTCGTCATGCAAATGCTTCATGCAAATGCAAACGTATGTCTGTGTGTTAGGGAGGTATCCCCCGATCCTAGTGCCTGAGTGCCAGTGCTGATAATAAGAAGTCCGAGTCCAGTCATGGAAATAACATCTCATATATAAAGAAAGCCCATCAAGGCAGTACACAACGTCACTGAGTACAAGCGGAATCAATAGCATGACCTCGACCAACAAGCCTGGTGATGGTCAGCATACAACAACGATCAAAACAAAAGGAATACAAATAGTCAAGCACGGCCACGGGCGCGAAACTCTTCTAACAACCCCTTCGTTTCTGGATGATCAGGCCGAGTGAGCAACCCTTCGACGAGTAACTCCCTCTGCATAATGGTGTACTGAAGACCTTCGACCGAATCTTCCCATGCTCCTTCGCCGAAGCAATCTTCTAACTTCCGCTTCTTGGATTCAAACGTCAGTTTGCGCTCCTTCAGATTAGCAAGAGTCTTGTTGAGCAGGCCTTCAGCGGCATATCTGCGAGCGGTTTCTTCATCAAACCTCTTCTCACTAGCCTTCACCTGGGCTTTCAGCTTGGAGATCTGCTGTTTCAGTTTATCCTCCCGTTCTTTGCCGTTGGCTAGGGTGGCCTTCTAATGCTGGTTAAACTTGGATATCCTCCGATACGCTTCGTCCAAGTGCTGCTTCTTAGTGGCCAGTACATCATTGACAGCTTTGAAGTCTCGACCCATACGCTCGCGCTCAGCTATCTGCTTAGTCAAATCCGTCCCTAACTGGTTTACCAGCTCTGTCTGCCTCTTGAAGGAATGAACGACTTCGCTTCTCTTGCTTCTGAGTTGAGCCAATTCTTTCTCCAGTTCTTCATTTGCCTTTTTCAGCTCATCTCTCTCAGCTAACACCTGATTATGCTGCTGAATAGGCACGGTGGTAGGCTCTTCGATCACTGGAGGGCTTTCTGGCTTGGCAGGAGGAAACGACATCCCTATAGCATCTGCTCTGGCTCTGATCCAAGTCACATACGGAGCGTAGGCTTGACTATTACTTTTCCCCAGCAATGGTTTTCCCCGCTTACTGATACCATTCCAAGCGTGCTGAAGCTTAGATAATATATCCCCCTCTAGAAGACCAGTGAGGTACAGAGATTCCTGCACCTCTTCATCCTTCGGCAGAGCTCTCAAAGCATAAGCAAACTGTCTGACCAGCAGAGATGGATTGTAATTGATACAGCCCTTCCTGCCTATCAAAGGCACGTTTGGAAACCCGCTGCAGCTGAAGATGATCTCATTACCCAATCTATCTCTATCAAACCAGGTAATATCTTCCGCTGACAGACTCATCAAACGCTCGGACCACTCAGCTGTGACTGCAGACGAAGCAAAGGGACCCTTCTTGGGTAGGTGACTATCAAGCCATCTATAGAGCAGGGGCACACAACACGAGACGTTCTAACCCCTTCTGTTCTCGTTTTTGGTAGTGGATGGAATGGTAGACATCTCCTATCAAGGTAGGGACTGGATTCCCGGATGCAAAGATGTGAAATGCGTCGAAGTCTAAAAAGTCGGGCATATTGGGGAACAGAATGATGCAATATATGCACAGAGTGAGGATGGCGTTGAACACGACCTAACATCCTTCTTTGGCGCACTGCTGAGCCTTTCCCACTAAGAACTGCAAGGAGAAACCGGGAACCCTGTTCAAACTAGACAAAACCAACTCGGAAGCGTCCAGATGAAGTGAAGGAGCTAGACTAGCCAGATTAGGCTCAACATCCATATGAACAAAGGGCATCTGACTCTTGATAGGCACACCTAACAAATCAACATACTCCTCTAGTGTGGGTGCGAGAACAAAATCCTGGAAAGTAAAGCATCTCAACGGAGGGTCGTAGAACTGCAGCAGAGCGTGCAACCCATTCAACTCAAACACAGAGGGTTTACGAACCAAACTGAGCAGTTTACCGTAAGACTTTCTGAATTCATCTTTCACATAATCATCCGCTAAAGCAATCAAACCAGCCAGCCGAACAACATCAGGAGCAGGGAGTTTGTAAGCCACGGTCTTCCTCAGAGAACCCATAATAACACAATAGAAGGCAAGAGATCCTGAATCGGGGGGAAACGGTACCTGCAACACAGACACACGTTAATGAAATGAAAATGAGTATGCAAAGCAATGTAAAATGCAGTCATGCAGCAGGAGATCAAGACAACTGTGCTGTTGAAGATGAAGGTGAAGATTATGTATCAACAAAACCATAATGCTGCTCTATCAAGAATAACCACTATCTCTGATAAGAAGAAAACCCTGGTATCGGACCACAAATCTGTTCTGTCAAGAACACCCATATCTGATAATAAGG
Organism: Lathyrus sativus; assembly: GCA_963859935.3. Classification (NCBI taxonomy): domain Eukaryota; kingdom Viridiplantae; phylum Streptophyta; class Magnoliopsida; order Fabales; family Fabaceae; genus Lathyrus; species Lathyrus sativus. The sequence continues at coordinate 497,048,437 of OZ012738.1, forward strand.
ACCTCTGATACAGGACCAAAACCTATTCTGTCAAGAACAAACATCTGATAATAAGGACCCCTGATACAGGACCATAAATATGCTCTGTCAAGAACAAACATCTGATAATAAGGACCCCTGATACAGGACCATAAATCTGCTCTGTCAAGAACAAACATCTGATAATAAGGACCCCTGATACAGGACCATAAATTTGCTCTGTCAAGAACAAATACACATCTGATGATGAGAACCTCTGATACCAACAAAACTGATTCACTATCAAGAAAACCAGGTAGTCTGAAGGTTAAGGTTTCCTGCAACAAACTCAACCATGCTCACAGGTATGGACCTAAACTGACACAAGTTCGGCATCCTATGCAGTCATCAGCGTCACAGACATTCAAGAGGGGTGATACGATACCCAGAAGGTGTGGCATCACCAGCTCATGAAGCGGCCTCACTCGGCTGAATCCCAAATGATCGGTCCCCAGAGTCGACAATCCTCCAAACCAACAACCCCCTCAACCCAAAGGGTTGAAAAAGAAGTCAACCGGGAGAACCTCGTCTGAGCGTGGATTTCATGAGACACTAGTGCCTGCAAAGCAAGCACGCGCCCACTAATTTCCACAACTAATGCTAGGTACGCTCAAGCCTGGGTTTGGCTTCTCACTCATCAGAATACCCCTCCCACAACAGCACAGATAATCATATCATACAGAAAGTAAAATGCGGGAAATAAAGTGCGATAAATAAACACAACCCAACTAGTAATCATACAAGCGCTAGGATTGACTCTCGCGGGGACGTTGGATCCCCAAAGTGACTCGCATATGGGACGTTGGATCCCAGGAAACTATCTTCCCCAGCAGAGTCGCCAGCTGTCGCTTCCGCGAAAATAAGGTGCCGGCAAAACAGAAGAGTCGCCACCTTTCGTTATTTATCCCTCAGAACGGGAAAGGAAATGATCGGAAAAACCTGACGAAAAGGTATAAGACAAGGTCATCGCAACCGTTGTCTGGGTTCGGGAGTCGGTTACGCAAGGGGAAGGTATTAGCACCCCTCACGTCCATCGTACTCGATGGGATCCACGCTTGGTGTGTTTACTGGACGAGTTGGTTTATCTATCTACCTATCAAGGCTGGCTTAAAAAGAAAAGAAAATGACTCGGCAAAGCGTCGCACTTTATGCCTACGTATTCCCATCAGAGAATGAGAAATCAGAGTCAACGTAGTTCGGCTAACTATGGGTTACGAGGAAGGTGGCTCGCCAATACGTCAGTATTGTGCCTACGTACTCTCACACAGGCATGAGAGATCAGAGCTTACGTAGTTCGGGTTAACTACGGATTACGGGAATTCAGATTCATCTGTTTTATCGAGTAGGGTTAACACACAGTTCCAGCAGTTAGATGTAAGCAGCTCGACCCTTGGAGACTTAAGCGTTACCGTTTGCGGTAGAACTGGGAGTTAACGACACTCTTTTCTTCAGAAAAACTTTCCTTTGAATTATGGGCCCACGGGGCAAAAAGGTTTGAAGTTTGTTTTCTGTCTTTTATGAAAGAACTGTTTTTTATGGATATTTGCAACTAATATCGCACTAGAGACTATGACCTGAGAGTGAATGCATCGCATGTCACCCAAAGGGTGCCATACTAAACATCCAGACTGTTGAAAAGAAACTCTCCAATCAATCCTTTCTCAGATAGCTTAAGGCTCGTAACGTACGACGTCAGTTAACCTTTATTACTGTATTGGGATTTGTTTTGAGATGAGAAGAGAACGAACAGGTTCGACTAAGGGGAGACTATCAAGTCCTAATGTTGTCATGCCAAGGATTCATCCTATGGTTGAGATTTGAAACAGGGAACTCCTAGAAGTTATCATGCATAGGTTTCAACCTAAAGTTCTAATGATCACTTCCTTATCAAAGGAAATGAGATTCCTAGGGGATCATGTCAACGATAAACAGAAACAGATAAAGCATCAGCTTCAACAGTAAACAGTAAACGACTGTAAAATGAATGCAATGTAAGTGTGGAGAGGAAATGTGTGTGGGGCATCAGCCTCCACAAGCTCATCTCAACCTCAAGCCAAGTATGAATAACAGTAATCATACAGAGAAAATAACATGTGCTATCAAGCAACTCATAATAACTGCAATCATACAGAAGAAATGGAATGCTATCAAGCAACACAAACCACATAGGCAAGGGAGCAGGGCTCTACCGAATACCCGCAAGCAAAGCCACACAGTAAAAATACAAGCAGAGGGAGCAACTCAACCCCTATTGCAATCATGCTCCTAGCTTAAATCAGTCTAAACATGAACTTATTCTAATGCATCAAGCAAATCAAATAAGTCACAGCAATACAGTTGCACAGCAAGCAAACAGACAGGAAAGAAAGCAAATCAACAACTTCCCCAGCTTCAAGCTTCAGCTCTTCAGTAATTCAGCCTTCAGACCTCACCTACCCTTCAAGGCTATCATCTTCAATAGCAAGTATCAACTTGCTTCTCCCAGTTTTCAATACACCAAACATAGGTATCAACTTATTCTTTCTTCTTCAAGCTTCAGCTCTCCAGTCAATTCCACCTTCAGGCTCCATTCCTAACTGCAAGTATCAACTTGTTTCTTCAGGCTCTCAATGCATCAACATAAGTATCAGCTTATCCTTTATTCTTCAAGCCTCAGCTCTTCACTCAATCTCAATTGAATCCTCTTCATAAGTGTCAACTTGTTCTTCAAGCTTCAGCTCTCTCTTCTTTACCAGTATCAACTAGTCCCTCTTCATCTACAAGCTTCAGCTTCAAAAGGTAACCTCCAAACACAAAGAAGTATCAACTCCTAGCATCTTCAATCTACTAACAAGGAACTCCATCCTCTAGCAAGGGAGAAAGATGCATCTATCAAGAGTAAAGTTTGGATGATTGGTAGCAGAGTGAAGACCAAAGGTCACCACTAAGCATCCTATCATCAGAGAAAAGGACCCTCAAAGGTTCTACCAATTTGCAAAGAGCCACACATCCTACCAAAGGAGGGATGAGGCCTTTACAAGGGACCTTACATCATAGGGAAGAATGGAATTGATCAACATATTCCATGTTTATGAAGAAAGAGAACTATCTAGAAGCTCTGCCTACAAAATCCTAATCTTAATACCTAATCAAACTACACCAAAAGAAGGGAAGATCTTCAAATCCAGGCCTCTTCAAGCAATCCAATGCATCTTCAACTTGTCTTCATCATCACCCCAGAGCAAGCAAAGCAAAACCCTAATCTAAGGGAACTAAAGAAGTCAATCTAGTTGAGTTAGTGCCTCACAATCATCTAAAACTAGCACCTAAACTAAAATCAAGAAAAAATAGAAAACTATATTGAAAATTCCTACAAAAAATTCTAAGGGATCCTAATTCAATCATTAATATACCCTACAAAAATCAGAGGTTGAATCATCCACCTAGTTACAAATAAAATCTAAACCACAAGGTATCAACCATAAACCCTAAAAATGGAGCTTCTAAATGTTTCACCCTAAACTACCACTTATATTCATCACAAAAATGTGATAAAAATCTATGGGGAGCATGCATATCTATGCTAACTACTCACAAAAAATCAAGATCAAAATCATCATCACATGATCACACAAAATTCCACAAAATCAAGTATCAAACATGACTATTTTAATATCAATTAAAATGTAAAAATTCCCATAAAATCAGAAAATGCATGAAATAATAATATTTTCTATCTAAAAAATAGTAGACCCTATCATGAATCCAATGTAAAAAGAATGAGATTAATTGGATCATTTTTCCATTTTTTATGATTTTATCAAGAACCATGAATAAAGTGAAAAAATCATGAAAATCAAAATAAAATGAACAAGCACACGGTGCAGGTAGTAAGCAAAAGCAGTTCGTTCTATGGATTGGGCCATGAGGGGGGTGTGGTTAGCAGCTAATGCATTAAGCCCAAAACACAACTTAAGTGAAACGCCACGTTTCACATTAGTTCAGAATCCTTCACAAAATGAGAAACATTCGTGGCCATTGGATCATGCCCTCAGTCAAAGTTCAACCCCAATCTGATGGCTATCACGTCATCTTCTTCATTTGAAATCCTGAAACACGCGCGCAGCCATGGCCGTCGTCAGTGGTGCTCCGGTCATCGTCCCCAACCCTAACTCTCTCCACAGGCCTCCATTCCAAGAGGTCCCTACATGAATCTTACCCCAATTTTCACAAGGAATCTTCCTATGCCATTTAATCATGCTAACAGTTCAAGAATCCAAGAATAAAAATCTCAACCGAAAATTCCATGAACCCTAATTGGTCACTAATCTCCAAATTGATGATCCAGAAATCTTCCTACACCATTCTACTATGCATCTACCATAACAATTCATCTTAATTCTACCTAATTTAAGCCATAGCACAAGAGTTGCATACCTTGTAAACTTGAGCAAACAGAAGGGTTGAATCTTCAAATCAACCTTCAAGAACTTGCAGAATCCTTCACTGAATCACAATCAATCTTCTGTATGCAAAGAAAAGAATTGAATCTTCTTGAATTATCAAATCCGATTCTGAGTTGCAAGCTTCACTCTCCAATGGCTACTTCACGATTCTTCCACCACAGTGCCTTGAATTTGATCTGGAATTGATCACCAACCTCAGAGCAAGCTATTGAGATCAATTTTTCTTGGACTGAAATGACCTTTAACCTTGTAACCGATTTTGATTTGCAATGAGAAAGTTCAAAGTGCAAGCTCAGTTTTATCTCTCAATCATCACCCAAAAAATGATCTGAACCACTTCTATTCAATAAATAGAGTGTGTAGGGATGATCTAGAAAGCTCTAGATCCTTCTAATGAGAAATTCAATTTCTCATGTCACTTGAATTCTCATGATATGCCATGGTATGCACAACTCTGCTAACAGCTTGAAATCATTCTCAATTCCTTCCAATTTCTCCCCTCATGACATTTTGGAAGTGTTTGGCTTGCAAGGTACCTTGATTATGCCTTGAATTTAGGTTTGGCAAATGTTACTTATGATGTAAGTAACTACTTTTCAAAGCAAGTCCACAAATTAAACTTCAATTCAAAAATGTGGCTAAACCAATGTTCTTAAAATGTGTTTTAGAGTCAAAATGATATATTACATGCCTTGGTTTGGACATGTCGGTCAAGAATACCAATTTCCATCTTTGGTTCATTTAACTTATACCCTTATTTTAGGTCATTTTTCCAACTTTGAGCTACAAGCAATTCCAACATCTCATGACCTCTTGACTAGCCTTAAAACATCATTTTGAACAAGTTTTATGTTGAACATTTTCCCATTTGAAGCTTGGAAATAGGAGTTATGGCCTTATGGTTGAAATGACCTATAATCTCCAAATGACCAAAATACCCTTGACTTGTCAAAGCCATAACTTGATTTCTACAAATCCTATCAAGGACTTCTAGTACTATCTAGAAATATAAGAGGATAAGGAACAACATTCATGTTGACCAAGAGTTCATAGGAATCATCCTTCTAGGGCAAAAGTTTCATGCAAGTTGGACAACTTTCAAGCTCCCAAATTCACATACCTCAGATGACCTGTAACTTGTCAAAGTCATAACTTGAGTTCTACAAATCCTATCAAGGACTTCTAGCACTCAAATCAAAGCTAAGATGATTCTCTACAACATTCATGTTGGGGGTAAGATGATATGACAATCACATCTTGAGCTAAACTGCCTTGAAGATAGGGGTCAAACTAGGGGATTTTACACTGTCAAGCCTTAGAAACCCTAGCTTGAAACTTCTCAAACTCTTCAATCATGATGAGTTGACCTTGTAATCATCCTTATAGCATCTCAATGCATAAATCCATGATCACATGGCCTTTGAGTTAGGTCTCAACCTCCTTCAAATCATCAGTTGACCTAGGGTTGCCCCAATTAAACCCTAATTGCACCACTCATGGTTGGGTCTTCTTAACCTTGTACAATGACCTATCTAGGCTTCATGATGGATTTCAAGACATCTCATAAGCTCTCTCAAGGCTTCAAGTCCACATTCTTGGCTTCAGAATCATCTGAGGAGCTCCCACAACTCTCAAGTTAGGAGGCCCACAACCTTGGTTTCAACCAGTCTCTCTGGGGATCTTTTAATTTCTCTGACAAGGATATTCACTCTTGAACACTTGAATAAGCCTCTCAGCTAGCTTTAAAGTCTTGTGTAGCCCTTGATTGGCAATCATACCTCTTGATCTCCTGCATACATGTCAATGAAATGCAAATGATAATGCTAATGTGAATGAAATGAAACATAAGCTAGGTAAAGAAATGTTGGGCAAATTTTGGGGTGCAACACTCTTCTATCCATATTTTTAAGCACATTGTTAAAATCCCCAATTAGAAACCAAGGCCTGTGTTGAGTCATGTGGATTTGAACCAGCTCTTCCCATTATATCTTCCTATATTCCAATTGATTTAAACCATACACAGCAGTGAACTAGAACAAAAAATTCCCATCCATATCATATATACCACAGTAAATCATTGGCATAGATCTAGTAACTCTCCTTATTTCAACTTTAGCATTATTCCACCATATCCAAATTCTACCATTGTCATGATTAATATAGTTATCCATATAGATACCTTTAAGATTAAGCTTGCATCTAATCTTATCAGCCTTATCTTTTTCACGCTAGTTTCAATCAAAACAACAATCAAATGGTTAAGATTAAGAAGGCGGAAGCTAACCTCTTTGGTTTTAACCAGCTTGTTGAACCTCCTAACATTCCACGAAACTATCATGAGATCTTGTTTTGACATGCTAGAGGATTATTCAAAATCCCTAGTAGTCCAAACCCATTTTGAATATAGATAGAAACACCTTCATTGACAACTCATTTGCCCTTATCACGCCTACTACTTGTGACTCTTGTCCATTCTTCACTTTCATCATTTGGTGCACCACCATTGTTCCCAGCATTAGATGCTTCCTCATTACCTTCATCTATGATTTTCTCATCCACCCTAATTTGTGTCTCTTTCACTTTTGGCCTCCATTCCTTAATAGGTTTAGTTGGTTTTTCATAGTTATGCCCAACCTTTTGACATCTTCTGCAGTACAACGGCTTCCATTCATACTTGATGGCTTACTTCATACGAGCCCCTTTCTCATCTTTGATTGTTATGTTCGTCTTTAACTCTTAAGTGATGTCAACTTCTACCAAAATGCGAGCATATGATGCTCTGAGCTTGTTTGTTGTGCATTCATCAGTCACCAATGGGGTATCAATCGCGCTACCAATCTTACTTAGGCTTCGAGCCCCCCGCAAGTGCAGAGGTAGTTGAGGAAGCTTCACCCACAGTGGAATAGTTCTAAGCATATCCCTTTTCATGCTGAAATCTAGTTTTCATTCACGGAGCAACATAGATCTATTATGAATTGTATACGGTCCCTTCGTTAGCATTGAGTCCTTATCATGGAACGAGTGAAATCTCATAATGAAAAATCCTTCATCATTGTAGAACATACATGATGAGTGCAGACTCCCAGGATTTCATTTCTGATTCAATATTTTCTGCCTCAATCTTGATTTCCACTTCACCATTTACAACCTTTGGTGCTACAAATTCCATAGTTACCTCATTTGCAGGGTTTCAATTTTCATTGGTGATGTCCATCCATAGCTTCTTTTTTTCTTGGCTTGATTCAATTTGATCTTGAGATTCCTCTAGGGTTTTCTATTCTCGTTCAATCGCCTCTTCCTTTGCAGTTTGACTCGTTCCATCCAAAGATTCATTCAGATCTACAACTTCCATTTGATCTTCTCTCATGTAACATTCTGAACGAATTAACCGCCATAGGAACTTCCGTTGGTAAGGGAACCTTCCGATCTGGCCGTCCTCATTCTCTTCCTCTCCCACGCGTCATTCAATTTCAATTCAGCTTTTTATGTAAGGAAACTTGTGTTAAGACCATCAACTTGTAGATCCCCACTATTCCAATTATGTAGAGACATGACAAAAAATTGTCAATAATTTAGTTCCATCTTATTTAAATTAATAAGTGAGTTATATGCTTTTATTCGGATAATTGGTGAATTTACATGTTTCGGAGTGTATTGGAGACAGTTAAGGAAGTGATAGAAAGTAGTTAGATTATTTTTAATTAAATTAAGTTGAGTGGAATAATTAAAAATAAGGTAGTTGTGAAAAAAGAAGAGAAATAATAGAATTTGGTGGATAATTGAATTATTTGTATGAGGAGAAATGGTAAAAGAGATAATAGGAGAATAAGTTGAGGGTAATAAGGAAATAACCTAATTAAGGGGAATTAAGGTTTTGGTTTAAATAAAAAAGACTGAGGGCTGAACTTTGACAGTACATAATATTTTGGAGAACAAGAGAAAAGATGCAAGGGATGTAGCCTAGGGTTTGGGGAGAAAACACCATTGTTGATGAGCTTAGAGGTTGCTTTACTGGAAATCTATGGTAAGTGGGAAGATTACTCTTCTATGGGTGTATATTGTATGAAGGGTAGAGATGGATCCTCACCCTCTTCTAGGTTTTTCTTTTGATTTCGCCATTGTTCATGTGTTCATGCGTTCTTAATGAAATTTGTGTAAATTGTGTGTCCAATTGTTATGATTCATGATTTAATATGTGCCTTATAACATGTTTAATTGTTATGAGATTGTTATATGTTGTTAAAATCATGATATACTGTGTTTGGATGTTATAATGTGAATTAGTTTGATGTATGAGGGTTAGGGATGGGTAAGATGATATAAACGTGTTTAAAATTGGGATTTATGGAATTTTGGCTGATTTCAATCGATTGACATCATGTGCCAATCAATTGCACGCTTGAAAATTTTAAAAAAAAAATTGAAAAGAAGAACTATGTCAATCGATTAATTCATTTAATTTTTTGATTGCTCTTAGCCAAAACGTGAAAAATTGGAAAGGTGGAATGTAATGAGGAATAAAGTCAATCGATTTTCCTCAGATGTCAATCGATTAATGCTAGTTGAATTTTGAAAATTGATGAGCTGAAACCTATTATTTTACCGGCCACTTTTGCCATAATTTTGGTTTCATAAATCCAAATGAAGTGTAGTTTGAAGCGTTGCAAAGTTAACGTGTATGGCTATTCTATAGTGATGTATTAAGAGCCTAGATAGGTATTGGAAATTATGAAAAATAATTTTTTTACTTGTCACGTAGTAGTGGATGGTAACAAACGAACAATTAATTATTGTGAATGAATGAATTAATGATGAAGCGATGTTAAAATGACTTGACATGATCGAGTGTTGTGTGGTGTGTATTAGATGTGTGAATATATGATGTGGAGTGCAACTATAATTATGTGAATTGTTATAATTACTTGTTGATGATTGGTGAGATACGTAGTTTGGAGCGAGAACTACTGTTGATGTGTTTAATGCATTATTTTTTATAGTCAGAAGCGAAGTTGTAATCATCGTTGCATTGTTGTCGTGAATGATTATTTACATTCATATGTGGGGTTGTAATCATTGTTTTCGTTGCATTATTGGATGTCATACATCATATGTTGTCGTTGTTATGAAAAAGGTGAGTCATAAGTTCAAAGAGGGGACTTGTGATTTGTCCCAAACTCAGAGAGGGGGAGTTTGAGGTTCAGATGTTGGGACCCAGTTTGTATGAATAACCATTATTGAGTTGGTACCACATGCATATAGAGTCAAGGTGTTATCACATTACATACGAGTTTGCAATAGTGAATTGGTGATTGTTGTGTGAATCCATTACTTTTTAATGATAGTTGTTATTGTTGTTATTTAGGCTACCTGTTGCGGTTAGAATATAATATCAAATTATTAATTAATTTGAATCGCATCTTTAGTTCACAACCGCTCTTTGATTTATCCGAAGGAAAAGGTCAAAAGAGGGAAAACCTAATTTTGCACCGTAAAGACAATGCGGGGAGAGATCTAGGTAAGGGGTTGGTTAAGCTTAGGGAAGGTATTAGCACCCTAAACTTTTGTAGTACTCTACAAGAACCTTTTGTTTATTGTTTACTATTTTGCTTTATTATTTGCTTTAGGGTATATACTAAGCTAAGGGATAGAAAGTGACAGAGAGACCTAAGGGTTAGTCCTAAGTTTACTCGGCAAGATTCGCATCTTGTGCCTACGTATCCTGGGTAGGGAATAAAATCAGAGTAATCGTAGTTCCCCTCGAAATGGAGGTTAGAAACGTCTTGACTATGGTCAAGGTTTCAAATGGGGAATAAACGTATCTTAAGGACACGCTTACGTGGAGTAAGAAAACTCCAATTTCTATGCTAAAATAGTTATTTGAGATTAGGGTTGACTAAATATTCCACGGCGAGAAACCGTAAAACAGAGTATGGCGACTCTTTGACCCAATGCTAGGGTAAAGGGTATGTTTGTCCACGGCGGGACGCCTAGGTAAATTAGGGTTTTGAAATGGTCGAAGGTTAGGGTATTGACTCGGCGGTCAAATGGCTAGACCTAATCCTTTGGAGGGTGTGATTAACGGTAAAAACATGCAAGCGACAAATATTATCATGTGGCAGAATCAAAGTACGGAAAGTAATGAAAGTGGTAAAGAAAGTGTCGCGATGATCACTCGCGTAAATTACACATCCCCAAAAAAATGCGAAAATCAAAAACCGCGACCATGGCCTCGCATAAGTTACATCCATGGAAAACTACAGAAACCAAAAGAATTATTAGTCGGAGCCAAACAAGAGACGATGAAAACTATATGAACAATTAACATGAATGGTTACGAGTTTTTTATATATAAAATGCTACGAATGGTTTTAATTTTAAACGCTAAAAAAAGAACAATGAACTTTATTTTTACGCAAAAATGAGTTTTTATTTTTTTAAAAATGAGTCTTTATTATTATTTTTTAAATGCAAAAAGATGAAATTTTTACTTTTTTTTTATTAAAGAAATGACTTTGATTTTTAATGCAAAAAAGTGGTGTTTAATTTTTTAAATGAAAAGCATTGAAATTTGACTTTTTTAATGTAAAAGTGAGTTTTTCATATGCATATCCTAAACTAGAAACTAACAAAATGTTTGTTACTTTTATATTATTTTTTTTAAAAGAAAAGAAAATTGATTATTTATTCATTAACGTTACTAATTAAAATTATTAAAATACTAGTTTATTTACAAATTATCCAAAACTAATTAATTGTTGATTATTAATTATTATTAATGAAACAGAAAAATAAATAAACTCAGAAAAGAAAAAAATAATAAAACGAAACAAGTAAAAGAAAAGAGACGGAATAAAGGGGATGTGTTCATTGGTTTCATTCATTTTTGTTAGACTTCTCTTGGAAGTCTCTTCTTCTTCCTCGCGAAACGCCGCCGCGGCCATGGCTGGTGTATCGAAGCTTTGTGAATCTTCTTTTTCCGGCTTGCATGTCGCCTCTTGTTCTTCCTTCTTCTTCCGTTATACCTGAAACACCAAGAAAATCGAAAAAAAATAAATTATCTTGCCGAAATCTTGCAGTTTTGCTCTTAACGATGATGCTTGTTGCTATCTAGGTTTCTGGACGGAAAATGGCCGGTGATGAGGATCTCTGAGGCCGGTGGTTGATTGCCCGTTGGTAGTGACGGCTTTTGTTGTTGCTCACGCGGTGGTTTCCTGTTGGAAGGTGATGACCTCTGAACTTCTATCTCTTCTTCTTTCTCTCGGTTCAATGATGTTGAAGCCTTCAATGGCTTCTCTGAGAACCTCGGCGATGATGTTTGTCGCTTGCGCGAAAATAAGGTGTCGGAAAAACAGAAGAGTCGCCACCTTTCGTTATTTATCCCTCAGAGCGGGAAAGGAAACGATCGGAAAAACCTGACGAAAAAAGGGTAAGACAAGGTCGTCGCAACCATTGTCTGGATTCGGGAGTCGGTTACGCAAGGGGAAGGTATTAGCACCCCTCACGTCCGTCGTACTCGACGGGATCCACGCTTGTTGTATTTACTATGGGTGAAAAACAATCTATCTACGGTTGCTAAATCTAAACGGGAAGAAATTGACTCGATAGAGCGTCGCACTCTATGCCTACGTATTCTCTTCAGAGAATGAGAAATCAGAGTCTGCGTAGTTCGGGAAACTACGGGTTAGTTTGCTCGGCAAGACGTCGCGTCTTGGGCCTACGTATTCTCATCAGAGAAATCAGAGCATGACGTAGTTCAGGCTAACTACGGCTAGACAGGGTGTTCTCGGTCACACGGGGGTGAGAGAAATGATTGACGATACTAGCATACGCATTCTAGCAGTTAGGTGGACGCTGCTCGACCATTGGAGACTTAGGCGTACCTGTTTGCGGTAGAACGGACGTAGTATGTCGGGTTTCGAGGTATGGGAACCTACGGGAACTAGAACTACGGTCTGGTCTCAAATGCACTTGGGCAAGAGAAAAGGATAACATCAGTCGTCAGCGGGAAAGTCTCGATCGCACAACAGCGAGGAGAACAAAAGTTAGTTGTTAGTGTGCTTGCTAGGATATCGCATCCTATGCCTACATATTCTCATCAGAGAAAGTCAGAGCAGCTGTAGTTCAGCCTAACTACGGGTAGAACGGAGACCACAACACAAATCTCGTTTTATTAATATTCTGAAAGAAATTACAATGATTGAGTAATGGAAAATAAACTCCTAAAAAATCCTATCCATCTATCATGGAAAATCAAATGGAAGATAGTCCCCTAACAAGTGGACATTTAAATCTACTTCTAAAAGAATAAAAAGTTCCCTAACAAATGGACATTTAATTCTATCTCTAAAAGGTGTAAAATAAACTCTATGAAAATATATCCTAAAGAAAGAAAATATAAAAAAAACTATTATTTTTATATTTCTATATTTTTCCATGCTTTCCATCTTCTTATATTCTTTTCCTAAAAAACTAAACAAATGAATAATAAAAAAATAAAGAAAAACACAAGGGGTGCATATTGCAGCCAGGAGGTACAGCAACAAAAAAGGGCAGAACTGGGCCCAGCCCACTAAAGAAATTCTGCAAAGAATAAAAAAACCAGGGAGTGAAAGGCCAAAACGGAGGGGTGTAACCAGTAGTGGGCCTCAGCCCGTTTTACACACGGAGGAGGGGGGTTTAGGAAGAACACGGAGGGTGTGATTAGCGAAGTTCATTGGGCTTCAGCCCAATCAGACCAAACAACAAAAAAAGGGAGGGTGAATGAAGAGAAACGGGGGTGTACGGATGAAGACGCCAATGGGCCCAAGGCCCAATCCAACACAGTCCTCTCCCTCTTTCGTTCAAGCTTCAGAAAAAACCTAGCTTCCCCCACACTACTGTTCACGGCCGTTTCTCTCCTCAGCTTCTCTCTCTCTCTCTCTCTCTCTCTCTCTCTCTCTCTCTCTCTCTCTCTCTCTCTCTCTCTCTCTCGTTCATCTCCTCAACCAACATGAAACCCTACCTTCTTCCAATTCCATACTGAACACTCGCAAATCACTCGAAGCTTCACTCGAAGATTGTTGAAGGATGAAGATCTACAAACCTTCTTGAAGAAGAACTGAAGGAAGATCTGATGGAGTGGATGAAGGGGTCTTGACGATTTGGCGATGAGTCTTGGAGATTGGAATCATCTTTCTGGAAAGTATGAAGATCGGTGACGTCTGACGCAGATAGATCTATGAAGATGAACGAAGAACACCATGGATGTTCTTGACAACTTCTGGAGATCACTGATGAAAACTGGAGGAGGATGAAGGCTTCGTTGGGATAACTTGAACGGATGATGAAGACGAGGAGGATCTCTGAAAAACGTTGGAGTTCTTGAAGTGTTTCTTGATGAACATGCGAGATGAAAATCCGTTGGTGTTTTCGTCGAAATCTGGTTCGTGTTTGCTGATGAAGGTTCTTGCCATGAACTTAACAAAGAATCTGGAGATGGTGAATACTATGAGTCGGTGAGGAGATCTTGGACGAATCTGGGCAGAGAAGGTAGAAATTGACGAACATGCAAAGAACTCAATGGCGATCATGAACGAGTTGGTGAAGATTCGTATGAATCTTGATGAAGATGCACGGATCAGAGAACGGATCAGTGGGCGAAATCTGGAAAAACACTCACATGTTGATGAAGATCTTGTGATTTCTGAGGAATTTTCTGGTGATGATGGAGATTCACGGCGGAGGTTCTTGGAGAGTGATGAACATGGTGGATGAGGAAGATGAAGATTGAAGGGTTTTCTGGGCAAAGCGCAGTTTCTGGTGAGGTTTGGGAACTCCGGCGACGGTTACCGGCGGCCGTTGCGGCGGCTGCATGGCCGACGGTGGGGTCTCCGGCGAGGGGTACGCGTGGCAACGCACATGCAGAAGGGAGATGGCGTGAGGACGCGTGGCAATGGTGGAGGCGTGAGGGAGTAGCACGTGTGTTGCTAGGTGGCAGTGACATGCAGAATGAGGTGGTGAGTTGGGGAGGTGAAACGTGGAAAGCTCAGGGAATGAAACGTGGCACTGAGTGGAAAAATGAAGTGGGAAACTCGTGGACGAAAACTGGAGTGAAACGTGGTGGAATGGAGAATGAAGTGGGACCCTTTCCTGAGCACGCGTGGAGGACCTTATAGTGTGACAAGTGGACTGATATGGGGTGGGCCTCCAAAAACTGCCACACGGCCCATGAAATTAAGACTGATTGATTAAAACGAATTAATACCTGATTAAAACTTAAAACTACAATTAACCGGAAATTAAAACAGACCTACTCTAATTAATTCTAACCAAATGATTAAGCCCTAATTAACCTACTTAAATCCTAATTAAATCTAAAAAAGAGAATTAACTAAAAAAACTCTATTAACTCTAATTAATCTCTAAACTAATAAAAATAAAAAACTCTAATAATTTCTATTTAAAAATTCTATTAAAAATTCTATTAAAAATTCTATTTAAAAAAAATCATTTAAAAAACTCTACTAATTCCACTAATTGCTATAGAAAAAACTACCTTAATTTCTACTTAAAAAAAATACCTATTAAAGGAACATTCTATTAAAGTTATTTTAAAAAACTACTTAATATCTATGATTTATTCTAAACCTATTATCTAAAAATTATTTAAGGAAATTCTTAAACTATTAAAAAAACAATTAATATCTAAAAGTTATTTAAAAATCCAAAATATGATTTAAACCTATTTAAAATGATTAAAGCTATTTAACAAATCTATCTAATACCTAGAAAAATGAATTAAATCCCTAGAAAATTCTAGAAACTAAGGAAAAAATCTAAAACTACCGAGAAAGCCGATTAAATCGATTAGCAAACTATATCGAAATAAACGGTAAAAATTTGGACACCGAGAGGTCCTCAAAAACAACAGCGAGAGCTGAAAACACCGGGACGAGCATCGATTCTCAAAATACGTCCTCGTATTGGTCTGAAATGCTATCAGAGGGTCGTGATCCCGATAAAGTCAACCTGACTGGAAAAAATGCAATGTACGTGGTATGCAAACGCGAGAATGAAATGAGTCGAAACATGAGCCAAATTGCGATGAGTATTTGGTCAAATTTTGGGGTACAACAGCTGCCCCTATTCAAACGGCTTGAACCTGACTGGGTGAGGAGCGAACGGCTCTCAGCCAATCGAGGTGCGATACGGTTGAATACCGATAAACCCGGAAATTTGCCAACTACACAAGTACACAGTACTCTGGCGGGAACAAATCTTCGGAAGCTGAAATCATAGCTGCACGGCAACTAGCTGGAGAAATACTGATCTGAACCTTGTCGTCAGTTGTTCACATTAAATTCCTCTGATATCGCCATTAGACAACCAAAACACCCAACATCGCCGCTGGAAAACCAAAGAGTCTGACATCGCCGTCGGACAACCAAAATACCCAACATCGCTGCTGGAAAACTAAATCACCTAACATCGCCGCCAGAAACAAACAAAATACCCAAAACACCCAACATCGCCGCTGGAGCAACAAAGAACCTGACATCGCCGTCAACCAAACATCCAACATCGCCGCTGGAGAACAACAAATCTGACATCGCCGTCGGACCACCAAAATACCCAACATCGCCGCTGGAAAACTAAGAAACTGAGAAACACCCAACATCGCCGCTGGAAAACTAAATCAACCGACATCGCCGTCGGAAACAAAACATCTAACATCGCCATTGGGGAACTAAATCAACAGACATCGCCGTCGGACACAAACATCCTGAGACACATCCGACATCGCCGTCCGAAACAAACATCCAACATCGCCGCTGGAGCAACAAAGAATCTGACATCACCGTCAGAAACATCCAACATCGCCGCTGGAAAACAAACTATCTGACATCGCCGCCAAGTACTCAACATAATCTGGCTTCGCCGTCAACTCTCAACATCGTCTGACCTCGCCGTCAGGGTGAAGAAACTCCATTGGGGAATTGGTCACACGGTAACCGGTAATACCTAGTCGATCATGGCATCAGGCATCCAAAGAACACTGTCGGGCATCAGCCGGACTTCAACCATCAGGTTGATCATGCCATCAGGCATTCCAAAGAAAATTGTCGGGCATCAGCCGGACTTCAACCATCAGGTTGATCATGCCACCAGGCATTCCGCATTACTGTCGGGCATCAGCCGGACTTCATTAGCAAGTCGGGAATAAAATTCTTGGTCAATCATGAGCCAACTGGGAATATCTAAACCACCGCCATCAGGAACTCCGCATCAGCTGAGAGAACTGCTTCATTAATATGGTCGGACTTCAATCATGGAGTCTTCAAGGGAGATTTCAACTTCGCCATTAGAAAACCTGCTGGGGAGGATGCTTCGCCGCTGGGGAATCTGGAGAACTATCAAGTAACTCCGCTCCGAGGGTCCAGAAATCATTCGGGATGAATCAACTCTACTGAGGACTTCAAGAATCATCTTGGACAAATAACTCCACAGGGGACCTTCAAGAATCATCTTGAACCGATAACCATTCTGGAGCTTTCAGGAATCATCCTGAACGAACACTCTGTTGGGGATTTCAGGAATCATCCTGGGCAACTCTTGCCGGGGACAAACCAATCATGGCTTGAGCAGCTTCCAAGGATTCGGCTCTCTTGGGGCTTCAGGAATCATCCTGGGCAACCTTCACTGGGGGCTCTACTGGGGAGCTTAAGAATCATCTTAAGCAAACGGCCCTGCTGAGGAATTCAAGACTCATCTTGAACCAAAGACTACGTTGGGGATCTCAAGAATCATCTTGAGCAAGCGACCTCGTTGGGGAGAATGTCAGGAATCGTCCTGAGCAATCGATTCTGCGGCGGAACATCTGCAAAACAAGAACGGTGGCGACCTAGCTCATGTCTCGTATGCATATGCTTCGGCAATGACGTAATGCTCCACACGGTGGAAATGCTACGCGTTTTCAGGGTAAATGCTATGCAATCATGCAACATGCTATGGCCCCATCAGCAAAATAAATGCTGAAGGGAAAAGCTTCCTATCAAGGAGAAAGGACCGCTCTGGTAGGGAAGGAATCATCCTGCTGAGGAGAACATGGTCACGCCAATATCAATTGGACTCTGCAGGGGACACAACTTCAGTTGACTGCTGCGGGGGAAACAACTTCAGTTGATTGCTGCAGGGGAACGAAGCTCTACGAGAACCTGGACCTGCTAAGGGAAAGCGATATCAATCGCAGGAGTAAATTGCGCGGCCTTCGCGACTAAACTTTCCTGGAGAAAACGACTCCGATGGGAAACTACAGCATCAGTTGTTCAACACTCTACTGGGGGAAAACCAATCATGGTCCCAACTGCTTCCAAGGACTCGGCTCTCTTGGGGATCTGCAAACTCGGCTGAGGAAGGAGAAATCATTCTGCTTGCCGGGGAGAGTACGACTCTGGGGGGAATATCAATTCCGATGGAGACTTCGGTCTGGCACCATCAGTTGCTGCATACTTCGGCGTACGACTAGTTTCCTACGAAACCTGCACTTGTGACCCGGTGCTGGGGGGTGAACACACGCTTCGGCGCCTGACTAAGCTGAGGAGATGACGTTCCTTCAGGATACATCTGATTGGGGAAGAGAATCATCTCTGCCTGGGGAGACATATCAATGCTCATTATCTCGCGTTCAGACTCTGCGGGGAGAGACTGCTGCACTCTATCGGGGATATCAATCCTGATCTGCTGAAGATAATCTTGCATACGCCTTACGGAGACTGACCCTTCTGGGTAACACCTGTTGGACTATCAAGTCTGATGAGGAATACCTGTGTCTCAACATTGTTGGGGATATCAATCCTTAGCTACTCATTGTACAACTCTGATGGAGATGTACTGATCCTATCAAGGAAACACCTTTGGCGTCTGCGGAAGATAACAATCGATTACTGAAATTGAATCTCCCTTCACTGAGGAACACAACCCTGAATGGTCTTTTTTGATCACCATAAGTCCTTATAGGGTACGCCACAATCTGCTGAGAAATAACTCTTCTCTGGCTGACATCAAAATCTGCCCGTCTGGAGATTACTCAATGAGGGAATCACCGTCGACCTCTGCTTGAGGAATGAGTCAATGACCTGGACCCGGAGGGAAAAGGAGTCAAACTTGGACTCTGTGGGGATACAACATTGCATCAGTCCCACTGTTGGGGAAATAAACCCAAATCTGCCGGCCAGGGAAAGCTTCAGTCTCAACCCACTTAGGAAAGAGTAGCACATCAGGATAATCAACGTTCAATGCTTGGGATGGCCATACTCTGCCGGGAATATTAATCTCGCCCTACTGAGGACAATCTTGATCCTACTCTGATTAGGGATAAATGCCATCTCAATTTGTTGCAGTCTCAATCTGCTCAGGGGAAACAATCTCAAACTATGCATCTCTGCTGAGAAAACAACCCTGATTCAACAACATCAACCCACGGAACACAGAATACCAATCATGGAGCTAGGATCAATCGAGCCTTGTGTCGGGGAATGTGACAACATGCGAGTCACTAGGAATCATCGGGTCAGGTGCAATTAGGCTTTTTTGGTTTAGGGATAAGAATAGGTTTATGGTGATAGGGACCCATTTCTGGTTACCAACAAAAGTGGATTTGAAAGGGAAATACTAGACGAGAACTAGCATTCAAGGTGGACTACCAGACGAGAACTGATAGCAAAATACGTTAGGTTGTCAGACGAGAACTGACTTCTAGGGTTTTGGATATCAGACGGGAATTCATTTCTGGTTTGCCAGGCGAGAACTGGGCTTTAAAACTGTGTTGGCCAGACGAGAACTGGTTGAACAAATAGGTTAAAGAAAAGGTGACCAGACAGGGCTGGTTTCTGGTTTGGATTTCAGACGAGAACTGATCTCCGACTTGCCAGACGAGAACTGGACTTTACAATGATTCGGTTACAAGGTTCAGCCAAGTAACGGGTTAGGCTGTAGGATAACAATCCAAGGACAACAAGGCTTCTTCAGAAGGCTCAGGTTTTTGGTAGGGTAATGACACGATTCCCCGACACTCAACTCTTGCTAGGGTGAACAAACTCATTTGAATAACTTGCCCCAGTGCAATTCAACTTGCCCCAATCCGACTCTTGGGAAAATTCATTCTGAACAGAAAGCGGCTGGCAACAAGACAGTCTTCAGATGGCTTGCCCCAACATCTGTACAACGGAAGGATTCATCCTCAACTAACCAACTCTCAGCATGGCTGGTTTCAATATCTCTGAAGTAGCTTGCCCCTGAACGAGCGGTGAGCGACTCAACATGCCCTGATTGAACACCGGAGGGATCTGTCCTTAAATCACGAGAGTTCTGAATGATTGCCCCTGATTGGGTCTCGAGAAGATCGACTTCGGATCAACGGCTTCTTGAATAATCTGTCCCATAATCAACTGATACTCCGGGACTTGTCCTCAGACAAACTGATTCCAAACTCACTGGAAGTCAACACCCCAGATTCACAGGGCTTCACAGCATACCGTTCTGATCCAGACTGCTACGATTCAGTCCTGATTGACTATTCTCCACTGGAATTCCTTCGTATCAACTACTGACCTGCAATTAAAATTGTTTATTCACGAATGGTAATTTTAATGCAGTGTTCATGTAGATTTTGAAAAAATGTACTGTCACTCATCTACGTGTCATGATAGTGAGTGACGAATGAACCAAAGAGTTCAAACGTAGTGCTGATGCGATCAGTGAAAAATACAATAAGGATATGATTAGCAAATCATGTGGGAGTCAGGTTACTCGACCTTATCGTAATGCGCTTTCAGAATAAGCCCTGCCTCAATTAGGTCTTTTAAGGGTTGTATCGTGGTCGGGTTCACGGTTCGTGAAACAAAGGATATTTGGCTCAAATTATGATTTGTACCCACCCCTTCTACGTGATGATCTCCGATCCTAAAGTTCAGTCAACTTGGCTCAAGCGCTCGCCTCTTCGAGAGGTATGTTGAATATTGAGAACCACTGGTTAAAGAACTCACAAGGTGTTTCGGAGTGACAGTTACTCCTCTTTTTTTGGTGTCTGTATCTACACGACTTTGTCCTTGTTTGAGGATTTTTCTTTTGATATCCTTTCTTTTTCATTCTTTTGATTCCCTAATTTTTTCCTGGACTGACTCTTCAGAGTTCCTCTCGATTTTTCTTTCGAAGTCCAGTGGGATGCCCTGATTTTTGCCTAAGTATTTGCTTTCTAGCTTTTTCTTCTTTTTACTTAGCGGGCTTTCTTATTCCTTTTTCTTTTTCTTGGAACAAGTCGTGCGACACTGGCTGTCTGGATTGCTCCGAAAGGATTGCAACTGTCTCACTCCTGATTGGTGAGGTTTAACCATTGTGGTTGACGAGGTACGACCTCTGGGGAGGAATACGATGTGATTGATCCTCGAAAGACAACACTCCTCCATAAGACTTGAACGCTCGGTCAAGTTAACTGACAACTACCCTGCCCCGGGTTAAGATGTGAGGGTTTAAAAAGTCCGAAAGAAACTCCTACTTCTCGGCTCGAAGTGGTTAACAAGGGGTTCTCTTCCTTATCTCTCCGGTGTTTAGGGGATTTAAAACAATGCCTGTACATCATAGGCAAGGTTTTATCTGAAAGCGTACGATCATCGGTTATGAGTATTCAGTTTCATCATCCTCCCTCCAATCTTTACTAATCATAGTGGAGTGAATAAAGTGCAAGTGTCAGTGCAATGCAGCAAATGAGTGACAACGACATGATTAATTCAGAAAAATGCATAGTCACTTTATTAATATTACCATTCGAAACAAACAATGTTTAACAGCAAGTAGTAACTAACAGAAAAGAAACTACAGATGCAAATGATAAAAAGTCTGAGGACTGCCAATGCTGAGGACGTCTGCCTATCTGGACCACTGGCTTCTGGAAATAACCCTCTGAATTTGCGAGCTCAGACAGCTGAGAGGTTGTCATGCACAACCAAAACTCCATCTGGAAAGGAAATGCACCCTTTGTCGATCAATTGTTGCACTTTTTCCTGGAAAGCCTTGCAATCTTCAGTTGAATGCCCTGGAGATCCACCATGGTAACCACACTGAGCATGGGGATTGTACCCTGGAGGGTAAGGCTCTGGCACGGGCTTAAGAGCTTTCGGTTCCACCAAAGAATTCTGAATCAACTGTGGAAGAATTTGGCTATACGGCACAAGTACTGGATGAGAAGGAGCATTCCTTTGTTCCAAGTTGTTACGAGGTCGGTTCTGATTCTGACGCTGATTCTGATAACCTCGGCCACGGGCTCGCGGATTTGCAAGAGGAGCGACATAAGGTTCCCAATGTGGTGCCCCAGGCACGATTGTCTGTCCAGAATAACGAGACACCGAAGATACTGACCGCTGAGAAGACGAAGAACCAACAGATTTCACCGATTCGTCTTGAGGATACCCAACATCATTCATGATTGCGTTGACTACAACTCCTTCTTCCGCTTGAAAGCTACAGAGAGATTCGGTTTCACTAGCCTGACCGCCTGAAACATTCTGGATTCTTCCAGTCTTTACACCATACTCGATGCGCTCTCCTGTCCTTACCAATTCAGAGAAATTTGGTGCAACTCCAAGCATTCTTTCGAAGTACGGGCTCTGCAAGGAGTTTACGAACATGCCTTTCAGCTCTTGGTCTAGGAGCGGTGGTTGCACTCTAGCAGCAAATTCTCTCCATCTCTGAACATACTTTCTGAAAGGTTCATTGTTCCCTTGAGACAGTTCTTGCAGCTGCATGCGACTAGGAGCTTCGTCAAGATGGTAGTCATACTGCTTCAGGAAAGCATTGGCTAAATCCACCCATGATCGGATCTGATCACTCTCTAACCGCATATACCAACTCAAAGATGCCCCAGTCATACTATCCTGAAAGCAGTGAATCATCAACTGGTCGTTGTGCACAAACGACGTCATTCTTCGGCAGAACATCACCAAATGTTGCTTCGGGCAACTATCTCCTTTGTACTTTTCGAACCTCGGCATTCTGAACTTCGGAGGTAACACTAGGCCAGGAACCAGACACATATCTGCAGCACTAGGGGTAACAGCGTCTTTACCTTTCAAGGCTTTGAATCTCTCATCCAATGCACGAAACCTTTCAGCATACACGGGAGCTAATGGGTCTTCAGTTTTTGCTATCGGGACCCCTCTTCGGGACTTTGGCACAGGGAAGGCAAAACCCTGGTAGTCAGAGATATCAACAGAAGGAGAACGTTCACCTCGGACAACAAACTGCTCACGTAGACCTCGGTTTTCAACAGAAGGTTGTACAGGCTGAGCTGCAGTAAGGTTGTTCACTTGCGGAAAGTCTTCGTCATGCGTAGATCCATACAAAGGATTGGACGTCATAGTGAAGCCTGACAAGGTATCAATGAACTGGAAGCTGCTCTCTGACATAGCTACCCACAACTGTCAACGGACTTCACTGCTTGACTCTGATCAAATCTGCTTCAACCCCTTGGTCGTCTTCAATATTCACCTTCTGAATCAAAACAACGGCTGGATAAGAGCTCTGACTAGCTGGAGAATGACATGCAATATGATGCAGGAATGTTCATGCAAATGCAATGCAAGATGCAGCAAACACGGGATCACAGCCCCACAAAGCTCTGACTGCTGCTGCGCTGCTGACGAGATAAGTCTGCTCTGACGAGAGAAAACCAAGATATCGGGTAGGCTGGAAGTTAAGTTTCCTGCAAAAACCCTCCCACTCACGGGTATGGACCTAAACTGACTCAAGGTACGGCATCCTATGCGTTCATCAGCGTCACAGACTTTCAAGAGGGTGATACGATACCCAGAAGGTGTGGCATCACCGGCTCATGAAGCGGCCTCACTTAGCTGAATCACAAATGATCGGTCCCCAGAGTCGACAATCCACCAAACTAGCAACCGTCTCAACCCAAAGGTTTGAAAGAGAAGCCAACCGGATGAACCTCGTCTGAGCGTGGATTTCATGAGACACTAGTGCCTACAAAGCAAGCACGCGCCCACTAATTTCCACTCTAATTCTATGGTGCACTCAAGCCTGGGTTTGGCTTCTCACTCCTCAGAACTCCCATCCCACAACAGCACAGATAATCATATTATACTGAAAATAAAATGCGGGAAATAAAGTGCGAGAAGTAAAAATGCGATAAATAAACGCAACCCAACAAGCAAACATACAAGCGTTAGGATTGACTCTCGCAGGGAACCGTTGGATTCCCCAGCAGAGTCGCCAGCTGTCGCTTGCGCGAAAATAAGGTGCCGGCAAAACAGAAGAGTCGCCACCTTTCGTTATTTATCCCTCAGAGCGGGAAAGGAAACGATCGGAAAAACCTGACGAAAAAAGGGTAAGACAAGGTCGTCGCAACCATTGTCTGGATTCGGGAGTCGGTTACGCAAGGGGAAGGTATTAACACCCCTCACGTCCGTCGTACTCGACGGGATCCACGCTTGTTGTGTTTACTATGAGTGAAAAACAATCTATCTACGACTGCTAAATCTAAACGGGAAGAAATTGACTCGATAGAGCGTCGCACTCTATGCCTACGTATTCTCTTCAGAGAATGAGAAATCAGAGTCTGCGTAGTTCGGGAAACTACGGGTTAGTTTGCTCGGCAAGACGTCGCGTCTTGGGCCTACGTATTCTCATCAGAGAAATCAGAGCATGACGTAGTTCAGGCTAACTACGGCTAGACAGGGTGTTCTCGGTCACACGGGGGTGAGAGAAATGATTGACGATACTAGCATACACATTCTAGCAGTTAGGTGGACGCTGCTCGACCATTGGAGACTTAGGCGTACCTGTTTGTGGTAGAACGGACGTAGTATGTCGGGTTTCGAGGTATGGGAACCTACGGGAACTAGAACTACGGTCTGGTCTCAAATGCACTTGGGCAAGAGAAAAGAATAACATCAGTCGTCAGCGGGAAAGTCTCGATCGCACAGCAGCGAGGAGAACAAAAGTTAGTTGTTAGTGTGCTCGCTAGGATATCGCATCCTATGCCTACATATTCTCATCAGAGAAAGTCAGAGCAGCTGTAGTTCAGCCTAACTACGGGTAGAACGGAGACCACAACACAAATCTCGTTTTATTAATATTCTGAAAGAAATTACAATGATTGAGTAATGGAAAATAAACTCCTAAAAAATCCTATCCAACTATCATGGAAAATCAAATGGAAGATAGTCCCCTAACAAGTGGACATTTAAATCTACTTCTAAAAGAATAAAAAGTCCCCCTAACAAATGGACATTTAATTCTATCTCTAAAAGGTGTAAAATAAACTCTATGAAAATATATCCTAAAGAAAGAAAATATAAAAAAACTATTATTTTTATATTTCTATATTTTTCCATGCTTTCCATCTTCTTATATTCTTTTCCTAAAAAACTAAACAAATGAATAATAAAAAAATAAAGAAAAACACAAGGGGTGCATATTGCAGCCAGGAGGTACAGCAGCAAAAAAGGGCAGAACTGGACCCAGCCCACTAAAGAAATTCTGCAAAGAATAAAAAAACCAGGGAGTGAAAGGCCAAAACGGAGGGGTATAACCAGTAGTGGGCCTCAGCCCGTTTTACACACGGAGGAGGGGGTTTAGGAAGAACACGGAGGGTGTGATTAGTGAAGTTCATTGGGCTTCAGCCCAATCAGACCAAACAACAAAAAAAGGGAGGGTGAATGAAGAGAAACGGGGGTGTACGGATGAAGACGCCAATGGGCCCAAGGCCCAATCCAACACAGTCCTCTCCCTCTTTCGTTCAAGCTTCAGAAAAAACCTAGCTTCCCCCACACTACTGTTCACGGCCGTTTCTCTCCTCAGCTTCTCTCTCTCTCTCTCGTTCATCTCCTCAACCAACACGAAACCCTACCTTCTTCCAATTCCACACTGAACACTCGCAAATCACTCGAAGCTTCACTCGAAGATTGTTGAAGGATGAAGATCTACAAACCTTCTTGAAGAAGAACTGAAGGAAGATCTGATGGAGTGGATGAAGGGGTCTTGACGATTTGGCGATGAGTCTTGGAGATTGGAATCATCTTTCTGGAAAGTATGAAGATCGGTGACGTCTGACGCAGATAGATCTATGAAGATGAACGAAGAACACCATGGACGTTCTTGACAACTTCTGGAGATCACTGATGAAAACTGGAGGAGGATGAAGGCTTCGTTGGGATAACTTGAACGGATGATGAAGACGAGGAGGATCTCTGAAAAACATTGGAGTTCTTGAAGTGTTTCTTGATGAACATGCGAGATGAAAATCCGTTGGCGTTTTTGTCGAAATCTGGTTCGTGTTTGCTGATGAAGGTTCTTGCCATGAACTCAACAAAGAATCTGGAGATGGTGAATACTATGAGTCGGTGAGGAGATCTTGGACGAATCTGGGCAGAGAAGGTAGAAATTGACGAACATGCAAAGAACTCAATGGCGATCATGAACGAGTTGGTGAAGATTCGTATGAATCTTGATGAAGATGCACGGATCAGAGAACGGATCAGTGGGCGAAATCTGGAAAAACACTCACATGTTGATGAAGATCTTGTGATTTCTGAGGAATTTTCTGGTGATAATGGAGATTCACGGCGGAGGTTCTTGGAGAGTGATGAACATGGTGGATGAGGAAGATGAAGATTGAAGGGTTTTCTGGGCAAAACGCAGTTTCTGGTGAGGTTTGGGAACTCCGGCGACGGTTACCGGCGACCGTTGCGGCGGCTGCATGGCCGGCGGTGGGGTCTCCGGCGAGGGGTACGCGTGGCAACGCGCATGCAGAAGGGAGATGGCGTGAGGACGCGTGGCAATGGTGGAGGCGTGAGGGAGTAGCACGTGTGTTGCTAGGTGGCAGTGACATGCAGAATGAGGTGGTGAGTTGTGGAGGTGAAACGTGGAAAGCTCAGGGAATGAAACGTGGCACCGAGTGGAAAAATGAAGTGGGAAACTCGTGGATGAAAATTGGAGTGAAACGTGGTGGAATGGAGAATGAAGTGGGACCCTTTCCTGAGCACGCGTGGAGGACCTTATAGTGTGACAAGTGGACTGATATGGGGTGGGCCTCCAAAAACTGCCACACGGCCCATGAAATTAAGACTGAATGATTAAAACGAATTAATACCTGATTAAAACTTAAAACTACAATTAACCGGAAATTAAAACAGACCCACTCTAATTAATTCTAACCAAATGATTAAAGCCCTAATTAACCTACTTAAATCCTAATTAAATCTAAAAAAGAGAATTAACTAAAAAAAACTCTATTAACTCTAATTAATCTCTAAACTAATAAAAATAAAAAACTCTAATAATTTCTATTTAAAAATCCTATTAAAAATTCTATTGAAAGAAAATCATTTAAAAAACTCTACTAATTCCACTAATTGCTATAGAAAAAACTACCTTAATTTCTACTTAAAAAAAATACCTATTAAAGGAATATTCTATTAAAATCATTTTAAAAAACTACTTAATATCTATGATTTATTCTAAACCTATTATCTAAAAATTATTTAAAGAAATTCTTAAACTATTAAAAAAACAATTAATATCTAAAAGTTATTTAAAAATCCAAAATATGATTTAAACCTATTTAAAATGATTAAAGTTATTTAACAAATCTATCTAATACCTAGAAAAATGAATTAAATCCCTAGAAAATTCTAGAAACTAAGGAAAAAATCTAAAACTACCGAGAAAGCCGATTAAATCGATTAGCGAACTATATCGAAATAAACGGTAAAAATTCGGACACCGAGAGGTCCTCAAAAACAACAGCGAGAGCTGAAAACACCGGGACGAGCATCGTTCTTAAAATACGTCCTCGTATTGGTCTTAAATGCTATCAGAGGGCCGTGATCCTGATAAAGTCAACCTGACTGAAAAAAATGCAATGTACGTGGTATGCAAACGCGAGAATGAAATGAGTCGAAACATGAGCCAAATTGCGATGAGTAGTTGGTCAAATTTTGGGGTGCAACAATGTTG
Organism: Lathyrus sativus; assembly: GCA_963859935.3. Lineage (NCBI taxonomy): Eukaryota > Viridiplantae > Streptophyta > Magnoliopsida > Fabales > Fabaceae > Lathyrus > Lathyrus sativus. The sequence continues at coordinate 497,075,907 of OZ012738.1, forward strand.
ACTCCTCGTTGGGTCTCCTGAGCCGCCGTTGATGCGTTTTTTGATCTTTAATGGTATGTGTCCGATGATGAGGTTTTCTTCCGTTAGGGTTTGGTGGTTGTTCGCGGCCGCCCCCTTTTGAATCCTTACACGTTAGGGTTTCGTCCCCTTTTTGGTGATTTTCTTCTGATGATTTTATACCTTGATTATCTTATGCGTTTTATTTGGCTTTTGGGCAATGATGTTCAACTGAGCCCATGGAAACATTCAGATTTGATTTGATTATACTATCGACATGATTTCACTTGATGGAACTGTGATTGGATTTGGTTTGCTTGATATCCATGGATTTACTTTGTGGTATCCATGGATTTGGTTTGCTTGATATCCATGGATTTTCTTACTTCTGATCTGATGATATTTGATTTGCTGGATAATTTGTTTCTTCTGATCTCACAAATAAATCCGGATTTGATTTGTTTGGTTGGATATCCGTGGATTTACTTGATAGAACATGGATATGGATTTTGTGATATTTATCTGATGTGCTGGTGTTTTCGGATTTTTCCTTTTCCAGAAATAAGCGCTTATCCAAATAATCACTTTTAAGAAAATCACTTTTTTTTCTCTTCCGCTGGCTGTCCCGAAAGAATAGAACAGATATTTCCAGTTGGTGCCGAGGTCGAGAATGTGAGTCGGGAGTTGGCTTTGACATTCGTCGTTGCCCTCCCGGCATACCCGATGATGGACAACTGAGGGTAACGGATCAAAAACACTTTTTTCTTGATTTCAACAATTATTTTCTGCTTTTGTCTGTTTTATGCAGGTACGAAAAAGATCAAGTCGTGGATAGTCGGTGTGAAGAGTTATGAAGAATCGAGCACTTAGAAAATAAGACTTTAGAAATAGCAATCCAATGTAATTTCTCTTGTAATTTGTAATAAAAATTATTATGAATAAAATTCACAAATATTTCTATCCAAACTTGTCTGACTCCTCTTTTTGTAATTTTGTCGTAAACCAATTGGCTTTCTTGAAGAATATCTGATAAATTCCAGCAATTAAGCGCCTTTGAATAAATTTAATCAATTACAATTTAACTGATTAAACTTAAACAAATGGACTATCTTCACCAAATAAAATTTACTACGAATGAAACCCAAAATAATGTCCGAGTCAACTTACGTCATCCCACACTTGCTGTTCCATTTAAAATTGATATAACCTTCAACTCCAATATTTCCCCAAATTAAATCCTGCTGATGATAGAATCGGTAATGGCCTTGAAAGAAGTGAAACAGAAAAGAAACAGAGAAATAAGATTAACAGCAAAAACAAAACTATACTCCGCATTAAAAAATTCAATTTGTGTCTCTGCTAACTAAATCCAATGTCCTGTACCGACTCGGCCAAAAAACCACGATTAAACAGATTAATAAATCCACACACGAGTCGGAATTTCCACTGCTTTCCCTCTAAATTAACTGGCAGATAGCAAAAGAAACAGAAAAATAGGTGCCAGTTAAACAAATTTCGCAGAGTGAATTCTCGCACCACAATCAGCCCTAGAAATTCAAATCATTTTCAACCAAAACACGAAGCTCGGAGACAGAACCCTAATTGCTCGGCGGATTCCTGACAACAACCCTGCTTCCTAAACTGTCAGCAAATAGTGCATAAATGACCATTCCGCCCCTCAACGGTTAAAGTGCGCCTGAAGCGCTTCTCCTGCAAAAACCGTAAACTACGTAACCAGTTAGCAGTTAGCTGATATGTAAACGCAAAAAATGAGATGTACTGCGACATGAATCGACTAATCTAAGGGTAAAATTTGTGGTATTACACTACCCTTCCTGATCTTTTGCACCGCTAATATATATGAGCGTATTCTCACTTTGTTGCTTTATGTTGTCCACCATGGACATCTTACAGATAATCAAGAGTAGATTTTGGTTGTTGTGAGTGGAAGATATTATCTTGGTACTCATCTTCATTTATTTTATCGTTATCATTTTTAATCGGTTAAATGCTATAATCTGTAACATTAGGGACAAAGCATTTTTATTATGTTTTGAGTTAATGTTGAATTATGTTGTTTAAAACCTAATACTTTATTTTTGAAATTTGATTTTGAAATTTTATTATGTTAATTCTGCTTTATGTTGTTAAATGTTTTTGGGAGTTTTTAGATGGTTGTCGTAGTTGTTAAATATTCTTCTAATAGTTGTTTGTTAGTATGCACAAATATGGTTGGAAAAAGCGATCACACAATTATTGATGCTTTGTAGGCGATGGCCTAGGCGCTGCAAGGTTAGCAGAAATAGGATGGCAATGAATTCCATGGATTGGGCAAGTTTCATAAAAACAACTCGCCAACCTTCAAGAGCATATATGATCCAAAGGGTGCACAAACATGGCTCGGAGAGATAGAGAGTATTTTTTGAGTGACGACTTACTTTCAAGTTCATAAGGTGTAATTTGGTGCTCATATGTTGTCGGAGGAGGATGAAGACTTGTGGGATAGAGCGCGTCAGAAACTGAAGGTTGTTGGTGTTGAGATTACTTGGGATGTGTTCATAACTAATTTCCTAGAGAAGTACTTTCAAAACAACATGTGCAGTAAGAAAGAGGTTGAGTTACTTAAGCTGAAATAGGGGGAATTCTACAGTGGCTAAATATGCTACTAAGTTTGAAGAGCTGGTGAATTTTTGTCCATGTTATAATAGTGTGGTTGTTGAGGGATCAAAGTGTATCAAGTTCGAAAGTGGATTACAACCTGAGATCGATCATGGTATTGGGTATTAAAACATCCAGTGGTTTTCTGTGTTGGTGAATAAATGCAGAATATATGATGAGGATAGCAGAGTTCGGCTTGCTCACTATAAGAGTCTTAGTGAGAAGAGGGGGAAATATCAAAATCGTGGGAAATTGTATGGTGCTCCATTTGATAAAGGAAAGCAGAAGGATGATTAGAAGGTTGTAGGTGGGAAAGAGCGGAGTGGGGGAGAGACTCCTGCTTCTGTGAGATGTTTCAAACAAGGTGGGTTTGGACTTCGTCGTTCTAAGTGAAAAAGCACAACTGTGAATTGCTTCAAGTATGGGAAACTAGGTCACTGATCTACTTACTGTAGAAGTAATAATATGACTTACTATAATTGTGGATAGCAGGGTCATATTAGTACTTAGTGTGAGAAACCTAAGAAGGATCAATCTAGAGGGAAAGTTTTTGCTTTGTATGAAGTAAAGACTATTGCACCTGATAATTTGATTTGAGGTATGTGATTTATTAATAGTATTCATTTGATTACTATTATTGATACGGGTGTGACGCATTCGTTTATATCTGCTAAGTGTGTGAAAAAAAGATTGAATTTGGAAGTGTTTGATATTAATGGTAGCATGGTTATTGATACCCCAGTTAATGGTTCAATGACTACTTCGTTGGTGTGTCTGAATTGTCTTTTGACAATTTATGGAAGAGATTTTGGGCTTTACTTATTTTGTTTTCCTCTAAGTCAACTCTGTATCATTTTGGGAATTAATTGGTTGGAGTTCAACCATGTGCATATCAAGTTTTTGATAAATCAGTGAAGTTTTTGAATCTGAGGAGAGTACGGAGTCGAGTTTCATAACCGTGAGGCAGCTTGTTAGATGCCCAATTATGCTTATTTGAGCTATCAAATGTTGGCATCTTTCACTCCTTTTTGTCAAGAAAGTGTTCAAAATCACTCTTGCTTTGGTTGGTTTGCAACTTTGTGTGAAAGTATCTTGGTATTGTGTGTTATTGTGCAGGAATTTGGCATGAAATAGTGAGAATTAAGACAAAAGAAAGATGGCAAGGAAACCAAGACAGCAAGCAAACATCAACAAGTTCTCTAGGTGAACTGGCCAGCAAAGCTCCCTCCAAAACTTCACAAAGTTCGCTAGGCGAACTATGTAGTGAAGGCCAAGAATCTAAAATAGTAAGGAAAGGGCCATAAACTTGCTAGGTGAGGGAGGCAGCGAAGCACTCGCTAGGCGAAGAAGCCGTGAGTAACCAGCGAACACTCTCAAACTTAAAACAGCAAGGAAAGGGTCATAAACTCGCTAGGCGAAGTTCACAGCGAAGGCTTCTCTAGGCGAAGGATTACTCGCCTAGCGAACTTTTAGAAAGTTGTCTGAGGAAAGTTCACAGGGCACAGGCACTTCAGGTGGCACTTTTGGGGTTCGCCTAGCGAACATGAAAGCTCAACTGACCCTTCTATAAGTAGCATGGGCTACTTTTTGTAAAAATATATATATATTTTTTATTTGCATTGGAGAGGATTTTTCTGACCTAGAAAACCCATTCCTTCATTTCTCATCATCTCTTAGCAATATTTCACCAAAAGAAGGTGAATTCCCATCCATTCTAGATTATTCGACTCGGATGTTGATCAACCTTCTTCTGAAACTTGTTGCTCAAGATATCATAGAATTGAGTGGCTAAATCCCTCTCTTGTCAAGGTTAGGAGTAGTTAGTTCAGATTTTATATATTCTTCTTAATCTCTTGTATGTGAACAATGTTATGATCAATGTAGATGAAGTTATTTGCTACTATTTGTACATTTATGGTTTGGATTGCTTTAGACATGAACTTTACAAGTCTTGACCTAACTTCTTCATCTATCAATTATACAAATGCTAGACATAGATTTGAAAGTTGATATCCGCGTTGTATCGATCTTAATGATTATTGTTTCGCTTGTTATTTAGAGAGATCATTTAACGGTCAAAACAATAACATTCACGAAATCGCTTTAGAGATGAACGTTTTGGCGAGGATACGCGGTTATGTTGGTTAGAACTTCGTTCATATATTTGATTGGTTGGATATATTTAGGATGGAATAGCGAACCCTAATCTTGACATGCTTTTATCAAACTTAGACCGACTTTTATTCCGTTTTCTTTCTTGCAAACTTATGTTACGAAAAGGGAAACCATTCTAAAAATCCCCTTTTCTTAAGTCATTAAACTGTTGAACGGAAAGCATCTATATTCTCTTCAATCCCTGTGGATACGATAAAACACTACCACATAATACTTTCTAACAAAATGGCGCCATTTCCGGGGATTATTAGTTGAATATTGCAAGCATTGCAATAGTTTAGTGATTTTAAGATTTTTGTATTGTGAATCTCTTATCTTTGTCATTCTTTGTGTTTTTTAATTTGTTTAGTTCGTGTGCAGAATTCGTTTATGCGCGGACAGGTTCGGCCAGAAAACCTTCTTTTTGATCCTGAGATTGAGATAACCGCTCGGCGTACCAATAGTCGCACAAGGCGAAGACGGCAACAAGCTATTGAAAGACAAGAGCTCGGAGAATCTTCTTCATCCACTCCACCTAATTCACCAATTATGGCAGCACCACCACCACCTCCACCTCCAGTTTTCACTCCATGTATGAACAGTCCAAGACACACCACTCAGTTTGCGCATAATCTCCGCAATGGAAGACAAGCCGAGATAAAGACGGGAATCCTTGAACTTATCTATCAAAATCCTTTCACGGGATTAGATCATGAAGATCCGTTCACACATCTTACAAAATTCTATGAGATTGCGGGTGCAACGGGAGAAACTAAAGCTGACGAAGAGTCATTGTTCAGGAGGTTATTTCCTCATTCCTTGATTGGGAAAGCGAAGGAATGGTATCTTGATCAATCTACAACAATCATGACAGATTGGAATCTTTTGGAAGAGAAGTTTCTTGAATAGTTCTTTCCACATAACCGTTTCATGGAAGCTAAAACTGCACATAGTTGTGTTTTCACAAGGAGCAAGTGAATCCCTCAACGAAGCTTGGGAGAGATTCAAGTCTATGTTGAGAAAATGTAAAGAACGCGGTTTTGATGAACTTACTCAAGTTCATATTTTTCGCAATGGTCTTCTCTCGATTCACAAGACCTTATTGGATGCTACGGCGGGAGGTTCTTTGATGTCTAAAAGCGCCAATGATGCAATTGCAATTATTGACAAGATGGCACTTAATGATCACCAAGGGAATCATAATCGTCGGGTAGCTCAAAGAAAAATAGGCGTGCTCGAGTTAGGTATAAATGACGCTATTCTTGCCCAAAACAAACTTCTTACGCAACAAGTGGAGCTTTTAACTCAAAAAATGTCAAAGCTTCCACAACAAATCAAAGAGATGCAAGAAGTTCCTACTCAAGTTCAAGTGGCGAGTTGCGAATTATGTAAAGGTGACCATCCTACCGGATATTGTCCTCCCGTTTTGGAAGAAGCCAATTATGCCGGAAATCAAAATCAAGGATACCAACAAAGACCACCTTATCAACAAGCAAATCAAGGTTATCAAAGACCTAATCAAGGTTACCAACAACCGTGGAGGCCACAAGAAGCTGGAACTTTAAACCGTCAACAATATCAAAACTACACTCAACCTCCACAAACTCAAAGTGCACCGTCAAAGTTGGAGGAAGCTCTTACTCAATTCATGTAAATGTCAATGTCAAATCAAAAGAACACCGATGTGTCTATCAAGAATTTGGAGACTCAAGTTGGTCAATTATCAAAACAATTGGTCGATCAACAAAAAAGGCCTTTCACGGCTACCGCTACTCCAAATCCGAAGGAGCATTGCAAGGCGATTCTTACAAGAAGTGGTAGAGAAATTGATATGGGTGTAAGTGAGGAGGTAGTGGTGGAGGAAGTTGTAGTTGAAAAAAAAATTGAAAATATTGAGGGAGAAGTAGAAAAAAATGTTGAGGGAGATTTAGTTGAAAATGAGAAAGTGAAAAAAAATGAGGAAGGAGAGAAAAGTAAGAGAGAGAAAAGAGTGAGAAAGTCGAGAAAAGGAAAAGAGCAAGTGAACACGATACCGATTCAAAATTTGCCTTACCCGCATGCTCCGACAAGGAAAGACAATGCTAGACACTATGCTCGGTTTATGGACATATTCAAACAATTGCAAATTAATATTCCATTTTTCGAAGCATTGGAGCAAATGCCAAAGTATGCTAAATTCATGAAGGACATTCTCACGAAGAAGAAGCGGTATACGGATCAAGAAACGATCATGGTGGATGCTAGTTGTAGCGCAATTATTCAACGTACTCTCCCGAGGAAAGAAAGTGATCCGGGACGAGTCAATTTGCTCATCACAATTGGAAATACTTATGTTGGAAAGGGGTTGATTGATTTGGGCTCTAGCGTAAATTTGATACCCTTATCTATTGTGAAGCGGTTGGGATACATGGAGTTGAAATCTACTCAAATGACTTTGCAACTTGCCGACAAATTTACCACTCGCCCTCATGGTGTAGCCAAAGATGTCTTGGTAAAGGTTGATAAATTTTTGTTCCCAATTGACTTTGTAGTAATTGATATGGAAGAAGATGAATACTCTTCATTGATTCTTGGCCGACCTTTCATGAAGATCGCACGCATGGCGATTGATATGGACGATGGTCTCATGAAAGTAAGAGTGCTTGATAAGGAGATTTGCTTCAATCTTTTCGAAGCCATGAAGCTTTCTAAAGACAAAACTGATTGTTTTAGAATTGATGCAATGAAACTGGTAATTGAAGAAGTCAAGGAGTTATTACAAGTTCCCACACCATTATAACAAGTTCTTACCAATTTTCTTTCAAAAGTCAATGAAGAAGAAGAACGACAAACTGAAAAGTGTTTGCGGGAATTTGAAGAGTTAGAGGAAATCCCACCTTTGAAAGAAAAGGTGGAAATTTTGAAAAAAGAAAACAATGAGGAAGGCAAGCTTGAGTTGAAGTTGTTACCATCTCATCAAAAGTATGTTTTTCTTGATGAAGAGAAAAACAAGTCGTTGATCATATGTTCGGAGTTAACCATGGATGAAGAAAGGAAATTAATTGTGGTGTTGAAGAAAAATCAAGAGGCAATGGGTTGGACTCTTTCTGACTTAAAAGGTATAAGTCCTTCCTATTGTATGCATCTAATATTAATGGAGGACGATTTCAAGTCGGTAGCTCAACCACAAAGAAGATTGAATCCCACTATGAAAGAAGTGGTGAGGAAAGAAGTTGTAAAAATGTTGGATGTTGGCATGATTTATCCTATTTCTGATAGTTCGTGGGTGAGTCCATTTCAAGTGGTGCCGAAGAAGGGTGGAATGAAGGTTGTCCACAATGAGAAGAATGAGTTGATTCCAACAAAAACTGTGACAGGAAGTGTCGCTACTGCGAAAATCGGCGCCGACTGAACAGAAGAGTCGCCACCGTGCGTTATTTATCCCAACAGAGGGAAAGGAAACGCTCGAAGTAAACCTACCGTGAAGACGGGAAATGAATGTTCATCGCAACCAAATCCTGGATTCGGGAGTCGGTTACGCAAGGGGAAGGTATTAGCACCCCTCACGTCCGTCGTACTCGACGGGATCCACGCTTGTTTTCTAGTACGGATTGTTATTCTATCTACTCTACAGGTCTGGGGTTAAAAGAAAATAAAATGACTCGGCAAAGTATCGCACCTTATGCCTACGTATTCCCGTCTGGAACGAGAAATCAGAGTCAACGTAGTTTGCCTACCTACGGGAAAGGAGGGGAAGGTTGCTCGCTAGGATATCGCATCCTATGCCTACGTACTTTCATACAGCATGAAAGATCAGAGCAAACGTAGTTCGGGCCACGTACGACACAAGTCTGTCTTGATTGCTTTTATTCCTTCTGAAAAAGGTTTTTCTGATTACTGGTCCAAGCGGACAAAAATGACGTTTTGATTGGTTCACATTCTTTTACGGAAGAAATGTCTTTTATTGTGTTTGAAATGTTTATTGTGTTTTTCTGATTGTTTTGAGAAAGAAGAGACAGAACTCTAAAACCTATGGTTGAAAAGGGAATCAAAATATATCCTAATGTTGTCATGCATGGATGAAAGCCTAATGTCTGTCATATTTCTCTCATGCGCAGAGAGAAACAGAGATCCTAAAGGGATAAACGGAAAAACAACAGCATATATACAGTAAAGCGGTAAAATGCATGAATGCAGCAATACAAGCGAGGCAAGGGAGTCTCACTCAACCTCGAACCTAGAAAACAACAGGCAAAGTGAAACAACTTCACTTCAACCTCCAGGGGAAAATTAGCAAACAATACAGTCAAGAAACTCAAACAATACATCACCAGCTCTACACATCATCAGCAGCTCTAAACAGCAAAATTCCTTCTTCTATCAGTCCTCAAGGCAAGGGACTTCATCTTCAATCTTCAAAGTTTCTTCAAAGCAAGCTCTCCTAGATGAGCAATAGTTCACAAGATGATTTGGGATGTTAAACAGTCAGTTAACCACCAAAGGTGGCATACAGACTGTTAACAAAATACAGACTGTTTCTCTCAAAAGTTCTATCTCCTAGATACAGTCACTAATCCTTCCAAAGGAAGGAGGTGAGTATCAAAGAGAGACTTTGAATCATAGAGAAGAATGGAGGCAACAGAAGCCATCCATATTTGTGAAGAAATTTTCTATTCTAAGACTCTCTCTAGCTCCTATGTCCTATGATCTTCAATCAATCTTCAAGCAAGCCTAGCATCTTCATCAACTTTGAAATTGATCTTCAACTCTTTGTCTTCATTATGCTTCATCATCATGCTCTTCAAGCCAAGCCCACACCCCAAGCAAGCCCAATAAGCCCATACAAACAAAATAAACCCCAAAAGGGCACCCCAAACAAGCATACAATTGCAAAATATACTAAAAATATCAATATAGTAAGGAAAATTCTAATATTATTTCTAGGGGATCTACTAAACCTACCTTTAATACCCATATATTCCCCATAGCCTAACTTGTCCTAAAAAACCCAAAAGAAATTGTTTTAATGCACCTAAGTTGAAGTTTTAACCTAATTCTACACTACTAATAGCACCTAATCAAAACTATCCTAAAAATCATCACAAAAATATGGGATTAATCCGGGGGGACCTAAAACATATATTTAACTAACCTAAAAAGATTGACCTAAAAATCCTAAGGGAGCTACCTAAACTAAAATCTACAAATTAAGGTACCAACATAAAAGCATTAAAGAGCAATTAAAAGTAAAAATATGCAAAAAAATATTGAAATGCATGAAATGAGGAATATTTTCATTTGATATTTTTCTAGACAAAAAAAGGAAAGTGGAGAAAAAATTCCCATTAAAAAATATGCTTTTTTCTATTTATTATGCATTTTTAAAGTTTGAGAAAATTTGGAGAAAATTAAAATGGAAAATAGATGCATGGGGTGCAAACAACAATAATAACCAGTTCACATTAATGATGGGCCCAGATATGGGGGTGCAAACTGAAAAGCGCCTGGGCCCATTTTGCTTCAGAAATTAATTGAAAAAAACCAAAGAAAAAGAGAAAGGATGCGGTGCGAAAAGGAAGAAAATATAGTACAAATTCAATTGGGCCTCGGAAGGGGGGTTTGAATATCAAAGGTTCGCTAAACCCAGAATGAGGCTTTTAATGGAACGCAGCGTTTAGCTGCGCTGGCTTCCCTCCATAATGCGTTTGAATGTGGGTCGTGGGATTGTTTCTTTGGTCAAGGGTCAATCGTGGATCCAACGGCAAAAAGATCATCTTCAACCTTGGGAGCTAAGGTTTCCAGAAAAAACCAAGAAACATGGCTTCCATGCACAGAACTTCAAGCCATTCGTTCTACCTCATTTCTTCACCAAATTTCACGAAATAAAACCCTAACTTGATCTATTTTCCACGCTGAACACAACCATGCCATTGAAATACATTGAAACACTCTCTATGTTCAAACCCGAATGGTGTAACCTCATGAACTCAAGATATGATCAGTTTTCCACTTCAACCAAACTCAACATTCTTTACATAAAAATGATCCTTGCATTGCACTAGTTAAAATCAGCCATTAAACTAGCATGGAAACTCACTAAATCACTCATTCTAGCTCCATCAAGAATCGACCTCCATTAATGGAACTCCACCAATTGCTCCCAAATTCATCAAAAATGACCACCTAATTGTCTCTAACAAGTCTATGCTAATAATTTACCCTAGCCATGCCTAGATTATGGTGTAGAACAGAAATTGCAAACCTGGTTCTTGGATATGGTAGGTGATGAAACTCTTCAATGCAGGCCTTGTAACTCTTCAAGAATACTCCTTGGAGGCTGAATCTTCTTCTGTTTGCAAAAGGAATGGCTGGAATTGCTTGTACTTCAAGATCCAATGGGATTTGCTTCCTTGCAAATTCAATGTGAATACCTTCAAATATTCATCAATGGAGTCTCAAGCCAATATGAACACACTCAGAAATGTTTATGGAGGAGATTTGTGAAGAAAAATGAGATAGCAATGAAGAAGAATCAAGAGATTCAATGTAATTTGCAATGAGGGAATTTGGATTTCAATCTCTCTTCTCTACCATAATCAACACCAACCTTGCCTCAATGCAAGCTGCACTCATTATATAGAATGGATTGGAATAGTCTAGAACCCCCTAGAATCATCTAGGATCTTCCCATGAGAATTTGATCTTTTCATGCAATGGTACTTTGAATTTTCATTTCTCCTTAAATGATATCTCATGCCAAATGCCTTGTAATATTGGTAACCAACTTGAATTTATCTCCACATGATATTTTGGATCAGTTACAATGCATATTTTCCTTGTTTGTTGACTTTTTCCTTGTTTTGCTATGGTATCTTATTATGCAAGCAATCAAATTACAAAGCAACCCTATGATGCAAGCCTCAAATCAAAATTGTGGCTGAACCATTGTTCTTAAAATGTCATTTGGAGTCAAAATGACCTATTATATGACATGGTTTGGACTTGTAGCTTATGATTTATGATTTTCAATCTCACTTGAATTAACTTATGCCTCATTTTTAGGCCATTTTTATCACTTTTTGATATGAGCCTTTTCAACATCTCATGACCTCCCTACTAGCCTTAAAACATCATTCTAAGCAAGTTTTATGTTGAAGATTTTTCCATTTGAAGCTTGGAAGTAGGAGATATGGCTTTATGCTTGAAATGACTTATAACCTCCAAATGACCAAAATGCCATTGGCTTGTCAAGATCATAAGTAGAGCTCCACAAATCAGATTGAGGCATACCATACCTTTCTAGAAAGCTAAGATCATGGGGAACAACTTTCATGTCGGCCAACAATCCAATTGAAAACTCTTTAAGGGGAAAAAGTTGCTTGGAAATCAAGTAACTTTCACAGACAAATTTCAGATGCCTCTGATGACCTGTAACTTGCAAGAACCATAACTTGAGTTCTACAAATATCCTTGATGCCTTCCACCACTCAAATTAAAGTTCTTGAGATACTCTACAAGTTTCATGTTGGCCAAGGATCCATATGAGACTTGCATTTTGAATTACTTTGCTTGGAAGTTTGACCTAAATCAGGGGATTTTACTCAGAAACCCTAATTCAGAAACTTCTCTTCTTCTTGATTTCTTTTGATTTCTCCTTGGCACAACACCACATACATATCCACATATCAAATGATGAATCCCACATCTTCCAAATAAGCCTTGATGCCCTTCAATCAAGCATTTGACCTAGGGTTGACCTAGTGTTGACCCAGATGACACCCTAGTTGACTGTCTTCACTTGTAGCTCTTGTAATCACATCAATGACTTGTCTCACTCTCAAAATGACCCTCTAGGTCTTCCATGCCCTCAATTCATAACCCATAACTTCTCTGATGATCTTCACATACCCTCAAGATAGGAGAGAAACCCATTGTTTGGCCTTTAAACTTCCCAAAACTTCAATTTCTTTCTTGGTGATCTGAATAGGCTTGAATCTTGATAAGAGCCTCTTGAATACATTCCTTGAGATGAAAAATAGCACTTGATCCCTTGTCAGATGACTTGCCCATGCTATGCTATGCAGATGAATGAATTATGTACATGATCTAATATGCAAATGCTAAAGCTATGAAACATAGAATCAGGTGAAATAAGTTGGTCAAATTTTGGGGTGCAACAGCTGCCCCTATTCAAACGGCTTGGACCCGACTGGGTGAAACGCCCGAAGCCTTCAGATAATCGAGGTACGAGACGGTTGAATACAAAATAAACCCGGAAATTTGCCAACTGCAAAAATAGATTGCGAAATAAACTGCACCACTACTTGGGGAACACTATCTACAAATCTGATTTCAACACTATCTTGTCAATACCGGAATTGACTTCACTGGGAGAAGTATTTTTTGTCGAATATAAGAACGCAGTTCTGTCTTGTCATGGGACACATACTATGTTCCTTACGGGGAAATCCTTCGTCTAGATACTGAAGAGTTCGTCTGCCTATCTCTCACGGGAAACATGCATCGACTTAGTAACACTTCGTCCGCCTATCCAATACGGGAACACTATTCTGTTTATATCACGGGAAAATTTTCTTCTGCCCATCACACAGGAAAATTATTCTTCTGCCCATCACACAGGAAAATTACACTTCTGTCCATCCCACAGGAAAATTATTTTTCTGCCCATCACACAGGAATATTATTCTTCTGCCCATCACACAGGAAAATTATTCTTCTGCCCATCACATAGGAAAATTATTCTTCTGCCCATCACACAAGAAAATTATTATTCTTCTGCCCATCACACTGGAACATTATTCTTCTGCCCATCACACAGGAATATTATTCTTCTGCCCATCACACAGGAACATTATTCTTCTGCCCATCACACAGGAACATTATTCTTCTTCCCATCATACAGGAACATTATTCTTCTGCCCATCACACAGGAATATTATTCTTTTGCCCATCACACAGGAACATTATTCTTCTGCCCATCACACAGGAACATTATTCTTCTGCCCATCACACAGGAACATTATTCTTCTGCCCATCACACAGGAACATCATTCTTCTGCCCATCACACAGGAATATTATTCTTCTGCCCATCACACAGGAATATTATTCTCGGACATAGTTTCTTTGCCTATTCTCTGCAGTAACTAACTCCGCTGGGGATATTCTGAAAATAACTGTTAAACACTTGTCTAGATAACAAGTAGCTACTTCTGAACTTTGATTTTATGAAAACCTGAAATGCCGCCGCAGCAACAAACTTGAAGAAACATTCCGCTGGCCGGATACAATAACGCCTCAATTGGCAACTCTGGTGGGGAAAGTGATAAACTGAACTATGTCGTCACACGTCTCCTGGCGAGACCTCGATTGTCTGGTAATATCTGAGCTTTAGAACTCCATACTCCTATTGAGGAACCACACCTGAAAGCAAAAATCAACCAACCTGATTTATGTTTCAAAATGCGTATGTTTGATAATGGCGTAATGCTCCATACAACATGGAAATGCTACGCGTTTTTTGTTTGTTCGGTGGATGCAAATATGACACTATATGCCGATGCAAATGCAGGCTCGAACTGCTGGGATAGCTCTAACAAGCTTGCTTCATCAAATATGTCGTCGAGGACAAATGCCACCATGCTGGGGGAGTGAACGGGTATCACAAAGTATTCCGGCAAAATAAATGCCAGGACACACAACCAACTCTGTCGGGGAGAGTTTTAACCTTCGATTTCCACTGGTGGGAAAAAGAACACTTGCTGAAAAGAGAGGACTCCGCCGAGGACGAAACGACTCTCTTGGGGAAAATCAACTGACTCCGATGAGGGGAGAATAAATAACCCTACTGGGAAGGGAATTTCTACGAGGAAGAGTAGACTGTCTGGGTACAGCTCACAAGTTGGAAATATTAGTCTTCTGAGGCTAAACCACTCTGCTCGGGATGGGGGATCCTTTTGGGGGACACCACACTGTCTGAATACAGCCTTCGATCTTGGAATCGTCAATTCTACTGAGGGTAAACGACCCTGCTGGAGAATGTCCTTCGGATAAGCTACGACTAGCTGGGGAATTTGATCCTTCTTTAGTAAGGAACATTGTTATCTCAGAAGCGCGACCTGCATGGGGATTCACTTCACGTAACGATCAAGCCTTTCCGTTACGAGCTTTTGGTTAGTACTGCAATCTTCGGATCGTCCACTTTGTATGGTCAAGAACCCTGCAACACCACAAACGAGACAAGACAAGTCTATGCAACCAAATCTATTCAGGTTAGCGTTAGTGACATCAATTTCAGTCAATTCAAAGTTTTAGCAATTATTGGCAAGGGCCAGCGATGTTATACACTTGCTAGTTTTATTAAACATTGGCGTTTGTCATGTACAAAACAGTAAAGAACAAGCATCAAATACTGAATAACATGTTTTATTGATTGAGCCCCTGAATGGGCAGAGTTTTGTACACGGGATGTAACTCCTGAAAAGAGGAAGCTACGCACAACAAATATACAAGTATGCACAAGAAGCATAAATACAATGACAAATCAAATTTGCACACATGTTGGCAACGTGATGCAGACGAACATCATGAGCTGATCCTCCTATGACTCGCCTGACTCTAGCGCTTTCCCGGTATTCACACTTCTGACGAGATTGTATCTGATAATCGACCCCTCAGGTATATTCTCCCGCACCAATGTGCACGGCAGTATCAAATTCGGACCGCAGTCATCTGCTTTTCAAATCCCTAACTTTTGCCCTTTACGGGTTTTCAGTTCACCGGGATACCCTTTTTTGCCGAAGCCGCCCAGTGTAGGTTTTCAACTTCGCGGGTGTACATTTTTTTCAATTTTATCCCTAATTTTTGCCCGAACCTTTCATTCTGTTTTTTGGTTCGCCAGGATGCCCCATTTTTGCCTGGACTCTCTTTTTTCTGTCCAGCGGGTCAATTTCAAGCAAAGTATTTTTTAACTGCGTCCGAATTCACAGGCGACGTAAAGTCTTCACCGTCCATGGTGGACAACAACAAAGCTCCTCCTGAAAAGACTTTTCTGACAACGTATGGCCCTTCGTAGTTGGGGGTCCACTTGCCCCTGTGATCTGCCTGTGGCGGGAGAATCCTCTTTAGCACAAGGTCGCCCGTCTAAAAGCTCCGAGGGTGTATCTTTTTATCATACGCTTTCTTCATTCGGCTCTGGTACAACCGACCATATGCTAGAGAAGCTAACCTCTTCTCATCCATTAAACTCAGCTGGTTCAACCTGTCTTTCACCCATTCTGCCTCGTCTAGTTGGACATCTCGTAATACCCTCAGGGAAGGAATCTCAACTTCCAGTGGTAACACTGCTTCCATTCCATATACTAACGAGAACGGGGTTGCCCCGGTTGATGTGCATACCGTCGTACGATAACCGTGCAAAGCAAAAGGTAGCATCTCATGCCAGTCCTTATAGGTCACCACCATCTTCTGAACAATCTTCTTTATATTCTTATTGGCCGCTTCAACAGCGCCATTCATCTTGGGTCGATAAGGAGAAGAGTTGTGATGCTCGATCTTAAAACTCTGACACAGCTCCTTCATCATTTTGTTATTTAAGTTCAAACCGTTGTCGGTAATTATCCGCTCGGGTATTCCATATCTGCAAATGATATCTCTCTTGATAAACCTGGCTACCACCTGCTTGGTCACATTTGCATAGGATGCCGCTTCCACCCATTTGGTAAAATAATCGATTGCTACCAAAATGAACCGGTGTCCGTTAGATGTCGTCGGCTCGATCTTTCCAATCATTTCGATTCCCCACATTGAGAATGGCCACGGTGACGACATCACGTTCAGAGGACTCGGAGGCACATGGATCTTATCTGCATAAATCTGGCACTTATGACACCTCTTCGCAAACTTGAAACAATCGGTTTCCATAGTTAGCCAGTAATAACCTGCCCGCAGCAGCTTCCTCGTCATGGCATGCCCACCAGCATGCGTACCAAATGTACCCTCATGTATTTCCTCCATGAGCAACTTCGCCTCTTTCTCGTCTACACAACGTAGTAGCACCAAGTCGTGATTTCTCTTGTATAGGACACCGTCCGGATTCAGATAGAAATTACCCGCCAATCTCCTGAGAGTCTTCTGATCATGACTGGATGCCCCAACTGGATATTCTTTGTTTTTCAGGAAATTATGGATATCAAAATACCAGGTTTTATCATCAGATACTTCGTCAATGGCAAATACGAAGGCGGGTCTGTCAAGCCGAGAGATAACAATTCTGGGAGCCTCATTCCAGAAGTTGACTTTATACATGGAAGCCAATGTGGCTAGGGCGTCAGCCATCTGATTCTCTGCTCGCGGTACATGATGCAACTCAACCTTGTCAAAGAAGGGCAACAATCTCCTCGCGTAATTCATGTACGGTATCAAATTAGGCTGACGTGTCTCCCACTCTCCTTTTATTTGATTCACCACCAGAGCTGAGTCTCCGTATACATCCAGATTTTTGATTCGCAAATCAATGGCTTCTTCAAGCCCCATGATACAAGCTTCGTATTCGGCTTCGTTATTGGTAATTAGAAAGGTCAATCGAGCAGTAAATGGGATGTGCGACCCATGTGGAGTAGTGATGATTGCTCCTATTCCGCTACCGTAGGAGTTTACAGCTCCGTCAAAGATCAACTGCCATTTGGAACCCAATTCTGGTCCTTCGTCAGGCAACGGTTCTTCACAATCTTTCATCTTTAGGTACATGATATCCTCGTCAAGAAAATCAAACCTCATCGATTGGTATTCCTCAATAGGCTGCTCTGCCAAGTACTCAGATAATACACTCCCCTTTATAGCCTTCTGTGAGACATACTGGATGTCGTATTCGGTCAAAACCATCTGCCAACGGGCAATTCTCCCCGATAATGCCTGCTTTTCGAATACGTATTTGATAGGATCCATCTTCGAGATGAGCATGGTTATATGGTTCAGCATGTATTGCCTCAAACGCTTGGCGGCCCAGGCTAGCGCGCAACAAGTTTTTTCGAGCATTGAGTATCGAGATTCACATTCAGTAAACTTCTTACTCAGGTAGTATATTGCATGCTCTTTTCTTCCTGTCTCGTCGTGTTGACCGAGAACACAACCCATACTTCCCTCAAGAACTGTCAAATACATAATCAAGGGTCTCCCTGCCACTGGAGGTATCAAAATAGGAGGCTCCTGCAAATACTGTTTTATTTTATCGAACGCCTTTTGACAATTTTCATTCCATGTTACAGCCTGGTCTTTTTTCAACAGCTTGAATAACGGCTCACACGTGGCCGTTAGGTGAGATATGAACCGAGCGATGTAGTTCAACCTCCCTAAAAATCCGCGCACCTCTTTTTCTGTTTTAGGCGTCGGCATCTCTTGTATTGCTTTTATTTTTGCAGGATCAACCTCTATTCCTTTTTCGCTCACAATAAACCCCAGCAATTTACCCGATCTCACCCCGAAGGTGCACTTGTTAGGGTTCAGTCTCAGCCTGAACTTCCTAAGCCTCTTGAATAGCTTCAGCAGATTCACCAAATGTTCTTCCTCCGTCTGGGATTTGGCAATCATATCATCGACATAAACCTCGATCTCCTTATGCATCATGTCATGAAAAAGAGTCGTCATTGCACGCTGATACGTTGCCCCAGCATTCTTTAATCCGAAGGGCATCACTTTGTAACAAAATGTTCCCCAAGGTGTGATGAAGGTAGTCTTCTCCATGTCTTCTGGCGCCATTTTAATCTGATTGTAGCCCGAGAAGCCATCCATGAAGGAGAATACGGAGAATTGAGCAGTATTGTCAACCAGCACATCGATGTGAGGAAGTGGGAAATCATCTTTCGGGCTCGCTTTGTTCAGATCACGGTAATCTACGCACATTCTCACTTTACCGTCTTTCTTTGGCACTGATACAATATTAGCGACCCATGAGGGATATTTTGTAACAGCTAGGAAACCAGCATCCCACTGCTTTTGGACCTCCTCCTTAATTTTCACTACCATATCAGGCCTAGTTCTGCGAAGCTTCTGCTTAACCGGCGGGCATTCTTCTTTTAACGGCAGATGGTGCACAACCATATCCGTATCCAACCCAGGCATGTCTTCGTACGACCAAGCGAACACATCACTGTACTCTCTGAGCATTTCAACCAGTCTTCGCTTGACGTCGCTCTGCAGCGCGGATCCTATACGGATGTTCCTTTCAACCCCTTCCGACCCCAGGTTAATAATTTCAATGACCTCCTCATGAGGCAGAATGATTCGTTCTTCTTGCTTTACCAACCAAGACAATTCTTCTGGAACGTCGCCATCTTCAACAATCTCTTCTTCGGCCTGAAATACCGGGTGCTCAAAGTCGAAATGAGTCATAGGCGGTTCAATGATGTCATCTGAAAATACTATCCTGCAAAAGGAATGGTTAAATGCTTCAAAATGTGTATAAAGCGAATAACCACGTTGCCATTTTATTGTAAAACACAAAAACAGGAAAAACAGAGATCGCAATATTTGTACATGAAAAAACGCCTTTTATTTAATGATTAAACAATGCAATGTACATAACAGCACGACCATAAGCAAAATCACGATGCCCCAGGTAAGACACCGGATTGTTCAATAATTAAGAAAACAAAGTATTACTGTTTGGTAGTCACAGGAACAGTCTCCTGAATAGACCAATTGCATAATCCTTGTCCTGGCACGCTCGGCTGAATCCAGGCGTCCATGTCGCAGTCACTGTCTCCTTCTTCGGAATCTGAAACAACGTTGATGGCCTCATGATACACTCCACTAGCCGTGATTGTTATCGGTCCTTTGAAACGGGGTACCCCTTCAGCAGGCGTTGATGACGATGGTTGATATTCCAGCCCAAATCTGTCCATCTTTACGGGAATATCCAGAACCTTGCCCCAGCCTTTTGTCTCACCAGTCTTTACTAGAGCCTGAGCCTCCTTGTATGACGAGACGGCCACCTCTGACGCTTTACTCGGCCCTGGAACTTTGTCTTTGATGCGCAACCCTTCAAAGGCTTGACAGGGTGTTTCATGAATCTCGCCGTCGACTTCTACGTACTTGAATGATGACAGATGGCTGACCAATATATCTTCTTCTCCACAGACCGTGACTACACTGTCCCCTACCATGTATTTCAGCTTTTGGTGCAAGGTAGATGTGACTGCCCCAACACCATGGATCCATGGTCGTCCGAGAAGACAGTTGTATGCTGGCTGGATGTCCATAATGTAAAATTCAGTTTCGAAGATTTCCGGCCCCACCTGGAGAGGTAACATTATAGATCCAAAGACTGACCTTCGTGTGCCATCAAATGCCCTGACCACCAAGTCACTAGGCGTACAAATGATTCCCCTGATGTCCAATTTCATCATTGCTTTCTTTGGCAGCACGTTCAAGGAAGACCCGGTATCTACCAGTACGTGGGACATGACTGAGCCCCTACACTCAACTGAAACGTGCAACGCCATGTTATGCTCCCTCCCCCTCGGGGTCAAATCAAAGTCCGTAAATCCCAAGCTATGGCCTGCGTTCACGTGCGCCATTACCCCCTCCAACTGATTCACAGAAACATCTTGGGGCACAAATGACGTATCCAGAATTTTCAACAATGCATTCCTATGAGCTTCAAAACACAATAACAGCGACAGTATGGATATCTTCGATGGCGTCTGTTGAAGGTGCTCAACAATCTTATAGTCACTCTTACGAATAAGGCGCATAAACTCTTCTACATCTTTCAGTGACGTTTCTTTTTCGTTCCTCTGCACAGGGACATCCTCATTCATTTTTCCTTTTCCTTTCGCCAATCGTTCAACCTCTACCTCAGGCGATATAAAAATTCTCCCACTTCTCGTCATCCCTCCGGTCCCGACGACGTTGTCTACAACCTCAGCTGGCTGTTTACTAATGTCAATTTTCACCCCATCACAGTATGCTTCTAACCCATAAGTCCAGGGTACTGCCTTAGTGCTCTCATAAGGGATTGGCTCTGCCTTGGTGATAGTGATCGGCGGTTGCCTGGCTGGCGCCGTTATAGTTATTGTTTTTCGGGGGATTGTCACGGTAGCTACATCACTTCGCTCATCCGCTAATAATACCTCTGCAGGTTCCTCAACTGCCGTTCTGTCGAATTGCAACGTGCCTTCATCTATTAAGGTCTGAATACCCTTCTTCAATTCAGCGCAACCCCCCAGCTTGGGTCCAACACTCTAAACAAAACTCATCGCAGCCCGGATACACACCTCCTTTCAATAATCTGCTCTTTATCTCATACAACGGTGTTCTTAGTTCATCAACATTCATGATCAAGTTCAAACCCTCCTCAGTTAAAATAGCATTTGCCCCATGGTTGGGCATGGGCTGTTGTACTATGTTCGGACCTGCTTGTCCAAAATTGATGGCCTTGCTATCCAACAGATCTTGCACCACATGCTTAAACGCGTGGCAATTCTCTATGTCGTGGCCAGGAGCCCCGGAGTGGAACTCACAGTGCTTGTTCGTATCAAAACCAAACGGAGGAGTGCCCAACATTGGCGCCATAGTCCTCTTTTCCACCAAATTCAAACCTAGTAATGTTTGGAGTAACTCCGCATACGTATAGGGAGGTACATCAAATACTCTTTTCGGCCTCGTGTTAGGAAATCTCCTCTGTCCCTGATTTGGCCTCTGTTGCTGTTGTGGTGGTATCTGCTGTAGTGGTATCGGTTGTTGATGAAATGGAATTGTGACACTGGCCACCTGTTGCGGATGATTGTACTGATTCCGCCCTCTGCCCCGGCCCCCGAATACTGCACTTGCATCACCTTGACGGCGACCACCGAAAGTTCTTCTGTTACTGCCAGCTGAAGTAGATTCCTCAGCTTGGAATCTCCCCATTTTAATATTGCTTTCAATTTTCTCACCCATCAAGATTAGGTCCGAGAAACTGCCCAAGGAAGTATGAAACAGCTTATCATAAAACACACCAGTAAATGTTCCTATGAACATATCATTCATTTCTTTGTCATCCAAAGGAGGATGAACTCGTGCAGCCATGTCGCGCCACCTCTGCGCATATTCTTTGAAGCTCTCGTCTTTCTTCTGGGACAACCCCTGTAATTGGACCCGGTTGGGTGCCAAGTCACTATTGTACTTATAATGAGCTACAAACGCTTCAGCCAGCTGCTTCCAAGTTTTTATCTGAGTAGGCTCCAATCCCATGTACCATTCAAGGGAAGGACCAGACAAGCTGTCTTGAAAGAAATGCATCAGCATCCTCTCATTGTTTGAATAAGCCGACATCCTTCTATAGTGTGATCGCACATGCACCTTGGGACAGGTATCCCCCTTATATTTGTCGAATGTAGGAGCTTTAAACTTTAGCGGTACCCTCAGGCCAGGCACCAGACCCATTGTGGTCATATCTAAACCAACAGCACTTTGATTCACAACACCTTTCATTTGCTCCTCGAGCATCTTGATTCTCTGAGAGTCATCTATAGGACCTTCAAAACCTCCACCAGAGAAAGCATCTTCTTGCTGATCTTCTATCCAATTACCGTTCCCATTTCCGTATCCATCATACCCGTTGTTACGGCCAAATCTAGTCTGATTCATCACAGGGCCCCGCTCCCTGTTACCATACACTGGAGCGACTCCAGTAGGTCCAAAAGACATCATTCCAGCGCCATTCTCGATACCGAATCCGCCGTAACCCTGATTGGTATTACCGAATCCATCCTGTCCGAAGCCCTGAGCGTTGAAGCCGTACTTCCCAGCATGATCAAACCCCTGGTCGTTAAATCCAAATTCGTTGTTACCGAAGCCATTGCCTCCAATATTATCACCACCCAGATTGGCATCTCCGAACCCAACGTTGTTGACGACAGTCTCGTTACCGATTCCTATGTTACCGTTCCCAGCGGCAGCGCCGTTGTTCGCATTCACAGCAGGTATGTTCACCACAGGTGGAGCTACCGGTGTAGGAGTACCATCCCCGTGAATAGTGTCAACCCGCACAGAATTGTGGTCTTCATTTCCGTGCCCAGCATTTCTCATCAGCAAAGGCTACACCAAAGCTTGCAAGTTCTCCTGGCCTTTCACAATGGTCTCCATCGTCTGCATGAATAGCGCCAGCTTCTCACGCATGTCCTGCATTTCATTCTGCATCTGATCCATAACTCTTTTACAGTTGGTACGAGTAGAGTATCGGTGTGGGCGTTGACTTTCAATCCTGAAAAGACCTGTACGGTGCAGGAAATGAGATATAGTTCAATAATCACCTGTAATGCAATATGAATGTGAATGCAATGCAATATGTGTCTGTGCGTTAGGGAATATCACTCCCCAATTCTAGTGCGAATGTGTCAGTGTGGTGACAGTGACAGCAATACGAAGTTCGGAGCCGAATCATAGAAAACATCTCATACATTGCATAGAAACCCATCAAGTCAAGAATACAATATCAATGAGCGTACAATAAGAAGGCATGACCTCAACCAACAATCCTGGTGATGGCCAGCACAATGCAAATAAAGCATACACATTAATACATGAAATAGTCAAGTGCTCCCATGCGCCTGGTACTCCTCTAATAACCTCTTGGTCTCGGGATGACTTGGTCGGGTGAGCAAACCCTCAACAAGTAGATCTCTTCACTTGAGAACACGTCGTAAATCACCAGCAGATTCCTCCCGTGCCCCTTCTCCGAAGCGATCCTCTAGCTTCCGTTTCTGAGACACAGCCTCTTTCTTGCACTCGATGGCCTTGTTCAATGAGTTCTGAAGACTATATCTTGCCATCACCTCCTCTTCGTACTTTTTGTTGCTAGCCTTCAACTGATCTTCGAGTTCAGAATTTTGCTGCTTCAATTTGTCTTCCCTCTTTTTGTTGTTGGTTAGCGTAGCATTCCACGTTTTGTTGCAAGAAGAGATTTCCCGGTGGGCGGCATCGAGTGCCTTCTTCTTGGACTCTAACATGTCATGAGAGCTTCTGAATTCTTTCCCCAGGCGTTCACGCTTCTTTTTCTCTTCGGTCAGTTCAGCACCTAGCCTGTTTACTAACTCAGTCTGCTGTTGGAAAGCATGCACAACCTTGTTCTTCTCACTACGCATCTGAGCCAGTTCCTTTTCTAACTCTTCATTGATCTTTATCAAGTCCTCCTTTTCTTTCACGACCCGCTCATAGACCTCAACAGCTACAGTAGTGGGTTCTTCCACCGGAATGGGAACAGGACGTGAGACTGCTGGAAAAGGCATCTGTACCCGTCTTACCCTCTCCTGGATCCACACCTTGTATGGCATATAGGCCTGACAATCATTCTTGCCTAGCAATGGTTTCCCTCTTCTGCAGATATGATTCCAAGCGTGCTGAAGCTTGGCCAATAATTCCCCACTCAAGTCACCGGTGAAATACAGAGATTCCTGTATTTCTTCTTCCTTTGGCGGGCTCTTCAGAGCATAACCGAATTGCCTGATCAATAATGAAGGATTGTAATTAATGCACCCTTTCCTCCCAATCAGAGGAACATTAGGATATCCGGCGCAGCTGTAGATAATCTCAGATCCCAATAAAGCTCTGTCAAACCAGCTAACATCTTTTGAAGAAAGTCCCATCAAATGCTCAGACCAATCCATCGTATCTGCAGATTCAGCAAAGATACCCTTCTTGGGCAGATGACTCTCAAACCACATATACAGCAAAGGCACACAACAAGAGACGTTCTTGCCCCTCCTTTTCTCATTCTTATAATGCAGTGAGTGATAGAAGTCTCCAATTAGGGTGGGCACAGGATTGCCTGAAGCAAAGATATAGAATGCGTCCAACTCAACGAAGTCAGGCATACTAGGGAACATCACAATGCCATAGATACACAAAGCAAGGATAGCATTAAACACAACCCAACAACCACTCTTGGCGTACTCTTGTGCTTTCCCAACTAAGAACTTGAGAGAAAAACCAAAAACTCCATTCCACGAGGTTAACAACAATTCTGAGGGGTCTAAGTGCAAAGCAGCAGCCAAGTCCTCCAGTTTGGGCTCAGCATCCATATGAATAAAGGGCACCTGGTTCTGAATAGTCAACTCCAAGATCTCAGCATATTCTTCCATGGTCGGAGCCAGAATGAAATCAGGGAACGTAAAACACCTCAGCAGGGGATCATAGAACTGCATCAGCGCATACAATCCCTCACGCTCATGCATGGATGGTTTATAGACCAGCCTGAGTAGTTTCCCATAACTCTTCCTGAAGCTTCTCTTCACCTCATCATCAGCTAGAGCTATCAAACCAAGTAGGGAAGAAACATCGGGAGTAGGCAACTTGTACGCGACAGTCTTCCTCAAAATACTCATGATAACAGATGGAAGGCCAGAGCACTAGAATCGGGAAGTATGAAAATGCACCTGCAGCACAGACACACGTTAATGATACGCACATGATGATGCAAACAATGCAATGCAAAAATGCGACAAGGGATCACAAGCCCCTGGCTGGGAAATTCAATCCACAACACTGGCCTCAAACAGACCCTCAAATTGCTCAATATCATCCACGATGCTCCAACCTGGTCTCTGACAGACCCAATAATACCATCCTCAGATATCACACCCCTGAATCTCAATCAAGATAGCCGGTATTCTGGAGGTCAAGTTACCTGCATTCCCAACCCCTCTCACAGGTAGGTGTCCTAATAACTGACACAAGGTACGGCATCCTATGCGGTCGTTGGCGTCACAGACTTTCAAGACTGATGATACGATACCCAGAAGGTGTGGCATCATCATGTCCTGAAGAGGCCTCACTTAGCCAACTTCCAAATGATCGGTCCCCGGAGTCGACAATCCAACTAACCAACAACCCCCTCAACCCAAAGGGGTGAAAAAGAAGTCAACCAGAAGAACCTCGTCCGAGCGTGGATTTCATGAGACACTAGTGCCTGCAAAGCAAGCACGCGCCCACTAATTTCCACTCTAATTCTAGGTGCACTCAAGCCCAGGTCCGGCTTATCTCTCAATCATAGAGCCCCCTCATACCCACAGCAATAATAACAATAATATAATGCTGAATGTAAAATACAGAAACGTAAATCCATATAAAATCCACGACGGGAAAACAAGCGCTAGGATTGACTCGCGTAGGGAACCGTTGGAGTCCCCAGCAGAGTCGCCAGCTGTCGCTACTGCGAAAATCGGCGCCGGCTGAACAGAAGAGTCGCCACTGTGGTTATTTATCCCAACAGAGGGAAAGGAAACGCTCGAAGTAAACCTACCACGAAGACGGGAAAGGAATGGTCATCGCAACCAAATCCTGGATTCGGGAGTCGGTTACGCAAGGGGAAGGTATTAGCACCCCTCACGTCTGTCGTACTCGACGGGATCCACGCTTGTTTTCTAGTACGGATTGTTATTCTATCTACTCTACAGGTCTGGGGTTAAAAGAAAATAAAATGACTCGGCAAAGTATCGCACCTTATGCCTACGTATTCCTGTCTGGAACGAGAAATCAGAGTCAACGTAGTTCGCCTACCTACGGGAAAGGAGGGGAAGGTTGCTCGCTAGGATATCGCATCCTATGCCTACGTACTTTCATACAGCATGAAAGATCAGAGCAAACGTAGTTCGGGCCACGTACGACACAAGTCTGTCTTGATTGCTTTTATTCCTTCTGAAAAAGGTTTTTCTGATTACTGGTCCAAGCGGACAAAAATGACGTTTTGATTGGTTCACATTCTTTTACGGAAGAAATGTCTTTTATTGTGTTTGAAATGTTTATTGTGTTTTTCTGATTGTTTTGAGAAAGAAGAGACAGAACTCTAAAACCTATGGTTGAAAAGGGAATCAAAATCTATCCTAATGTTGTCATGCATGGATGAAAGCCTAATGTCTGTCATATTTCTCTCATGCGCAGAGAGAAACAGAGATCCTAAAGGGATAAACGGAAAAACAACAGCATATATACAGTAAAGCGGTAAAATGCATGAATGCAGCAATACAAGCGAGGCAAGGAAGTCTCACTCAACCTCGAACCTAGAAAACAACAGGCAAAGTGAAACAACTTCACTTCAACCTCCAGGGGAAAATTAGCAAACAATACAGTCAAGAAACTCAAACAATACATCACCAGCTCTACACATCATCAGCAGCTCTAAACAGCAAAATTCCTTCTTCTATCAGTCCTCAAGGCAAGGGACTTCATCTTCAATCTTCAAAGTTTCTTCAAAGCAAGCTCTCCTAGATGAGCAATAGTTCACAAGATGATTTGGGATGTTAAACAGTCAGTTAACCACCAAAGGTGGCATACAGACTGTTAACAAAATACAGACTGTTTCTCTCAAAAGTTCTATCTCCTAGATACAGTCACTAATCCTTCCAAAGGAAGGAGGTGAGTATCAAAGAGAGACTTTGAATCATAGAGAAGAATGGAGGCAACAGAAGCCATCCATATTTGTGAAGAAATTTTCTATTCTAAGGCTCTCTCTAGCTCCTATGTCCTATGATCTTCAATCAATCTTCAAGCAAGCCTAGCATCTTCATCAACTTTGAACTTGATCTTCAACTCTTTGTCTTCATTATGCTTCATCATCATGCTCTTCAAGCCAAGCCCACACCCCAAGCAAGCCCAATAAGCCCATACAAACAAAATAAACCCCAAAAGGGCACCCCAAACAAGCATACAATTGCAAAATATACTAAAAATATTAATATAGTAAGGAAAATTCTAATATTATTTCTAGGGGATCTACTAAACCTACCCTTAATACCCATATATTCCCCATAGCCTAACTTGTCCTAAAAAACCCAAAAGAAATTGTTTTAATGCACCTAAGTTGAAGTTTTAACCTAATTCTACACTACTAATAGCACCTAATCAAAACTATCCTAAAAATCATCACAAAAATATGGGATTAATCCGGGGGGACCTAAAACATATATTTAACTAACCTAAAAAGATTGACCTAAAAATCCTAAGGGAGCTACCTAAACTAAAATCTACAAATTAAGGTACCAACATAAAAGCATTAAAGAGCAATTAAAAGTAAAAATATGCAAAAAATATTGAAATGCATGAAATGAGGAATATTTTCATTTGATATTTTTCTAGACAAAAAAAGGAAAGTGGAGAAAAAATTCCCATTAAAAAATATGCTTTTTTCTATTTATTATGCATTTTTAAAGTTTGAGAAAATTTGGAGAAAATTAAAATGGAAAATAGATGCATGGGGTGCAAACAACAATAATAACCAGTTCACATTAATGATGGGCCCAGATATGGGGGTGCAAACAGAAAAGCGCCTGGGCCCATTTTGCTTCAGAAATTAATTGAAAAAAACCAAAGAAAAAGAGAAAGGATGCGGTGCGAAAAGGAAGAAAATATAGTACAAATTCAATTGGGCCTCGGAAGGGGGGGTTTGAATATCAAAGGTTCGCTAAGCCCAGAATGAGGCTTTTAATGGAACGCAGCGTTTAGCTGCGCTGGCTTCCCTCCACAATGCGTTTGAATGTGGGTCGTGGGATTGTTTCTTTGGTCAAGGGTCAATCGTGGATCCAACGGCAAAAAGATCATCTTCAACCTTGGGAGCTAGGGTTTCCAGAAAAAACCAAGAAACATGGCTTCCATGCACAAAACTTCAAGCCATTCGTTCTACCTCATTTCTTCACCAAATTTCACGAAATAAAACCCTAACTTGATCTATTTTCCACGCTAAACACAACCATGCCATTGAAATACATTGAAACACTCTCTATGTTCAAACCCGAATGGTGTAACCTCATGAACTCAAGATATGATCAGTTTTCCACTTCAACCAAACTCAACATTCTTTACATAAAAATGATCCTTGCATTGCACTGGTTAAAATCAGCCATTAAACTAGCATGGAAACTCACTAAATCACTCATTCTAGCTCCATCAAGAATCGACCTCCATTAATGGAACTCCACCAATTGCTCCCAAATTCATCAAAAATGACCACCTAATTGTCTCTAACAAGTCTATGCTAATAATTTACCCTAGCCATGCCTAGATTATGGTGTAGAACAGAAATTGCAAACCTGGTTCTTGGATATGGTAGGTGATGAAACTCTTCAATGCAGGCCTTGTAACTCTTCAAGAATACTCCTTGGAGGCTGAATCTTCTTCTGTTTGCAAAAGGAATGGCTGGAATTGCTTGTACTTCAAGATCCAATGGGATTTGCTTCCTTGAAAATTCAATGTGAATACCTTCAAATCTTCATCAATGGAGTCTCAAGCCAATATGAACACACTCAGAAATGTTTATGGAGGAGATTTGTGAAGAAAAATGAGATAGCAATGAAGAAGAATCAAGAGATTCAATGTAATTTGCAATGAGGGAATTTGGATTTCAATCTCTCTTCTCTACCACAATCAACACCAACCTTGCCTCAATGCAAGCTGCACTCATTATATAGAATGGATTGGAATAGTCTAGAACCCCCTAGAATCATCTAGGATCTTCCCATGAGAATTTGATCTTTTCATGCAATGGTACTTTGAATTTTCATTTCTCCTTAAATGATATCTCATGCCAAATGCCTTGTAATATTGGTAACCAACTTGAATTTATCTCCACATGATATTTTGGATCAGTTACAATGCATATTTTCCTTGTTTGTTGACTTTTTCCTTGTTTTGCTATGGTATCTTATTATGCAAGCAATCAAATTACAAAGCAACCCTATGATGCAAGCCTCAAATCAAAATTGTGGCTGAACCATTGTTCTTAAAATGTCATTTGGAGTCAAAATGACCTATTATATGACATGGTTTGGACTTGTAGCTTATGATTTATGATTTTCAATCTCACTTGAATTAACTTATGCCTCATTTTTAGGCCATTTTTATCACTTTTTGATATGAGCCTTTTCAACATCTCATGACCTTCCTACTAGCCTTAAAACATCATTCTAAGCAAGTTTGATGTTGAAGATTTTTCCATTTGAAGCTTGGAAGTAGGAGATATGGCTTTATGCTTGAAATGACTTATAACCTCCAAATGACCAAAATGCCCTTGGCTTGTCAAGATCATAAGTAGAGCTCCACAAATCAGATTGAGGCATACCATACCTTTCTAGAAAGCTAAGATCATGGGGAACAACTTTCATGTCGGCCAAAAATTCAATTGAAAACTCTTTAAGGGGAAAAAGTTGCTTGGAAATCAAGTAACTTTCACAGACAAATTTCAGATGCCTCTGATGACCTGTAACTTGCAAGAACCATAACTTGAGTTTTACAAATCTCCTTGATGCCTTCCACCACTCAAATTAAAGTTCTTGAGATACTATACAAGTTTCATGTTGGCCAAGGATCCATATGAGACTTGCATTTTGAATTACTTTGCTTGGAAGTTTGACCTAAATCAGGGGATTTTACTCAAAAACCCTAATTCAGAAACTTCTCTTCTTCTTGATTTCTTTTGATTTCTCCTTGGCACAACACCACATCCATATCCACATATCAAATGATGAATCCCACATCTTCCAAATAAGCCTTGATGCCCTTCAATCAAGCATTTGACCTAGGGTTGACCTAGTGTTGACCCAGATGACACCCTAGTTGACTGTCTTCACTTGTAGCTCTTGTAATCACATCAATGACTTGTCTCACTCTCAAAATGACCCTCTAGGTCTTCCATGCCCTCAATTCATAACCCATAACTTCTCTGATGATCTTCACATACCCTTAAGATAGGAGAGAAACCCACTGCTTGGCCTTTAAACTTCCCAAAACTTCAATTTCTTTCTTGGTGATCTGAATAGGCTTGAATCTTGATAAGAGCCTCTTGAATACATTCCTTGAGATGAAAAATAGCACTTGATCCCTTGTCAGATGACTTGCCCATGCTATGTTATGCAGATGAATAAGTTATGTACATGATCTCATATGCAAATGCTAAAGCTATGAAACATAGAATCAGGTGAAATAAGTTGGTCAAATTTTGGGGTGCAACAGGATGGAGAATGTGTATTGACTACCGTAGGCTAAATCAAGCTATGAGAGAATATCACTTTCCTCTTCCTTTCATGGATCAAATGCTCGAGAGGATTTCTGGTCAAGAATACTATTGCTTTTTGGATGGGTATTTCGGGTATAATCAAATCATTGTCAACCCAGAAGATCGTGAAAAAATAGCTTTCACTTGTCCTTTCGGAATATTTGCTTATTGGAGGATGTCGTTTTGTTTGTGTAATGCATCAGTGACTTTTCAACGGTGTATGCAAGCTATATTCTCGGACTTGATTGAGAAGACGATTGAGGTGTTTATGGATGATTTCTTAGTTTTTGGACCGTCATTTGATCTTTGCTAAAAAAATCTTGATGTTGTCTTAGAGAGGTGTGTGGATACTAATCTAGTGCTTAATTGGGAGAAATGCAACTTCATGGTCACAGAAGGTATTGTGCTCGGGCACAAGGTTTCTTCAAAGGGACTTGAAGTTGATAGAGCTAAAGTGGAAGTGATTGGAAAGCTACCGCCACCTCTAAATGTGAATGGAATTCGAAGCTTTCTAGGTCATGCGGGATTTTATCGAAGATTCATCAAGGACTTCGCGAAGATAGCAAAGCCATTGAGCAACCTGCTCAACAAAGATAAGTCTTTTCTTTTTGATGATTCTTGCATGACAGCTTTTGATTCTTTGAAACAAAGCCTAATAATTGCACCCATAATTGTCGCACCGAACTGGAAAAATGATTTTGAACTTATGTGCGACGCAAGCGATTATGCGGTTGGTACAATTTTAGGCCAAAGAAAAACAAAAATTTTCCATGCGATACATTATGCAAGCAAGGTTCTGAATGAGGCTCAAATTAATTATGCAACAACGGAAAAGGAATTGCTTGCTATAGTGTACGCATTAGAAAAATTTAGGTCTTATTTGATTGGATCAAAAGTTGTGGTTTACACCGATCATGCGGCGATCAAGTATCTGCTTACCAAACCGGATTCTAAGCAACGGTTAATTCGTTAGATTCTTTTACTTCAAGAATTTGATCTTGAAATTCTTGATAAAAAGGGTCCGAGAATTTGGTAGCAGACCACTTGTCCCGACTTGTGAATGATGAAGTCATAAAACATGAGAAAGAGGTGAGGGAGGAGTTCCCCGATGAAAAATTGTATATGGTGAAGGTTAGACCTTGGTTCGCCGATATGGCTAACCACAAAGCCACCGGATTGATGCTGGAAGGTTTAACTAGTCACCAAAGAAACAATTTTTTGTCTGACGCCAAGTACTTTGTTTGGGATGAACCACATCTTTTTAAACTTGGTGTCGATAACATTTTACGGAGATGTGTTTTTGAGGAGGAAGCCAAAGATATCTTGTGGCATTGTCACAACTCTCCATATGGAGGTCATTTTAACAATACAAGAACGACCGCTAAATTCCTTCAATCGGGATTTTATTGGTCGTCCTTGTTCAAAGATGTGTACGCGCATACAAAAAGTTGTGACAAATGTCAAAGGATCAGTGGAATAACGCAAGAAAATGAAATGTCACTGCAAAACATGATAGAAGTCGAAGTTTTCAATTGTTGGAGCATTGATTTTGTTGGTCCATTTCTACCTTCGTTTGGAAATGAATACATTCTTTTTGTGGTAGACTACATCTCCAAATGGGTGAAAGCCATAGCTAGCGCTAAGGCAGATGGGAAAACTGTAATAGAATTTTTGAAAAAAAAAACATATTTTCTCGTTTCGGTACTCCGAGAGTGTTAATAAGTGACGGTGGTTCGCACTTTTGTAACACTCAGTTAGCCAAAGCTTTAGAGAAATATGGTGTGCGGCACAGAGTTACAACACCATACCATCCACAAGCTAACGGACAAGCGGAGGCATCGAACCGAGAGATTAAAAAAATTGGAAAAATCGTGTCTACCTCACAGAAGGATTGGTCAAGCAAGCTTGACGATGCCTTGTGGGCCTATCGGACCGCTTTCAAAGCTCCGATTGGTCTCACACCGTTTAAAATGGTCTACGGAAAAAATTGTCATCTTTCGGTGGAATTGGAACACAAAGCCTTTTGGGCTTTGAAGTTGCTGAATTTTAATCATAACTTGAGTGGCAAAAAAAGAAAAAGCCAACTTCATGAGTTGGACGAAATTCGCCTTCAAGCTTATGAGTCGAACAAGATTTACAAGGACCGAGTGAAGATGAATCATGAAAAAAAGCTTGTGACCAAGACATTTGAGGTAGGACAGATGGTTTACTATTCAATTCGAGGTTAAGATTACTTCCCAGAAAATTAAAATCCAAGTGGTCGGGTCCGTTTCGGATTCGCGACATTTTGAGCTATGGGGCTATTATCATTGAAGATATCAAGACCAGTGAGAATTGGACTGTAAATGACCAACGGTTGAAAATTTACGTGGTGATTTCGAGCGGGACACCACCTCCGTGCATTTTGGCGATTTATGATCGCATCTGACTGTCGAGCTCCGACGATGTTAAACAAAGCGCTTGTTGGGAGGCACCCCAACATTGTAAATATTTATTGCTTTCTGTTGTGTGAACTTGGTGCTTGATGTGGTGGAACTTGGTTGAATTGTGTTGTGCATTGATTGATTAAAAAAACCAAAACCTGACATGTTCGCTAGCACCTTCGCTAGGCGAAGACAGTGGCGAACATGTTCGCTAGGCGAATAGAGCGAAACAGGTTATTTTATTTTAATTTAGTGGGCCACCTATTTGGGCCCAAAAACCGTTTTTTATTTTGGTGTTAGTCTGAAGGATTTTTAGGGTCTCTGTTTCACTTTCACACTTGTCACACTACACTCTCACTCACACGATTTGTGCATCCTTGCAAACCCTAGTTCTCTTCTCACTGCCTCAACAATCCAATCACTTTATTCAATCAGGTATGTATCTGTTCTATTTTTCTTTATTTGAGTGCTCTAAATTTCTTCAGAACAAACCATGTGGGTTGTTGTGGGTGAGTTACAGATCTGTAGAATCTAGGGTTGCATGTCTATGTAGAACTGTTCTTAGCATGCCAAATACTATGGGTCTTCAATTGTGATAAAAAACAAATGGATTTCCTGGATTTTGGTTGAAAACAGTGGGAGAAAACAAAAACCCGCAACCTTCACTAGCACCTTCGCTAGGCGAACCTGGAGCGAGTATTCGCTGGGCTTCGCCTAGCAGCGAATGTGACAGATTTTCATTTTTCTGCTCTGATTATTAATCTGTTTTATGGATACTTTTGTTTCTCTTATGTGTTGTTGCATATGGCTTCCAGGTTTGGTGCTTCTAAAAAGAGTAAAGTTGGCAGCACATCTCGTCCTCAACCGATACAGTATGACACCGAAAAATTTGTGGGTCCGAAACAAGCCACACGCTGTGTGGCTATGGAAAAACGCAAAATTATGCTTGAAAAGCGGTTTCTTATTCATCTAGAGGGCGAGTACAGAACGTTTACCGGACTCATGCATAGCAAGAAGTGGGATATATTGATGACTCCGACTGATAGTTACAACATTGAGGTTGTGCGTGAGTTTTACGCTAACGCACTTCCTAATGATGACGAGCCTTTTTCTTGGACCACACAGGTGGCAGGAAGACCGGTCAGTTTTGATAGTGATGCAATTAACAAGGTTCTTGGAAGTCATCTCAACTTAGGTGCGGAAGAGATTGATGACTATCACCGTGATTTGAGAATCCATAGAAATACAGATGCCATTTCTAAGGCCATACTGATGGAGGGAAAGACAGTAGAGCTGAACCCATCTGGGGTTCCTAGGACGTACCACCGTGAGGACATGACACCTCTAGCCCAGTTGGTGTTACTGCTTATTTTGACAAATATCAGGCCGAAATTCCACACTTCAACAGTGTCGATCCCAGTGGCACACTTGGTTCACTCCATTCTAACTAATGTGCAGATTGACGTGGCTAGAATCATTGCTGATGAGTTGAAGTCCGTGGTGGAGAGTGGGCTAAAAGCGGGGGCGCGAGTTAATTACCCCCTTGTTTTCCCATGTCTCATTATGGCCTCATGTGTTCAGGCGAGGGTGAGATTACCCTCCCGAAGGCAGGTGACTATTCCAGCTGCGATCGATGACCGTTACATGGACTGTAACACACCAAATTTAATTGGAATATTTTAATTTATTTATTTAATTAAGGATATTCATTTTCGGTGATTTTCGGTGGTTTTGTAGAATTTTGAAGAATTATGCATAATTGGGTTATTTATTTTGAATAATAGTATATAATATGAAGATATTAATATTATTATGAATTAAAATAAATATAAGTGAAAGAAGGGCAAATTAGACATTTAAGAGGAGTTAGTGAGGGTGTTATGGTAAAAGCCCAAATTGTGAGGCCCAAGACTAGGTTTGACAAAATAGAATTCTGAAGGGAATTAGGATTCATTTTTGTTAACCGTGAAAAGTGTTGAGGCCAGAGCTATGAGGAGGAGATTGGAGGCAGAAGCTTCGAGAGATTCCCTGAAATATTGAGAAGGCTTTGATCGACAACTAAGGTATGGGGAGTATAGCCTTTCATGATTTTCCATGTGTGATTTTCAGTGTATTTAAGGTCGATTTAAGGGTTTAAGGGTTTTAAGGAGAATTATGGGAAAAAGGGATTTTGGCCTTCGTGGCCTAAATCTATTATTGAGATTTTGACCATGGGGATTTGTTAGGGTTAAGGAAGATTAGAAGGATATGAGAACAAGTGATCTATGGCCTTCGTGGCCTAAACCGATTATAGGTAAATCTAGTCGTGGTTCAATTGGGGAAAAAGGGATTTTGGCCTTCGTGGCCTAAATCTGGTTTTGGGAACTCTGATGTTGTGGTGTAGTGGTAGGTATTCCTAACAATTAGAGCATAATATGAGAAAGGTAAACCTTAGGCCTTCGTGGCCAAAACCTTGAATTGTTATATGTCTGACCCTGTAGGAATAGGAATATTCAAATGTGAGTAACTCTAATGTCTTAGGGTGTAATTGAAGGAAAAATTATGATTTAGGGCTGAATATGTTATGGGATTGGCCTAATAAACCGTAGGTTTTGTGCCTTTATCGCCGTAAGACTTAGGGATGATTTAGGGATGTTTTGGGGGCATTGGGGAAGTGAATCGTAGAGCTTTTTGAGTGATTTCAGGTTCTGGTGTGTAGCAGAATTTGTTGTCATCGCACAGTTCGCCTAGCGAAGAAAGCTTCGCCTAGCGAACCATGTTATTCCCTGACTCGCCTAGCAAAGAAACTCGCCCCAGACTCGCCTAGCGAACATGCCAGTGAATGTAGTAGAGTTTCACAAATGTTGGTCGTGTGCAGTGATGCCTTGACGTTTGATTCTGTGATTTCTGTGATGAGTTAACATGATTGTGACAGTGAGGTTTATGTGATTAATAGGCGATAGTATGAGGATTACCGCGAGTATCATTATGAATTAATATGTGATAATATGTGATAATATGATGAATTGATATGAATATAACTGTGAGTGCTATGTGATTTGTACATGATTATATGATGATTTTCTATGATGTATGATGATTATTATGATGAATTATAATGACGTGATGTATGATGATTATTATGATGAGATATGATTGACATAATGATGAATATGATGAATGATGATGCACCTATGCTGTTATATAAGGATGATTTGTGACGTGTGCATCATGTATTCATGTGCATCCCGACTTCGGTTCAGGACTTTGATTACTTTGGCTTCAATCCCACTGTGTGGATGTGAAGTGTTTTGATGTGCTCCGGTTCTCTAGTAGAATCGATCCTATTGATGGGGATCTATGGAGGGTTGATGGCCCAGTGTCCATCACGTTGTGATGATTGGTACCACATGCATTGAGTTTATGTTGCATTTGCATTTATGAGCCTTTTTGTATAAATTATGACATTGTGACCTTTGAGGCCTGTTGAAGGATATGAATATGTTGAATATGATTATGACACCGTTTATATGTTGATTTTTATAGATTGATTATTATGAATTGTTTTACTCACCCTGCCTGTTTGAATGTTACCTCCACGTGGGTAACGTGCAGATGACCAAGTTTAGTCGTGGACGCCGTCGAGGATTATTTTTTGAAGTTTTTGAGTTTTTAGCCTTTTGGTTAGCTTAGAGGGTCTTGCTTTGATATGTAACATCGGGTTGGGTTCTTTTGAGTTAAGCTATATACCGTTGAGTTATTTTGCTTACCTTCCTATATGAGGAAAACCTTGAGTTATGTTTTGAGTTCCGCTGCTTTGTGCAATTTGATGTATTTTGAGAAAACTCGTTGTTTACGGAGCCTTGACCTATTTTTGAAGATTTGAGAAATGTACGCCCTTTTGAAGTGACTTTTTATAAAATTTAATATTTTACTCTGATTTATGTGAAAAATGTGCCTTTTAATCGTGGGGTAGAAAACGGTGTTACATTAGTGGTATCAGAGTAGGTTGGTCTATCCGGCCAAGTTGTCTAATGTTGTTTGTTCCCTTGTATGCGACATGTGTATGAAAACACTGTCGGTACACGTTTGTTTTCTAACCTTTTTCTACAGAAGTGGGATGAATCAAGTGGGGGAGAAGCTTGTGCTTCTTCAGGATGCTGCAAGTATGGAATGGTGGCTCAGTGTATCGATGAACGCTCTTATAGTTGGTAAAGATGGTTTATACCCTAGCATGATTTTCGGTTGTCTATTGACAACTTAAGGGACTGATCACCCTTAATCTCTTGTTGATAGTGGACGGAGTCATGTTGGATGGGATAGACGTGTCTTGCAAGCTTAGATGGCGTGAGTAGTGAATTGCTCCGAGTTAAGCTAAGTGTTTATTAATTGTTTTGATAAGACGGTGCATGATGGTGCTGAGATGTTTATTTTGATGGAAACTTTGAGTGTTAATGAAAGTGGGGAAGTTGGTGGTGTGCCAATTATTTGTGATTGTCCAGAAGTTTTTCCTAATGAGATAAGTGATTTACCGTCGGAACATGAAGTGGAGTTTACGATCGACTTAGTTCCTGGAACTAGTCCGATATCGATGGCTCCATATCGTATGTCTGTATTGGGATTGAAGGAGTTGAAGAGTCAACTTGAATATTTTCTTGAGAAGAGATTTGTTCGTTCGAGTGTGTCACCGTGGGGTGCACCAGTTTTGTTGATTAAGAAGAAAGAAGGTTATGTGAGGCTTTGGGTGGATTATGGATAAGTGAACAAGGTGACTATCAAGGATAAGTTTTCACTTCCAAGGACTGATGATTTGATGGATCAGTTGGTTGTGGCAAGTGTGTTCAGTAAGATAGATTTAAGATCTAGGTATCATCAAATTCATGTGAAGGCTGAAGATATTCAGGAGACTGCTTTTAAAACAAGGTATGGACATGAGGAGTATTTCGTAGTGCCATTCGGGGTAACTAAGGCACCATGTGGGTTTGTGGAGTATATGAACGGGATTTTCCATACTTATTTGAGCGAGTTGATGGCAGTGTTAATCGATGATATTTTGGTATATTCGAAGAGTAAAGAGGATCGTACCTAGCACCTGGAAATTTTGTTATCAGTGTTGAAAGAGAAGCAGTTGTATGCAAAACTGTCAAAGTGTGAGTTTTGGTTGAAGGAAGGGAGTTTTCTTGGTCATGTGATCTCGAGTGGAGTTATTGTGGTTGATATGTCGAAGGTTGAAGTTGTATCGCAATGGAAAGCTCCAAAACCTGTTTTGAGATTAGAAGTTTTCTTAGGTTAGCAGATTTTTACCGGAAATTCATTGAAGGATTTTTCCAAGTTATCTTTTCCATTGATGCAGTGGACTAAGAAGGTTCAAGCTTTTGTTTTGGATGCAAAGTGTGAAGAAAGTTTCTAGAGCTTTTGAGGATGGATGACAACAGCTCGTGTTTTGATTTTGCCGAATCCGGTAGAACTATTAGTTATATATTGTGATTCTTTGTTGATGGGATTGGAAGATATGTTAGTACAACATCAACAAGTTTTAGCTTATACTTTAAGGCAACTTAAAGTGCATAAGGGGGATTATCTGAAGCATAATTTAGAGTTGGTTATTGTTGTGTTTGTGTCGAAGCTTTGAAGGCATTATTTGTTTTGTTCGAGATTTGAGATGGTTAGTGATCATAAGAGCTTAAAGTATTTGGTTGATTAGAAAGAGTTGAATATGAGGCAGAGGAAATAATTGGGACTTCCGAAGGATTATGGTTTCGGGTTGAAGTACCATCCGGGTATAGCAAATGTAGTAGCTGATGCATCGATTTGGAAATCTTTGCATGTACCGATGATGATGGTAAAGGAGTTAGAACTGATTGAGCAATTTCATGATATGAGTTTGGTTTGTGAAGAGACTTCTTATGGAGTTAAGCTTAGTATTTTGAGGCTTACTATTGGTATTCTTGATGAGATTCGAGGAGGTCGAAATTATGATTTGAGTTGGTAGATCGGTTGAATTTGATGGATCAAAGTCGAAGAGCTGATTTTCGGATTAATGGAAATGGTATCATGAGATGTCGTGATAGAGTTTGTGTTCTAGATATTGTTGAGTGGAATAAGAGTATTCTTGAAGAAGGACATTGAAGTAGACTGGGTATCCATCTCGGTGCTATAAAGAGGTACCCAGATTTGAGGAAATTGTTTTGGTTGCTAGGGATGAAGAAAGAAGTGGTTGAGTTTGTATATGCAGGTTAGACTTGTCGAAAGTAGAAGATTGAACATCAGAGACCGTTGGGTCTGATGCAACCGTTGAATATTCCAGAGTGGAAATGGGATAGTATTTCCATGGATTTTGTATCGGGTTTGCCGAAGACTGTGAGAGGGATATGATTCAATTTGGGTGATTTTGGATAGATTGACTAGAT
Source organism: Lathyrus sativus (assembly GCA_963859935.3). NCBI lineage: Eukaryota > Viridiplantae > Streptophyta > Magnoliopsida > Fabales > Fabaceae > Lathyrus > Lathyrus sativus. Next base: position 497,115,549 of record OZ012738.1, read on the forward strand.
CAGCTCATTTTATACCAATGAGGATTAATCATTCTATGTTGAAGCTAGCTGAGATGTATACTGAGGAAGTTGTGAAGTTGTATGAGATATTGTCGAATATTGTGTCAAATGGAAATCTGAGATTTACATCGAGATTTTCGGAGAGTTTGCAGACGCTTTAGGTACATGTTGAAGTTGAACTCTGCCTATCATCCGCGGACGGATGGACAGATAGAGAGAACTATCCAGTCTTTAGAGGATTTGTTGAGAGCTTGTGTGTTGGATCAAGGTGGATCGGGGGATAGTTATTTGTCGTTGGTTGAGTTTACCTACGATGACAGTTACCATTCTAGTATCAGAATGGCACCGTATGAGGATGTATATGGTAGGACGTGTAGGACTCCTTGGTGTTGATATGATTCAGGAGAGAGTGTTGTACTCGGACCTGAGATTGTGTAAGTGACGACTAAAAAGATCAAGAGGATCCAAGGAAAAGATGAATGTTTCGTAGGGTCGTCAGAAGAGTTACCATGATAAGAAGAGGAAAGCACTTGAATTTCAAGGGTGAAATCATGTGTTTTGAGAATTACGCCAATAACTGGTGTTGGTCGAGCCTTGAAGTCTCAGAAGCTCACACTGTGTTTTGTTGGTCTGTATCAGAGTGGCGCAGCGGAAGCGTGGGAGAAGTAGCATGTTAGACTATTTTACCATTGTCGCTTGTGAATTTGCATCATGTGTTTCATGATTTTCAGTTGAGGAAGTACATTCTATATCTGTTGCATGTGATTCAGATGGATGAGAAGCAACTTCGAGGTAAAGAGATTGCCTTGGTAAGGGTAGTTTTGGGAGGACCAGCTGGAGAAAGTTGGACTTGGAGGCGTGAGGATCAGATGAAGGAGTCGTATCTGACTCTGTTTCCTTGAGGTAATTTTCCAGGGCAAAAATTCTTTTAAGTGGGGGAGAGTTGTAACACCCCAAATTTAAGTGGAATATTTTAATTTATTTATTTAATTAATAGTATTCATTTTCGGTGATTTTCGGTGGTTTTGTGGAATTTTGAAGAATTATGCATAATTGGGTTATTTATTTTGAATAATAGTATATAATATGAAGATATTAATATTATTATGAATTAAAATAAATATAAGTGAAAGAAGGGCAAATTAGACATTAAAGAGGAGTTAATGAGGGTGTTATGAGAAAAGCCCAAATTGTGAGGCCCAAGACTAGGTTTGACAAAATAGAATTCTGAAGGGAATTAGGATTCATTTTTGTTAACCGTGAAAAGTATTGAGGCCAGAGCTATGAGGAGGAGATTGGAGGCAGAAGCTTCGAGAGATTCCCTGAAAGATTGAGAAGGCTTTGATCGACAACTAAGGTATGGGGAGTATAGCCTTTCATGATTTTCCATGTGTGATTTTCAGTGTATTTAAGGTCGATTTAAGGGTTTAAGGGTTTTAAGGAGAATTATGGGAAAAAGGGATTTTGGCCTTCGTGGCCTAAATCTATTATTGAGATTTTGACCATGGGGATTTGTTAGGGTTAAGGAAGATTAGAAGGATATGAGAACAAGTGATCTATGGCCTTCGTGGCCTAAACCGGTTATAGGTAAATCTAGTCGTGGTTCAATTGGGGAAAAAGGGATTTTGGCCTTCGTGGCCTAAATCTGGTTTTGGGAACTCTGATGTTGTGGTGTAGTGGTAGGTATTCCTAACAATTAGAGCATAATATGAGAAAGGTAAACCTTAGGCCTTCGTGGCCAAAACCTTGAATTGTTATATGTCTGACCCTGTAGGAATAGGAATATTCAAATGTAAGTAACTCTAATGTCTTAGGGTGTAATTGAAGGAAAAATTGTGATTTAGGGTTGAATATGTTATGGGATTGGCCTAATAAACCGTAGGTTTTGTGCCTTTATCGCCGTAAGACTTAGGGATGATTTAGGGATGTTTTGGGGGCATTGGGGAAGTGAATCGTAGAGCTTTTTGAGTGATTTCAGGTTCTGGTGTGTAGAAAAATTTGTTGTCATCGCACAGTTCGCCTAGCGAAGAAAGCTTCGCCTAGTGAACCATGTTATTCCCTGACTCGCCTAGAAAAGAAACTCGCCCCAGACTCGCCTAGCGAACATGCCAGTGAATGTAGTAGAGTTTCACAAATGTTGATCGTGTGCAGTGATGCCTTGACGTTTAATTCTGTGATTTCTGTGATGAGTTAACATGATTATGACAGTGAGGTTTATGTGATTAATAGGCGATAGTATGAGGATTACCGCGAGTATCATTATGAATTAATATGTGATAATATGTGATAATATGATGAATTGATATGAGTATAACTGTGAGTGCTATGTGATTTGTACATGATTATATGATGATTTTCTATGATGTATGATGATTATTATGATGAATTATAATGACGTGATGTATGATGATTATTATGATGAGATATGATTGACATAATGATGAATATGATGAATGATGATGCACCTATGTTGTTATATAAGGATGATTTGTGACGTGTGCATCATGTATTCATGTGCATCCCGACTTCGGTTCAGGACTTTGATTACTTTGGCTTCAATCCCACTGTGTGGATGTGAAGTGTTTTGATGTGCTCCGGTTCTCTAGTAGAATCGATCCTATTGATGGGGATCTATGGAGGGTTGATGGCCCAGTGTCCATCGCGTTGTGATGATTGGTACCACATGCATTGAGTTTATGTTGCATTTGCATTTATGAGCCTTTTTGTATAAATTATGACATTGTGACCTTTGAGGCCTGTTGAAGGATATGAATATGTTGAATATGATTATGACACCGTTTATATGTTGATTTTTATAGATTGATTATTATGAATTGTTTTACTCACCCTGCCTGTTTGAATGTTACCTCCACGTGGGTAACGTGCAGATGACCAAGTTTAGTCGTGGACGCCGTCGAGGATTATTTTTTGAAGTTTTTGAGTTTTTAGCCTTTTGGTTAGCTTAGAGGGTCTTGCTTTGATATGTAACATCGGGTTGGGTTCTTTTGAGTTAAGCTATATACCGTTGAGTTATTTTGCTTACCTTCCTATATGAGGAAAACCTTGAGTTATGTTTTGAGTTCCGCTGCTTTGTGCAATTTGATGTATTTTGAGAAAACTCGTTGTTTACGGAGCCTTGACCTATTTTTGAAGATTTGAGAAATGTACGCCCTTTTGAAGTGACTTTTTATAAAATTTAATATTTTACTCTGATTTATGTGAAAAATGTGCCTTTTAATCGTGGGGTAGAAAACAGTGTTACATTAGTGGTATCAGAGTAGGTTGGTCTATCCGGCCAAGTTGTCTAATGTTGTTTGTTCCCTTGTATGCGACATGTGTATGAAAACACTGTCGGTACACGTTTGTTTTCTAACCTTTTTCTACAGAAGTGGGATGAATCAAGTGGGGGAGAAGCTTGTGCTTCTTCATGATGCTGCAAGTATGGAATGGTGGCTCAGTGTATCGATGAACGCTCTTATAGTTGGTAAAGATGGTTTATACCCTAGCATGATTTTCGGTTGTCTATTGACAACTTAAGGGACTGATCACCCTTAATCTCTTGTTGATAGTGGACGGAGTCATGTTGGATGGGATAGACGTGTCTTGCAAGCTTAGATGGCGTGAGTAGTGAATTGCTCCGAGTTAAGCTAAGTGTTTATTAATTGTTTTGATAAGACGGTGCATGATGTTGCTGAGATGTTTATTTTGATGGAAACTTTGAGTGTTAATGAAAGTGGGGAAGTTGGTGGTGTGCCAATTATTTGTGATTGTCCAGAAGTTTTTCCTAATGAGATAAGTGATTTACCGTCGGAACATGAAGTGGAGTTTACGATCGACTTAGTTCCTGGAACTAGTCCGATATCTATGGCTCCATATCGTATGTCTGTATTGGGATTGAAGGAGTTGAAGAGTCAACTTGAAGATTTTCTTGAGAAGAGATTTGTTCGTTCGAGTGTGTCACCGTGGGGTGCACCAGTTTTGTTGATTAAGAAGAAAGAAGGTTATGTGAGGCTTTGGGTGGATTATGGATAAGTGAACAAGGTGACTATCAAGGATAAGTTTTCACTTCCAAGGACTGATGATTTGATGGATCAGTTGGTTGTGGCAAGTGTGTTCAGTAAGATAGATTTAAGATCTAGGTATCATCAAATTCATGTGAAGGCTGAAGATATTCAGGAGACTGCTTTTAAAACAAGGTATGGACATGAGGAGTATTTCGTAGTGCCATTCGGGGTAACTAAGGCACCATGTGGGTTTGTGGAGTATATGAACAGGATTTTCCATACTTATTTGAGCGAGTTGATGGCTGTGTTAATCGATGATATTTTGGTATATTCGAAGAGTAAAGAGGATCGTACCTAGCACCTGGAAATTTTGTTATCAGTGTTGAAAGAGAAGCAGTTGTATGCAAAACTGTCAAAGTGTGAGTTTTGATTGAAGGAAGGGAGTTTTCTTGGTCATGTGATCTCGAGTGGAGTTATTGTGGTTGATATGTCAAAGGTTGAAGCTGTATCACAATGGAAAGCTCCAAAACCTGTTTTGAGATTAGAAGTTTTCTTAGGTTAGCAGATTTTTACCGGAAATTCATTGAAGGATTTTTCCAAGTTATCTTTTCCATTGATGCAGTGGACTAAGAAGGTTCAAGCTTTTGTTTTGGATGCAAAGTGTGAAGAAAGTTTCTAGAGCTTTTGAGGATGGATGACAACAGCTCGTGTTTTGATTTTGCCGAATCCGGTAGAACTATTAGTTATATATTGTGATTCTTTGTTGATGGGATTGGAAGATATGTTAGTACAACATCAACAAGTTTTAGCTTATACTTTAAGGCAACTTAAAGTGCATAAGGGGGATTATCTGAAGCATAATTTAGAGTTGGTTATTGTTGTGTTTGTGTCGAAGCTTTGAAGGCATTATTTGTTTTGTTCGAGATTTGAGATGGTTAGTGATCATAAGAGCTTAAAGTATTTGGTTGATTAGAAAGAGTTGAATATGAGGCAGAGGAAATAATTGGGACTTCCGAAGGATTATGGTTTCGGGTTGAAGTACCATCCGGGTATAGCAAATGTAGTAGCTGATGCATCGATTTGGAAATCTTTGCATGTACCGATGATGATGGTAAAGGAGTTAGAACTGATTGAGCAATTTCATGATATGAGTTTGGTTTGTGAAGAGACTTCTTATGGAGTTAAGCTTAGTATTTTGAGGCTTACTATTGGTATTCTTGATGAGATTCGAGGAGGTCGAAATTATGATTTGAGTTGGTAGATCGGTTGAATTTGATGGATCAAAGTCGAAGAGCTGATTTTCGGATTAATGGAAATGGTATCATGAGATGTCGTGATAGAGTTTGTGTTCTAGATATTGTTGAGTGGAATAAGAGTATTCTTGAAGAAGGACATTGAAGTAGACTGGGTATCCATCTCGGTGCTATAAAGAGGTACCCAGATTTGAGGAAATTGTTTTGGTTGCTAGGGATGAAGAAAGAAGTGGTTGAGTTTGTATATGCAGGTTAGACTTGTCGAAAGTAGAAGATTGAACATCAGAGACCGTTGGGTCTGATGCAACCGTTGAATATTCCAGAGTGGAAATGGGATAGTATTTCCATGGATTTTGTATCGGGTTTGCCGAAGACTGTGAGAGGGATATGATTCAATTTGGGTGATTTTGGATAGATTGACTAGATCAGCTCATTTTATACCAATGAGGATTAATCATTCTATGTTGAAGCTAGCTGAGATGTATACTGAGGAAGTTGTGAAGTTGTATGAGATATTGTCGAATATTGTGTCAAATGGAAATCTGAGATTTACATCGAGATTTTCGGAGAGTTTGCAGACGCTTTAGGTACATGTTGAAGTTGAACTCTGCCTATCATCCGCGGACGGATGGACAGATAGAGAGAACTATCCAGTCTTTAGAGGATTTGTTGAGAGCTTGTGTGTTGGATCAAGGTGGATCGGGGGATAGTTATTTGTCGTTGGTTGAGTTTACCTACGATGACAGTTACCATTCTAGTATCAGAATGGCACCGTATGAGGATGTATATGGTAGGACGTGTAGGACTCCTTGGTGTTGATATGATTCAGGAGAGAGTGTTGTACTCGGACCTGAGATTGTGTAAGTGACGACTAAAAAGATCAAGAGGATCCAAGGAAAAGAGGAATGTTTCGTAGGGTCGTCAGAAGAGTTACCGTGATAAGAAGAGGAAAGCACTTGAATTTCAAGGGTGAAATCATGTGTTTTGAGAATTATGCCAATAACTGGTGTTGGTCGAGCTTTGAAGTCTCAGAAGCTCACACTGTGTTTTGTTGGTCTGTATCAGAGTGGCGCAGCGGAAGCGTGGGAGAAGTAGCATGTTAGACTATTTTACCATTGTCGCTTGTGAATTTGCATCATGTGTTTCATGATTTTCAGTTGAGGAAGTACATTCTATATCTGTTGCATGTGATTCAGATGGATGATAAGCAACTTCGAGGTAAAGAGATTGCCTTGGTAAGGGTAGTTTTGGGAGGACCAGCTGGAGAAAGTTGGACTTGGAGGCGTGAGGATCAGATGAGGGAGTCGTATCTGACTCTGTTTCCTTGAGGTAATTTTCGAGGGCGAAAATTCTTTTAAGTGGGGGAGAGTTGTAACACCCCAAATTTAGTTGGAATATTTTAATTTATTTATTTAATTAATAATATTCATTTTCGGTGATTTTCGGTGGTTTTGTGGAATTTTGAAGAATTATGCATAATTGGGTTATTTATTTTGAATAATAGTATATAATATGAAGATAATAATATTATTATGAATTAAAATAAATATAAGTGAAAGAAGGGCAAATTATACATTAAAGAGGAGTTAATGAGGGTGTTATGAGAAAAGCCCAAATTGTGAGGCCCAAGACTAGGTTTGACAAAATAGAATTCTGAAGGAAATTAGGATTCATTTTTGTTAGCCGTTGTTGCACCCCAAAATTTGACCAACATTTATTTACCCATCAAGAGTTGTATGAGACTTTGAAGCTAGCCAAGAAGGTTATTCAAATGTTCAAAGATTGATATCTTTGTCAGAGAACTCAAGAGATCCTCAGAGAGATTGGTTGAAACCAAGGTTGTGTGCCTCATAACTTGAGAGTTGTGGGAGCCCCTCAGATGATTCTGAGACTATGAGGGTGAACTTAAAGCTTTGAGAAAGCTTGTGAGATGTATTGAAAGCCATCATGAAGCCTAGAGAGGTCATTGTACAAGAATTCAGAGGATTAAGCCATGAGTGGTGGAATTAGGGTTTGACTAGGTCAACCCTAGGTCAAATGATGACTTGGAGAGGGTTGAGACCTAATCCAAGAGCCATGTGATCATGGAATGATGCATTGAGATGCTATAAGGATGATTCCTGGACCAACTCATCATGATTGAGGAGTTTGAGAGGTTTTAAGCTAGGGTTTCTAAGGATTGACAGTGTAAAATCCCCTAGTTTGACCCCTATCTTCAAGGCAGTTTAGCTCAAGATGTGATTGTCATCTCATCTTCCCCACAACATGAATGTTGTAGAGATTGTTCTTATCTTTAATTTGAGTACTAGAAGTCCTTGATAGGATTTGTAGAGCTCAAGTTATGACTTTGACAAATTACAGGTTATCTGAGGTGTGTGAATCTGGGTCCTTGAAAGTCACCCAACTTGCATCCAACTTTTTCCCTATTAGGATGATTCCTATGGACTCTTGGTCAACATGAATGTTGTAAATCATCTTCTTAGCTTTCTATAGAGTACTAGAAGTCCTTGATAGGATTTGTATAACTCAACGTATGGCTTTGACAAGTCAAGGGCATTTTGGTCATTTGGAGGTTATAGGTCATTTCAAGCATAAGGCCATATCTCCTATTTCCAAGCTTCAAATGGAAAAATCTTCAACATCAAACTTGCTTAGAATGATGTTTTAAGGCTATTAGGGAGGTCATGAGATGTTGAAAAGGCTTGTATCAAAAAGTGATAAAAATGGCCTAAAATGGAGGCATAAGTTAATTAAGGTGAAATTGAAAATTGGAAATCACAAGCTATAAATCCAAACCATGTCATATAATAGGTCATTTTGACTCCAAAGGACATTCTAAAAACAATGGTTCAGACACAATTTTGATTTGGGGCTTAGATCATAGGGCTGCTTTGGAAAAAGGCTTACTTGCATCTTAAGGTACCAAAGCAAAACTCAACAAAACTCAATAAGCAAGCTAGTTAGGCATTGTAACATATCATAAATCTCATATGGGGAGAATTTCAAGTCAGTTTCAAAGGTTACAAGAGGCTTGGCATGAGATAGCATGTAAGGAGAATTGAAATCAAAATGTCATGACATGAAAAGTTCAATTTCTCATTGGATGATCCTAGATGGTTCTAGATGATTCTAAACCACTCTATATAACATATGTAACTTGCTCATATGCAAGGTTGGTGAGAATTGGTGCAGAGAAGAGAGAGTGAGATCAAGAATCTTCCATTGCAAGTCAAGTTCCATTTCTTCATTCTTCTTCATTTTCATTCATTCTTTCCATTCAAACACATTCCATACATCATAGTGAAGCTGTGCAGATTGAATTGAGATCAAATCCATGGAAGATTGAAGAGTTGGTGATTGAAATTTCAAGGTGGCAAGTCAGAATCGAATTCTGAGATTGAGGCTTCCTCCATCAAAATTGTTGCAAACAGTAGCAAGAATGGCATCTAGGGAAACTTTCTGAAGAGTTTCAAGGCTTGAAGTGGAGGATTTCATCATCTGTTCATCAAGATTAACCAGGTTTGCAAATTCTTCCCTACACCATGTTTTAGGCATAGTTAGGTTAATTTGTTAGTGTAGAAATGTTAGAGACCAATAAGAGATGAATTTTGGAGAGTTAGAAAGCAATTGGTGAAGATTGGATAGTGGACACCATTTCTGTTTGACCTTGTATCTTGCTGAATCTTGAGGGATAAGCCTATTTTAATAGCAAGAAATGTTCAGGGAAGCATGAGGATGAGATTAGGACCATTAATTTTGGGAATTGTTAAGGTTGGTTCTTGATCAATAATTTGAAGTTGCTATCGGGTTCTAGGTTTGAGAAGGATTCAATGGAATTTGAGACCATGGTTAGATTCAGGATTGAATTTAGAGTAGGTTAGGGCTTTGGATCATGATTTTTGATGGAGAAATGAGAGAGTTCGAATTGAGGTTTGAAGCTCTGTTCATGGAGCTTTTCCCTCCATTGCCATGGCTGGAGGTAGAAGACGAAGGCACAACCATTGGATCAGGCGTGGACCAGTTGACCAAAGTCAGATCTAAAGGCTGAGATTCAATTTCGCGTGTGAAGAGGAATTCTGAGGAAGCTCCAAAACGCGTCGTTTCATTAATTAGGGTATTGGGCTGGATTGATATCCCCACCCCCATTCAGGGCCCACTTGGATTTTTAACTGTGTTTTGTTTCTCTTTGCACCGTTTCTTTTTCTTTTTCTTTTTCTTTTCATTTTCTTAATTGTTTTTCTGATTAATGAATGGGCCTGGCGCTTTGCTATTTGTACCCCCCAGTCTGGGCCCATGCGTGATTTGAACTGGATCTGTTTGCTAGCTGCACCCCATCCCTTTATATTTAATTTTATTTTCTTCCATTTTATTTCAATCTTGGAAAAATCATATCAATTTGAAAATTAAAGATTTTTTAATGGGAATTTTTGCTCCCATTTCATATTCATGTCAAGAAAAATATAAAATAAAAATATTTTCCTTTCATACATTTTATTATTTTTTGTGTATTTTCTACTTTTATTGCATTTTATTTCTTTTATGTTGATACATGAATTTGTAGAATTTTGTTTAGGTAGTTCCCTTAACATTTTTAGGCCATTCTTTTTAGGATAGTTATATATAAGCTTTAGCTTCCCCCTGGATTTATTCCATAATTTTGTGATGAATTTTAGGATAGTTTTGATTAGATGACATTAGGTTGTGTAGAATTAGGTCAAACTTCAACATAGGTGCACAATAACCTTAGATTTTTGGGTTTTTAGGACAAATTAGACTATGGGACATATAAGGGATCCCTTAGAAATTATATTAGGATTTAATATAGTAGTATACTATTTTTGGTTGATTTTTGTATTGATGATTGTTTGTGTTGCCCTTGTGGGCTTGTATTGTTGTTTGCTTTGCTTTGTGGGCTTGGAGAGCTTGGTATGGTTCTAAGGAGCATTGAGGAGCATAGTAGAAGACTTGAAGATGCATTGAGGAGCTTGAGAGCTTGATCTTATTTGCTTTGTTATTGTTTAGGGTTAGGAATTAGGAAGAGTTTAGACTTAGATAACTTCTTTATTAACATGAATGGTATCTTTCACCTCCATTCCTCCCTATGATTCAAAGTCCTTCCATGGTATACACCTCTCTCCTTTGGAGGGATAAGTGATGTACCTAGGAAGTAGAACTTTTGAGGGAACCATTCCTTTGATGTTGAACCCTTATAGGTCACCTTTGGTGGTCAATAAGCAGTTCAATATCCCCAGCTTATCCAGTAAGTGATTTTCTCTGGTTTGAACATCTTGAGAGATGTTGAGCCTGAGTTTGAAGATGAAGACTTCATTGAAGAGTGTAGAAGAGGATGAATCCTTGAGTATTGTCATTCCAGCTGAAGCTTGAAGAGCAACAAGAGCAAGTTGATACTTGAAGATCCCTGAAGATTAGGTGAAGCCTGAAGGTGGAACTGATCAAGAAGATGAAGCTTAAAAGGAGAAGAGAAGTTGAAACTTATGTTGAAGGGTTGAAACCTGGAAAAGCAAATTGATATTTGTCAAGAGTGATTGAAGTCTGAAGACAGATTTCCTGTTGGAAAAGCTGAAGCTTGGAGTTGAGAGAGGAGTTGATCTGTCATCTTTTTCTTTTGCTGTATTGATGTGTTTTGTTTGACTTGCTTGATGCATTAGAATAAGTTCATATCTAGCATAAGTAGAATCTAGGAGCATGATTGCACTAGAGGTTGAGTTGCTCCCTCTGCTTGTATTGTTACTGTGTGGCTTTGCTTGTGGGTATTCGGTAGAGCCCAGCTCCCTTGCCCATGTGGTTTGTTTGCCTGATGGCATTTTATTTCATTTCATTTTCTTCTGTATGATTGCAGTTTACTTTTATTGCTTGATAGCATGTTGTTTTATATTTCAGTATGATTACTGTTATCCATTCTGGCTTGAGGTTGAGATGAGCTTGTGGAGGCTGAAGCCCCACACACATTTCCTCCCTCACTTGCATTGCATGCATTTTACTGTTAAGCTGATGCTTTGTCTGTTTTGGTGTATCATTGACATGATCCCTTAGGACTCTCATTTCCTTTGATAAGGAATTGATGATAGAATTTTAGGTTGAAACCTATGCATGACAACTTCTAGGAGTTCCCTGTTCAAACCTCAACCATAGGATGAATCCATGGCATGACAACAGTAGGACTTGATAGTCTCCCTCCTAGTTGGGCCTGTTCTCTTCTCATCTCAAAACAGTTTAAGATACAGTAATCATGAATGATTTCTTTCGTACGTTACGAGCCTTAAGCTATCTGAGAAAGGATTGTGGGAGAGTTTCTTTTCCACAATCTGGATGTTTAGTATGGTACCCTTTGGGTGACATGCGACGCATTCACTCTCAGGTCATAGTCTCTAGTGCGATTGAAATCACAAACACAATAAAAAACACTTCTTTCGTAAAAGACAGGAAATAAACCGTAGTTTCCTGAACTACGTGAGCTCTGATCTCTCATACTTGTTGAGAGTACGTAGGCACAAGATGGCGATGTCTTGGCGAGCTACCTTCCTCCATAACCCTTAAACCCTTAAATCGACCTTAAATACACTGAAAATCACACATGGAAAATCATGAAAGGCTATACTCCCCATACCTTAGTTGTCGATCAAAGCCTTCTCAATCTTTCAGGGAATCTCTCGAAGCTTCTGCCTCCAATCTCCTCCTCATAGCTCTGTCATGCCGGCACCTTATTTTCGCGCAAGCGACAGCTGGCGACTCTGCTGGGGATTCTCACGGTTCCCTGCGAGAGTCAATCCTAGCGCTTGTATGTTTACTTGTTGGGTTGCGTTTATTTATCGCATTTTACTTCTCGCACTTTATTTCCCGCATTTTATTTTCAGTATGATATGATTATCTGTGCTGTTGTGGGATGGGAGTTCTGATGAGTGAGAAGCCAGACCCAGGGTTGAGTGCACTATAGACTTAGAGTGGAAATTAGTGGGCGCGTGCTTGCTTTGCAGGCACTAGTGTCTCATGAAATCCACGCTCAGACGAGGTTCATCCGGTTGGCTTCTCTTTCAACCCTTTGGGTTGAGACGGTTGCTGGTTTGGTGGATTGTCGACTCTAGGGACCGATCATTTGTGATTCAGCCGAGTGAGGCCGCTTCATGAGCTGGTGATGCCACACCTTCTGGGTATCGTATCACCCCTCTTGAATGTCTGTGACGCTGATGAACGCATAGGATGCCAAACTTGAGTCAGTTTAGGTCCATACCTGTGAGCCGGGTTGGGTTTATTGCAGGAAACTTTGACCTTCAGACTACCTAGTTTTCTTGACAGTGGATCAGTTTTGTTGGTACCGGGGTTTCTCAGTTGCAGATTTGTCTGTTCTTGATAGAGCAGGTTTTGATCAGAGGATCTTATGATCAGGTGTATGGTTGTTCTTGATAGAGCAGAGTATTGTCATCAGTTGTTTGTTCTTGATAGAGCAGATTTTTGGGGTCTGAAGATCTCATCAGCAGATGTTGTTTGTTCTTGATAGAGCAGATTTTTGAGTGGGGTCTGAAGATCTCATCAGCAGTTGTATGTTTGTTCTTGATAGAGCAGATTTTTGATTGGGGTCTGAAGATCTCATCAGCAGCTGTATGTTTGTTCTTGATAGAGCAGATTTTTGATTTGGGGTCTGAAGACCTCATCAGCAGATATTTCTTGATCATACATCAGAGGTCCTTATTATCAGACATTTGTTCTTGACAGAGCAGAATCATGATCCTGTGAATATGGTCCTATCAGATGGTTGTTCTTGGCAGATCAGATTTGTGGTCCTACACCGGCGTTCTCTTATTATCAGATGCAGTGGTTGTTCTTGATAGGACAGCGCCATGGTTTTGTTGATACAGAACCTCCACAGCACCAGCTGCCCTGACCTCCTATTGCATGATTGCATTTTGCATTAGTTTGCATACTCATTTGCATTTCATTAACGTGTGTCTGTGTTGCAGGTACCGTTTTCCCCGATCCAGGATTTCTTGCCTCCTATTGTATTGTTATGGGCTCTCTGAGGAAGACCGTGGCCTACAAGTTCCCTACCCCTGACGTGGTTAAGCTGACTGGTTTGATAGCTCTAGCAGATGATTCTGTGAAGGATGACTTCAGAAAATCCTACAGCAGGTTGCTCAGTTTGGTTCATAAGCCTTCTGCGTTCGAGTTGAATGGGTTGCACGCGCTGCTGCAGTTCTACGACCCTCCGTTGAGATGTTTCACTTTCCAGGATTTTGTTCTCGCACCTACGCTGGAAGAATATGTTGATTTGCTAGGTATGCCTATCAAGAGGCAGATGCCTTTTGTTCACATGGATGCTGAGCCTGATCTAGCTGGTTTAGCTCCTTCACTTCACTTGGACGCCTCCGAGTTAGTGTTGACTAGTTGGAACAAGGTTCCTGGGTTCTCCTTGCAGTTTCTAGTTGGTAAGGCTCAGCAGTGTGCCAAGGACGGATGTTGGGTCGCGTTCAATGCCATCCTCGCTCTATGCATATATGGCATCATCCTGTTTCCTAATATGCCCGATTTTGTAGACTTTGATGCGTTTCACATCTTTGCTTCAGGGAATCCAGTCCCTACCTTGATAGGAGATGTCTATCATTCAGTTCACTACAAAAACGAGAACAGGAGGGGGAAGAACGTCTCGTGCTGTGTACCCTTGCTGTACAAATGGCTTGATAGCCATCTGCCCAAGAGGGGTCCTTTTGTCTTGTCTGCAGCTACAGCTGAGTGGCCTGAGCGTCTGATGAGCTTATCGGCAGAGGATATTGATTGGTTCGACAGAGATAGGTTGGGCACTGAAGTGATCTTCAGTTGCAGCGGGTTTCCTAATGTGCCTTTGATAGGTAGGAAGGGCTGTATAAGCTAAAATCCGTCGTTGTTGGTCCGCCAGTTCGCGTATTCCTTGAGGACTCCGCCGAAGGATGAGGAGGTACAGGAATCTCTGTACCTCACTAGTATTCTAGAGGGGGATTTGTTGTCCAAGCTTCAGTGCGCGTGGAATGGTATCAGTAAGCGAGGAAATCCATTGTTGGGGAAAAGCAACAATCAAGCCTACCCTCCGTACGTGACTTGGATCAGAGCCAGAGCCAATGCTATAGGGATGTCGTTTCCTCAGGCCAAGCCAGAAATCCCTCCAATGATCGAAGAGCCTACTAATGTGCCCATTCATCAGCATAACCAGGTATTAGCTGAGCGGGATGAATTGAAGCGGGCGAACGAAGAACTGGAGAAGGAATTAGCTCAGCTCTGAAGCGAGAGGAATGAAGTCGTTCATTCTTCCAAAAGGCAAACAGAGTTGGTGAACCAGCTGGGTACAGACCTGACTAAGCAGATAGCCGAGCGTGAACGCATGGGTCGAGACTTCAAAGCTGTCAACGACGTACTGGCTACGAAGAAGCAGCACTTGGACGAGGCATATCGGAGGATATCCAAGTTCAACCAGCACTGGAAGGCTTCCCTGGCCACCAGGAAAGAGCGGGAGGATAAGCTGACGCTGCAGATCTCCAAGCTGGAGGCCCAGGTGAAGGACAGTGAAAAGAGGTTTGATGAAGAAACCGCCCGCAGATACGCCGCCGAAGGCCAACTCAACAAAGCTCTCGCTAACCTGAAGGAGCGCAAGCTGACGTTTGAGTCCAAAAAGCGGAAATTAGAAGATTGCTTTGGCGAAGGAGCATGGGAAAGTTTGGTCGAAGGACTTCAGTATACCATTGTGCAGAGGGAATTACTCGTCGAGGGGTTGCTCACTCTGCCAGATCATCCGGAGACGAAGGAGTTATTAGAAGAGTATCGCGCCCATGGCCGTACTTGACTATTTGTATTCCTTTTGTTTTGATCATTGTTGTATGCTGACCATCACCAGGCTTGTTGGCTGAGGTCACGCTGTTGATTCGTCTTGTACTCGCTGATGCTATGTACTGCCTTGATAGGCTTTCTTTATATATGAGATTGTTGTTTCCATGATTAGAATCAGACTTCTTCTTCTTATTATTATCAACACTGCCACTCAGGCACTAGGATCGGGGGAAATCTCCCCAACACACAGACACACGCATGCATCTGCATGAAGCATTTGCATGGCGTGCATTTTGTTGTTTTTCCTAACCCTTCTGTGTTTAATCAGGTTTTTCAGGTTTATAGGTCCCAGGCTGTTTCCGGTGGTTCCAGGATTGATCAGAGACTAATTCACCGTTATCCGACTAGAGCTAATCATACCAGGATCATGGATCAAGTGCAAACAGATGTTCAGGAGCTCCGCGAGAGGATGGATCGCTTCATGGAACTCATGCAAGTGGTCGCCAATGGCCAAGACCAGCTCAGGACTTTGGTTCAGCCTTTGATCTCCAGGGTTGATAGCAACGGCATACTCCATGGCGGGGCTGTGCCTACTCCTCCACCAGTTGATACTCCGCAGAATGGTGTCCCCGTGGCTGGGGGCAACGGCAGTGCTAATGGCAATGTGATGGCCAACATCGGACTCAATACGACGGGCGTCGGTAATGGAAGTCTGGGAGCTAATGTCAACATCAGGCCGGGCAACGGCAATGCAGGCGTCGGGAACCTGTTGGTGCCTCAACCATGGCTTGAGGATCATCAGGATGATGTGTTTTCTCAAAGAGGTGCTGAAGGGGAGCTGAATGCTGAAGCGCGACTCAGATTCAAAGCACTTGAGGATAAAATGAGAGATATTGAGAATCAGAATACTTTGGGCGTTGATATGTCCAAGCTAGGATTAATTGCTGATTTCAAGGTACCTCCTAAGTTCAGGGTGCCTGACTTTGAGAAATATAAGGGCACCACTTGCCCTCGTGTCCACCTTAGATCGTACTACAGGAAGATGTCTGCCTATTCGGAGGACGAGAAGTTGCTGATGCACTTCTTCCAAGACAGCCTTTCCGGACCATCCCTCGAGTGGTACATGGGTCTGGAGCCCACTAGCGTGCGCACATGGAAGGATCTCGCTGAAGCGTTTGTCCACCATTACCAGTACAACAGCGACTTGGCCCCAAACCGAGTTCAGCTCCAGAACCTGTCGCAGCGAAATAATGAAGGATTTAAGGAGTATGCCAGTGGTGGCGTAAGTTGGCAGCTCAGGTTCAGCCGCCGATGGTTGAACGCGAGCTCGTGCAGATGTTTGTTGCCACCCTCCCGGGGGTTTACTATGAAAAGTTAGTCAGCGGTATGTCTGGGACGTTCTCAGCTCTCATTATCATGGGCGAGCACGTCGAGAATGGAATCAAGATCGGGAAAATTCAAGGTGAGTCATCCTCAGCTGGAGGAGGTGGAAAGAAACCTTATGTTGGCAAACGACGAGAAGGAGAGACGAGCGCTGTGACCAACGCTCGGAGGAAGGGCAAAGGCCCTCAGCAGCAGATAGCCAGTATAAACATCCCAGCAGCTCAGCAGCAGCAGCTACAGCAGCAGCAGCTGCAGCAGCAGCAGCAACCGAATCAGCAAGGATATAGAAAGTACCAGAATCGGGCATCTTTGACAAACCGTCACTTCGAAGCACCGCCCATGTCGTACGCGCAGCTCTTGCAGACTTTGCTTTAGCTTCAGTTGGTTCAGAAGAGGATGATGGCTCCCTTGACAGGGGCACCTCCACCAGGGTACGACGCAAATGCCACTTGCGATTTCCACTCAGGGGCACCTGGCCACACAATCGAGAACTACAAAGCCTTTAAGCACAAGGTGCAGGATTTAGTGGATGCCAAGATCATTAACTTCTCCGATAATGTGCCCAATGTCACGAAGAACCCTATGCCGAATCATAGGGGAGGCGGAGTGAACGCCATTATCAAGGAAGAGAGTGCAGATCTGTTGACTGATGTCAGAGACCTAAAGACGCCACTTAGCTTCGTTAAAGCTAAGTTGTTGAAAAGAGGGTTCTTTCCAGGATGCGGAGAGTTATGCATGGACTATGCTACACATTCTGATGGATGTGAGCAGTTGGTTGAAGGAATTCAAAGTCTGATGGCTGAGGGGATTCTGCAATTTAGCCGGAAGGCTGAAAGCGCATCAGGAGAGGTAGTGTTGAAGCAGGCCGATGAAGTCGCCACCATCACCATCCCTCGCCGGCCAATAACCATTTCTGCACCCAGACCGCCTACAATCACTATTACCAAAGCTGGGCCGATACCATTCGAGAGCACTAACGTCGTTCCTTGGCATTACGGGGCTGAAGTCTATTGCAACGGACAAAGGTTGGAGCTGGAACCGTATGGGTCGACTGTGGAGAGTCTTGCAGGAATCAGTGGTATTACCCGCAGCGGAAGAGTATTTGCCCCGCCAGAAGCCGTGGCAGATAAAGCGGTCAGAGCTGATGCGGCTGACAAGGGTAAAAGCAAAGTCTTCGAAGAAGTCCCGTGTGGGGTAGAGAAAGATTTGCTTGTCAAAGACGCCGAGGAGTTCATGCGATTGATTAAAAAGAGCGACTACAAGATTGTAGACCATCTCCATCAGATGCCCTCGAAGATTTCTATTCTCAACTTGTTGCTGTGTTTTGAAGCACACCACAACGCGCTATTGAAGGTATTGAACGCTGCCTACGTACCGCAAGAGATATCGGTGAATCAGCTAGAAGAGGTGGTAGCCCACGTTAATACTGGCAATGGGCTAGGGTTCACAGACTTGGAGCTGACACCAAAAGGGAGGAATCACAATAGCGCCCTGCACGTCTCGATAGAGTGTAGGGGCACGATCATGTCGCATGTGCTGGTGGACACGGGTTCGTCGCTTAATGTGCTTCCGAAGAAGGCCTTAATGAAGTTGGATACTCGTGGAGTGATCTGCACACCCAGTGATCTGGTGGTGAAAGCATTCGACGGAACTAAACGCCACGTTTTCGGGGAGGTGACCCTGCCGGTCCAAGTCGGTCCGGAAACGTTCGACACAGTCTTTTATATTATGGACATCATGCCTGCCTACAGTTGCCTCTTGGGCCGGCCATGGATCCATGTTGCTGGTGTCGTGACCTCCACGTTGCACCAAAAGCTCAAATATGCTGTCGGAGGAAGCATAGTAACCGTGTGCGGCGAGGAGGACATAATGGTGAGCCATTTGTCATCCTTTAAGTATGTTGAAATGGATGGCGAAATCCATGAAACTCTTTGCCAAGCGTTCGAGGCCGTCAAAGTGAAAGAGGTGGCTCCTGTAGTCACAGAAAAGCCAGAGATGAATCTCTCCTCATTCAAAGAAGCTCGGGCCGTTGTCCAAGCTGGATCTACCCCAGGCTGGGGGCATATTTTGGAGATACCCAACAAGCAGGATAAGTTTGGGTTGGGGTATTCTCCTGGAGCTGAAGCTTCTTCTTCTTCGTCTAGCAGTGCGTCTCGAGGTAAAGGGCCGATCCTATTTACCAGTGGCGGAGTGATTTTCGAAAGCATCAACGCGATGTCTGAAGACAGCGGGGATAGCGATTGTGACCTCGACTCTTGGATTCAGCCAAGCAAGTCGGACGAGGGCCTCAACAATTGGACCATCAAGGATATCATCCCGATGACAAGTGAAGAGTAATGACTTACTTTTTCCAATCATTGTACAATCCTATGTCCTACCCGGGGCATAGCGGTTTTATTGTCAGGGCCTTGTTGGATTATGTACATGCATTTTGTTAATAAATCAAAGGCGTTTTCTTCGTATTCAGATATTGTGATCTCTGTTATTCCTGTTTTATATTTGTTTTGAAAAACAATAAAATGGCAATGGGGTTTGTGCTAACCTGCACATCCTTGTTTTAAACTTAACCCTTGTTATTGCAGGATCCACATAACAGATGACATCGACTCTGGACCTTCTACGGCTCACTTCGACTTCGATTGCCCGATCTATCAAGCCGAAGAAGAGATTGATGAAGACGAAGACCTTCCTGAAGAGTTGACCCGCTTGTTGAAACAAGAGGAAAAAGTTATTCTGCCTCATGAGGAGGAGATCGAGATCGTAAATCTGGGTTCTGAAGAGCTCGTCAGAAATGTCAGGATAGGGGCTGCATTGCAGAGTGATGTCAAGCAGAGACTGGTCGAGATGCTAAGAGAGTATAGTGACGTCTTTGCTTGGTCATACAAAGATATGCCCGGACTTGACATGGACATCGTGGTCCACCACTTGCCGCTACGAGAAGATTGCCCTCCCGTTAAGCAGAAGCTTAGGAGGACGAGACCAGACATGGCCGTTAAGATCAAAGAAGAAGTGCAGAAACAGCTTGATGCTGGCTTCTTAGCGGTCACTACTTACCCTCCGTGGGTCGCCAACATAGTACCTGTACTGAAGAAGGACGGTAAGGTGCGCATGTGCGTCGATTATCGGGATTTGAATAGGGCGAGCCCTAAAGATGATTTCCCGTTGCCTCATATCGATGTGTTGGTCGACAATACAGCCCAGTTCTCCGTGTTTTCGTTCATGGATGGCTTCTCCGGTTACAACCAGATCAAGATGGCGCCGGAGGACATGGAGAAAACGACGTTTATCACCCCCTGGGGAACATTTTGCTATAAGGTAATGCCCTTCGGTCTGAAGAACGCAGGGGCCACTTACCAACGAGCAATGGTAACTTTGTTTCATGACATGATTCATCATGAGATCGAGGTCTATGTTGATGACATGATTGTGAAGTCCCAAACGGAGGAAGAGCATCTGGTCAACTTATTGAAGCTTTTTGAGAGGCTTAGGAAGTTCAGGTTGAGGCTGAATCCTAACAAATGCACTTTCGGAGTGCGGTCCGGAAAGTTACTGGGGTTTATCGTAAGTGAACGAGGCATCGAGGTTGATCCTGCGAAAATAAAAGCCATTCAAGAAATGCCAGCGCCGAAAACAGAAAAAGAAGTTCGTGGTTTCTTGGGAAGAATAAACTACATTGCAAGGTTTATCTCTCAGCTCACGGCCACTTGTGAACCGATGTTCAAGCTTTTAAAGAAAGATCAGGCGATTACTTGGAATGAGGATTTCCAGAAGGCATTCGATAAGATAAAGCAGTATCTTCAAGAACCTCCAATCTTGATACCCCCAGTGGCTGGACGGCCATTAATCATGTACTTGACCGTTCTTGAGAATAGTATGGGGTGTGTTCTCGGTCAGCACGACGAGACGGGCAGAAAGGAGCATGCCATTTACTACTTGAGTAAGAAGTTCACGGACTGTGAATCTCGCTACTCGATGCTGGAAAAGACGTGTTGTGCACTAGTCTGGGCTGCCAAACGTTTACGACAGTACATGCTCAATCACACCACCATGCTAATTTCGAAGATGGATCCGATCAAGTACGTCTTCGAGAAGCAGGCTCTTTCGGGCAGGATTACCAGATGGCAAATGGTGCTAACGGAATATGATATTCAGTACGTGTCCCAGAAGGCCATCAAGGGAAGCGTATTGTCTGAATACCTTGCCGAGCAGCCAATCGAAGATTACCAGCCGATGAAGTTTGAATTCCCTGACGAGGATATTATGTTTCTCAAAGCGAAGGATTGCGATGAGCCGTTGCCCGACGAGGGGCCAGATAGGAAATCCCAGTAGAAATTGATATTCGACGGGGCGGTTAATTCCTATGGAAGTGGCATCGGGGCTATCATCACGACTCCCCACGGATCCCATATCCCATTTACTGCAAGACTGATGTTTCCAGTCACCAATAATGAGGCGGAGTACGAAGCATGCATCATCGGTCTAGAAGAGGCAATTGATTTGAGAATCAAGAACCTAAACGTATATGGTGACTCAGCGCTTGTGATCAACCAAATTAAAGGGGAGTGGGAGACTCGTCAATCGAATTTGGTGCCGTACATGAATTATGCCAGAAGGCTACTTCCGTTCTTTGATCGAGTGGAATTCCATCATGTGCCCAGAGCTGAAAATCAGATGGCTGATGCCTTAGCCACGTTGGCTTCGATGTATAAAGTCAATTTTTGGAATGAGGCTCCAAGAATTGTCCTTTCCCGTCTTGATAGACCGGCATTCGTCTTTGCAATCGAGGAAGCCGCCGACGGCAAGCCATAGTCCCACGACATCCAGACTTTCCTTATGACTAAGGAGTATCCTGCGGGTGCGTCAACCCAGGATAAGAAGACTCTGAGGAGGCTGTCTGGCAATTTTTATCTCAATCCTGATGGAGTGTTGTATAAAATAAACCACGATCTCGTGCTACTCAGATGTGTAGATGAGAAAGAGGCGAGTATGCTCATGGAAGAAGTCCATGAAGGCACATTTGGTACGCACGCCGACGGGCATGCTATGACGAGAAAGATCCTGAGAGCAGGATACTACTGGCTGACAATGGAGTCGGATTGCTTCAGATTCGCGAAGAGATGCCATAAATGCCAGATTTATGCTGATAAAGTTCATGTGCCGCCGTGCCCGTTGAATGTCATGTCCTCCCCGTGGCCGTTCTCCATGTGGGGCATCGACATGATAGGCAAGATCGAGCCCACTGCATCTAACGGTCATCGCTTCATTCTGGTAGCTATCGACTACTTCACCAAGTGGGTGGAGGCAGCCTCGTACGCTAATGTGACCAAGCAGGTGGTGGCTAAATTCATAAAGAGGGACATCATCTGTCGTTATGGAATTCCTGAGCAGATCATTACTGATAATGGTTCGAATCTGAATAACAAGATGATGAAGGAGCTGTGGCAGAGTTTCAAGATTGAACACCACAACTCGTCTCCTTACCGGTCGAAGATGAATGGCACCGTCGAAGCAGCCAACAAGAACATAAAAAAGATTGTTCAAAAGATGGTTGTGGCCTACAAAGATTGGCACGAGATGCTGCCATTTGCATTCCACGGTTATCGTACGACGATACGTACTTCAATCGGGGCAACTCCTTTCTCCTTGGTGTACGGTATGGAAGCTGTCCTACCGTTAGAAGTGGAGATCCCTTCTTTGCGAGTTTTGGTTCATGTGAAACTCGACGAGGCAGAATGGGTTATGAATCGTCTGAACCAACTCAGCCTGATGGATGAGAAGAGGTTAGCATCGATTGCGTTTGGTCGTCTGTACCAAAGCCGAATGAAGAAAGCTTATGATAAGAAGGTGCGTCCTAGAAGCTTTCAGACGGGTGATCTCGTCCTGAAGAAGATTCTTCCTCCACACTCCGATCACCGGGGCAAGTGGACTCCGAATTACGAAGGTTCGTACGTCGTCAGCAAGGTCTTCTCGGGAGGAGCTTTGTTGTTATCCACGATGGATGGTGAAGATTTTGCATCCCCGGTGAACGCGGACGCAGTTAAAAAATACTTTGCTTGAAAGCGACCCGCTGGACAAAAAAAAGGAGAGTCCAGGCAAAAAAGGGGCATCCTGGCGAACCAAAAACAGAATAAAAAGGTTCGGGCAAAAATTAGGGATATAAATTGAAAAATGTACACCCGCGAAGTCGAAAACCTACGCTGGGCGGCTTCGGCAAAAAAGGGTATCCCGGTGAACTGAAAACCCGCAAAGGGCGGTTCACGCAAAAGTTAGGGATTTGAAAAAGCAAATGACTGTGTTCCGCATGTGGACTTTCATTGTTTAGTAGTTTGGAGGACCTGAGGGCCGTTTATCTGAATCAATCTCTTCCAAAGCTGAAGCATCGGAGAAGTATCAAAGTCGAGTGGGTCATAGAGGGATCAACTCATGGTGTTCGTCTACGCCTCGTTGCCGACATTTGTATATACTGATGTATATTTATGTTTTGTTTTGGCGCGGCTTCCTCATTTCAGGAGCTTGCCTCTGTTGTAAAACATTTTTACCCATTCAGGGGTTCGTTATCAATAAAGTGCATACTATTCAGCAATTTTGTTTGTCTGTTTAGCATTTATCTGTTTTGTTTGCGAAAAAGAACGCCGATGTTTTTGATAAAATGCGCATACATAAACTCACGGGCCTAGGCCACTGATTGTTGAAACAATTAAATACTTGAACATTGTCACGAGATAATAACCTTGATAGGTCCCTTTGAGAAGGGTATCTTGTTTGTCTGTTTGTGTTGTTACAGGTGTAGCATATTCCAGACAATGCGCCGTGCGCATCCCCGAAGCAGGATGATTCCTCCTTCTCCAGCAGAGTTCAGTAGCCTCTCCCCGCAGAGTCTGAACACGAGATAATGAGCATTGATATGTCTCCCCAAGCAGAGAAGATTCTCTCCCCAATTAGATGCATCCTGAAGGAGCGGCATCCTCCCAGCTGAGTCAGGCGCCGAAGCATGAATTCACCCCCCCAGCACCGGGTCACAAGTGCAGGTTTCGTAGGAAACTATTCGTACGCCGAAGTATGCAGCAACTGATGGTGCCAGACTGAAGTCTCCAGCGGAATTGAAATTCCCCACCAGAGTTGTACTCTCCCCCGAAGTCGGATGATTCCCTCTTCCCCAGCGGAATTGAAATTCCCCACCAGAGTTGTACTCTCCCCCGAAGTCGGATGATTCCTTCTTCCCCAACGGAATTGAAATTCCTCATCAGATTCGTACTCTCTCCAGCGAAGCAGAATGATTTCTCCTTCCTCAGCCGAGTTTGTAGATACCCAAGAGAGCCGAATCCTTGGAAGCTGCTCAAGCCATGATTGGTTTTTCCCCAGTAGAGTGTTGAACAACTGAAGTTGTTTCCCCACAAAGTCGTCATCTCCAGGGAAGTAGCCATGAAGGCCACGCAGTTTATTCCCGCGATTGACATCGTTTTCCCTCAGCAGGTCCTGGTTCTCGTAGAGCTTCGCACCCCTGCAGCAATCAACTGAAGTTGTTTCCCCCGCAGCAGTCAACTGAAGTTGTGTCCCCTGTGGAGTCCAATTGATATTGGCAGGACCATGTTCTCCTCAGCAGGATGATTCCTCTATCTGAGTAGTTCTTTCTCCTTGACAGGAGGATTCCCCCTTCGGCATTTATTTTGCTGACGGGATTGCATCATTGTGCATGATTGCATAGCATTTATCATAAACGCATAGCATTTCCACTGCGTGGAGCATTGTGCCATTGCCGAAGCATATGCATAATAAACATGATCTAGGTTGTTACCGTTCTTGTTTTGCAGGTGTTCCGCCGCAGAATTGATTGCTCAGGATGATTCCTGACATTCTCACCAACGAAGTCGCTTGCTCAAGATGATTCTTGAGATCCTCCAGCGAAATCTTCGGTTCAAGATGATTCTTGAATTCCCCAGTAGGGCCGTTTGCTTAAGATGATTCTTAAGTGCCCAGTGCAGTCTCCAGAATTGGTTGCTCAAGTTGATACTTAGAGTCCCCAGTAAAGGTTGCCCAGGATGATTCCTGAAATCTCCAACAGAGTGTTCGCTCAGGATGATTCCTGAAATCTCCAGAATGGTTATCGGTTCAAGATGATTCTTGAGGCCCCCAGGCGGAGTTATTTGTCCAAGATGATTCTTGAAGTCCTCAGCAGAGTTGATCCACCCAGAATTATTTCTGGACCCTCGGAGCGGAGTTACTTGATAGTTCTCTAGATTCCCCAGCGGCGAAGCGTCCTCCCCAGCAGTTTTCTAACGGTGAAGTTGAAACCTCCCTTGAAGACTCCATGATTGAAGTCTAACCGGGTTAATGAAGTAGTTCTCTCAGCTGATGCAGAGTGCCTGATGGCAGAGGTTTAGATATCCCCAGTTGGCTCATGATTGACCAAGAATTCTACTCCCGAATTGCTGACAAAGTCCGGCTGATGCCCGACAGATTTCTTTGGATGCCTGATGGCATGATCAACCTGATGGTTGAAGTCCGGCTGATGCCCGACAGTGTTCTTTGAATGCCTGATGGCATGATCGACTATGTATTACCGGTTACCGTGTGACCAATTCCCCAATGAAGTTTCTTCACCCTGACGGCGAGGTCAGACGATGTTGAGAGTTGACGGCGAAGTCAGATTATGTTGAGTACTTGACGGCGATGTCGGGTGTGTCTCAGAGTTATAGTTGGCTGGCGGCGATGTCAGACCCTTTGCAGCTCCAGCGGCGATGTTGGATGTTTGTTTCTGGCAGCGATGTCAGGTAAGTTAGTTCTCCAGCGGTGATGTTGGATGTTTGTTTCTGGCGGCGATGTCAGTTGATTTAGTTTTCCAGCGGCGATGTTGGGTGTTTTGTTGTCCGACGGCGATGTCAGATTCAGTTCTCCAGCGGCGGTGTTGGATGTTTGTTTCTGGCGGAGATGTCAGGTGAGTTGTTGCTCCAGCGGTGATGTTGGTTATTTGTGTCTGGCGGCGATGTCAAGTGACTCAGTTTTCCAGCGGCGATGTTGGGTGTTTTGGATGTTTGTGTCTGGCGGCGATGTCAGGTGATTTAGTTTTCTAGCGGCGATGTTGGGTGTTGTGGTTGCCCGACGACGATGTCAGACGCTTTATTTTCTGGTTGCCTGACGGGGAGATCAGGTGTCTGATGACAATGTCAGAGGAATTTAACGCGGATAACTGACGACAAGGTTCAGATCAGTATGTCTCCAGCTAGTTGTCGTGCAGCTACTATTTCAGCGTTCGAAGATTTGTCCCCGCCAGAGTACCGTGTGCTTATGAGTTGGCAAATTTCCGGGTTTATCGGTATTCAACCGTCTCGCACCTCGATTGGCTGAGAGTCGTTCGCTCCTCACCCAGTCAGGTTCAAGTCGTTTGAATAGGGGCAGCTGTTGCACCCCAAAATTTGACCAACATTTATTTACCCATCAAGAGTTGTATGAGACTTTGAAGCTAGCCAAGAAGGTTATTCAAATGTTCAAAGATTGATATCTTTGTCAGAGAACTCAAGAGATCCTCAGAGAGATTGGTTGAAACCAAGGTTGTGTGCCTCATAACTTGAGAGTTGTGGGAGCCCCTCAGATGATTCTGAGACTATTAGGGTGAACTTGAAGATTTGAGAAAGCTTTTGAGATGTCTTGAAAGCCATCATGAAGCCTAGAGAGGTCATTGTACAAGAATTCAGAGGATTAAGCCATGAGTGGTGGAATTAGGGTTTGACTGGGTCAACCCTAGGTCAACTGATGACTTGGAGAGGGTTGAGACCTAATCCAAGAGCCATGTGATCATGTAATGATGCATTGAGATTCTATAAGGATGATTCCTAGACCAACTCATCATGATTGAGGAGTTTGAGAGGTTTTAAGCTAGGGTTTCTAAGGATTGACAGTGTAAAATCCCCTAGTTTGACCCCTATCTTCAAGGCAGTTTAGCTCAAGATGTGATTGTCATCTCATCTTCCCCACAACATGAATGTTGTAGAGCTTGTTCTTAGATTTAATTTGAGTACTAGAAGTCCTTGATAGGATTTGTAGAGCTCAAGTTATGACTTTGACAAATTACAGGTCATCTGAGGTATGTGAATCTGGGTCCTTGAAAGTCACCCAACTTGCATCCAACTTTTGCCCTAGTAGGATGATTCCTATGGACTCTTGGTCAACATGAATGTTGTAAAGCATCTTCTTATCTTTCTATAAAGTACTAGAAGTCCTTGATAGGATTTGTAGAACTCAACTTATGGCTTTGACAAGTCAAGGGCATTTTGGTCATTTGGAGGTTATAGGTCATTTCAAGCATAAGGCCATATCCCCTATTTCCAAGCTTCAAATGGAAAAATCTTCAACATCAAACTTGCTTAGAATGATGTTTTAAGGCTAGTAGGGAGGTCATGATATGTTGAAAAGGCTTGTATCAAAAAGTGATAAAAATGGCCTAAAATGGAGGCATAAGTTAATTAAGGTGAAATTGAAAATTGGAAATCACAAGCTATAAATCCAAACCATGTCATATAATAGGTCATTTTGACTCCAAAGGACATTATAAGAACAATGGTTCATCCACAATTTTGATTTGGGGCTTAGATCATAGGGCTGCTTTGGAAAAGGCTTACTTGCATCTTAAGGTACCAAAGCAAAACTCAACAAAACTCAATAAGCAAGCTAGTTAGGCATTGTAACATATCATAAATCTCATATGGGGAGAATTTCAAGTCAGTTGCAAAGGTTACAAGAGGCTTGGTATGAGATAGCATGTAAGGAGAATTGAAATCAAAATGTCATGACATGAAAAGTTCAATTTCTCATTGGATGATCCTAGATGGTTCTTGATGATTCTAAACCACTCTATATAACATATGTAACTTGCTCAGATGCAAGGTTGGTGAGAATTGGTGCAGAGAAGAGAGAGTGAGATCAAGAATCTTCCATTGCAAGTCAAGTTCCATTTCTTCATTCTTCTTCATTTCCATTCATTCTTTCCATTCAAACACATTCCATACATCATAGTGAAGCTGTGCAGATTGAATTGAGATCAAATCCATGGAAGATTGAAGAGTTGGTGATTGAAATTTCAAGGTGGCAAGTCAGAATCGAATTCTGAGATTGAGGCTTCCTCCATCAAAATTGTTGCAAACAGTAGCAAGATTGGCATCTAGGGAAACTTTCTGAAGAGTTTCAAGGCTTGAAGTGGAGGATTTCATCATCTGTTCATCAAGATTAACCAGGTTTTCAAATTCTTCCCTACACCATGTTTTAGGCATAGTTAGGTTAATTTGTTAGTGTAGAAATGTTAGAGACCAATAAGAGATGGATTTTGGAGAGTTAGAAAGCAATTGGTGAAGATTGGATAGTGGACACCATTTCTGTTTGACCTTGTATCTTGCTGAATCTTGAGGGATAAGCCTAGTTTAATAGCAAGAAATGTTCAGGGAAGCATGAGGATGAGATTAGGACCATTAATTTTGGGAATTGTTAAGGTTGGTTCTTGATCAATAATTTGAAGTTGCTATCGGGTTCTAGGTTTGAGAAGGATTCAATGGAATTTGAGACCATGGTTAGATTCAGGATTGAATTTAGAGTGGGTTAGGGATTTGGATCATGATTTTTGATGGAGAAATGAGAGAGTTCGAATTGAGGTTTGAAGCTCTGTTCATGGAGCTTTTCCCTCCATTGCCATGGCTGGAGGTAGAAGACGAAGGCACAACCATTGGATCAGGCGTGGACCAGTTGACCAAAGTCAAATGTAAAGGCTGAGATTCAATTTCGCGTGTGAAGAGGAATTCTGAGGAAGCTCCAAAACGCGTCGTTTCATTAATTGGGGTATTGGGCTGGATTGATATCCCCACCCCCATTCAGGGCCCACTTGGATTTTTAGCTGTGTTTTGTTACTCTTTGCACCGTTTCTTTTTCTTTTTATTTTTATTTTCATTTTCTTAATTGTTTTTCTGATTAATGAATGGGCCTGGCGCTTTGCTATTTGTACCCCCCAGTATGGGCCCATGCGTGATTTGAACTGGATTTGTTTGCTAGTTGCACCCCATCCCTTTATATTTAATTTTGTTTTCTTCCATTTTATTTCAATCTTGGAAAAATCATATCAATTTGAAAATTAAAGATTTTTTAATGGGAATTTTTGCTCCCATTTCATATTCATGTCAAGAAAAATATAAAATAAAAATATTTTCCTTTCATGCATTTTAGTATTTTTTGTGTATTTTCTACTTTTATTGCATTTTATTTCTTTTATGTTGATACATGAATTTGTAGAATTTTGTTTAGGTAGTTCCCTTAACATTTTTAGGCCATTCTTTTTAGGATAGTTATATATAAGCTTTAGCTTCCCCCTGTATTTATTCCATAATTTTGTGATGAATTTTAGGATAGTTTTGATTAGATGACATTAGGTTGTGTAGAATTAGGTCAAACTTCAACATAGGTGCACAATAACCTTAGATTTTTGGGTTTTTAGGACAAATTAGACTATGGGACATATAAGGGTATTAAGGGTAGGTATGTAGGATCCCTTAGAAATTATATTAGGATTTAATATAGTAGTATACTATTTTTGGTTGATTTTTGTATTGATGATTGTTTGTGTTGCCCTTGTGGGCTTGTATTGTTGTTTGCTTTGCTTTGTGGGCTTGGAGAGCTTGGTATGGTTCTAAGGAGCATTGAGGAGCATAGTAGAAGACTTGAAGATTCATTGAGGAGCTTGAGAGATTGATCTTATTTGCTTTGTTATTGTTTAGGGTTAGGAATTAGGAAGAGTTTAGACTTAGATAACTTCTTTCTTAAACATGAATGGTATCTTTCACCTCCATTCCTCCCTATGATTCAAAGTCCTTCCATGGTATACACCTCTCTCCTTTGGAGGGATAAGTGATGTACCTAGGAAGTAGAACTTTTGAGGGAACCATTCCTTTGATGTTGAACCCTTATAGGTCACCTTTGGTGGTCAATAAGCAGTTCAATATCCCCAGCTTATCCAGTAAGTGATTTTCTCTGGTTTGAATATCTTGAGAGATGTTGAGCCTGAGTTTGAAGATGAAGACTTCATTGAAGAGTGTAGAAGAGGATGAATCCTTGAGTATTGTCATTCCAGCTGAAGCTTGAAGAGCAACAAGAGCAAGTTGATACTTGAAGATCCCTGAAGATTAGGTGAAGCCTGAAGGTGGAACTGATCAAGAAGCTGAAGCTTAAAAGGAGAAGAGAAGTTGAAACTTATGTTGAAGGGTTGAAACCTGGAAAAGAAAATTGATATTTGTCAAGAGTGATTGAAGTCTGAAGACTGAGTTGTTGTTGGAAAAGCTGAAGCTTGGAGTTGAGAGAGGAGTTGATCTGTCATCTTTTTCTTTTGCTGTATTGATGTGTTTTGTTTGACTTGCTTGATGCATTAGAATAAGTTCATATCTAGAATAAGTAGAATCTAGGAGCATGATTGCACTAGAGGTTGAGTTGCTCCCTTTGCTTGTATTGTTACTGTGTGGCTTTGCTTGCGGGTATTCGGTAGAGCCCAGCTCCCTTGCCCATGTGGTTTGTTTGCCTGATGGCATTTTATTTCATTTCATTTTCTTCTGTATGATTGCAGTTTACAGTTATTGCTTGATAGCATGTTGTTTTATATTTCAGTATGATTACTGTTATCCATTCTGGCTTGAGGTTGAGATGAGCTTGTGGAGGCTGAAGCCCCACACACATTTCCTCCCTCACTTGCATTGCATGCATTTTACTGTTAAGCTGATGCTTTATCTGTTTTGGTGTATCATTGACATGATCCCTTAGGACTCTCATTTCCTTTGATAAGGAATTGATGATAGAATTTTAGGTTGAAACCTATGCATGACAACTTCTAGGAGTTCCCTGTTCAAACCTCAACCATAGGATGAATCCATGGCATGACAACAGTAGGACTTGATAGTCTCCCTCCTAGTTGGGCCTGTTCTCTTCTCATCTCAAAACAGTTTAAGATACAGTAATCATGAATGATTTATTTCGTACGTTACGAGCCTTAAGCTATCTGAGAAAGGATTGTGGGAGAGTTTCTTTTCCACAGTCTGGATGTTTAGTATGGTACCCTTTGGGTGACATGCGACGCATTCACTCTCAGGTCATAGTCTCTAGTGCGATTGAAATCGCAAACACAATAAAAAACACTTCTTTCGTAAAAGACAGGAAATAAATCGTAGTTTCCCGAACTACGTGAGCTCTGATCTCTCATACCTGTTGAGAGTACGTAGGCACAAGATGGCGATGTCTTGGCGAGCTACCTTCCCCCATAACCCGTCGTAGGCCGAACTATGTTGACTCTGATTTCTCATTCTCTGATGAGAATACGTAGGCATAAAGTGCGACGCTTTGCCGAGTCATTTTATTTTCTGTTTTAGCCAGCCTTGATAGGTAGATAGAATAAAACCAACCCGTCCAAGTAAACACAACAAGCGTGGATCCCGTCGAGTACGACGGACGTGAGGGGTGCTAATACCTTCCCCTTGTGTAACCGACTCCCGAATCCAGACAATGGTTGCGATGACCTTGTCTTACCCTTTTTCGTTAGGTTTTTCTGATCGTTTCCTTTCCCGTTCTGAGGGATAAATAACGAAAAGTGGCGACTCTTCTGTCATGTCGGCACCTTATTTTCGTGCAAGCGACAACCGTGAAAAGTATTGAGGCCAGAGCTACGAGGAGGAGATTGGAGGCAGAAGCTTCGAGAGATTCCCTGAAAGATTGAGAAGGCTTTGATCGACAACTAAGGTATGGGGAGTATAGCCTTTCATGATTTTCCATGTGTGATTTTCAGTGTATTTAAGGTCGATTTAAGGGTTTAAGGGTTTTAAGGAGAATTATGGGAAAAAGGGATTTTGGCCTTCGTGGCCTAAATCTATTATTGAGATTTTGACCATGGGGATTTGTTAGGGTTAAGGAAGATTAGAAGGATATGAGAACAAGTGATCTATGGCCTTCGTGGCCTAAACCGGTTATAGGTAAATCTAGTCGTGGTTCAATTGGGGAAAAAGGGATTTTGGCCTTCGTGGCCTAAATCTGGTTTTGGGAACTCTGATGTTGTGGGGTAGTGGTAGGTATTCCTAACAATTAGAGCATAATATGAGAAAGGTAAACCTTAGGCCTTCGTGGCCAAAACCTTGAATTGTTATATGTCTGACCCTGTAGGAATAGGAATATTCAAATGTGAGTAACTCTAATGTCTTAGGGTGTAATTGAAGAAAAATTTGTGATTTAGGGCTGAATATGTTATGGGATTGGCCTAATAAACCGTAGGTTTTGTGCCTTTATCACCGTAAGACTTAGGGATGATTTAGGGATGTTTTGGGGGCATTGGGGAAGTGAATCGTAGAGCTTTTTGAGTGATTTCAGGTTCTGGTGTGTAGCAGAATTTGTTGTCATCGCACAGTTCGCCTAGCGAAGAAAGCTTCGCCTAGCGAACCATTTTATTCCCTGACTCGCCTAGCGAAGAAACTCGCCCCAGACTCGCCTAGCGAACATGCCAGTGAATGTAGTAGAGTTTCACAAATGTTGATCGTGTGCAGTGATGCCTTGACGTTTGATTCTGTGATTTCTGTGATGAGTTAACATGATTATGACAGTGAGGTTTATGTGATTAATAGGCGATAGTATGAAGATTACCGCGAGTATCATTATGAATTAATATGTGATAATATGTGATAATATGATGAATTGATATGAGTATAACTGTGAGTGCTATGTGATTTGTACATGATTATATGATGATTTTCTATGATGTATGATGATTATTATGATGAATTATAATGGCGTGATGTATGATGATTATTATGATGAGATATGATTGACATAATGATGAATATGATGAATGATGATGCACCTATGCTGTTATATAAGGATGATTTGTGACGTGTGCATCATGTATTCATGTGCATCCCGACTTCGGTTCAGGACTTTGATTACTTTGGCTTCAATCCCACTGTATGGATGTGAAGTGTTTTGATGTGCTCCGGTTCTCTAGTAGATCGATCCTATTGATGGGGATCTATGGAGGGTTGATGGCCCAGTGTCCATCGCGTTGTGATGATTGGTACCACATGCATTGAGTTTATGTTGCATTTGCATTTATGAGCCTTTTTGTATAAATTATGACATTGTGACCTTTGAGGCCTGTTGAAGGATATGAATATGTTGAATATGATTATGACACCGTTTATATGTTGATTTTTATAGATTGATTATTATGAATTGTTTTACTCACCCTGCCTGTTTGAATGTTACCTCCACATGGGTAACGTGCAGATGACCAAGTTTAGTCGTGGACGCCGTCGAGGATTATTTTTTGAAGTTTTTGAGTTTTTAGCCTTTTGGTTAGCTTAGAGGGCCTTGCTCTGATATGTAACATCGGGTTGGGTTCTTTTGAGTTAAGCTATATACCATTGAGTTATTTTGCTTACCTTCCTATATGAGGAAAACCTTGAGTTATGTTTTGAGTTCCGCTGCTTTGTGCAATTTGATGTATTTTGAGAAAACTCGTTGTTTACGGAGCCTTGACCTATTTTTGAAGATTTGAGAAATGTACGCCCTTTTGAAGTGACTTTTTATAAAATTTAATATTTTACTCTGATTTATGTGAAAAATGTGCCTTTTAATCGTGGGGTAGAAAACGGTGTTACATTAGTGGTATCAGAGTAGGTTGGTCTGTCCGGCCAAGTTGTCTAATGTTGTTTGTTCCCTTGTATGCGACATGTGTATGAAAACACTGTCGGTACACATTTGTTTTCTAACCTTTTTCTTCAGAAGTGGGATGAATCAAGTGGGGGAGAAGCTTGTGCTTCTTCAGGATGCTGCAAGTATGGAATGGTGGCTTAGTGTATCGATGAACGCTCTTATAGTTGGTAAAGATGGTTTATACCCTAGCATGATTTTCGGTTGTCTATTGACAACTTAAGGGACTGATCACCCTTAAGCTCTTGTTGATAGTGGACGGAGTCATGTTGGATGGGATAGACGTGTCTTGCAAGCTTAGATGGCGTGAGCAGTGAATTGCTCCGAGTTAAGCTAAGTGTTTATTAATTGTTTTGATAAGACGGTGCATGATGGTGCTGAGATGTTTATTTTGATGGAAACTTTGAGTGTTAATGAAAGTGGGGAAGTTGGTGGTATGCCAATTATTTGTGATTGTCCAGAAGTTTTTCCTAATGAGATAAGTGATTTACCGTCGGAACATGAAGTGGAGTTTACGATCGACTTAGTTCCTGGAACTAGTCCGATATCGATGGCTCCATATCGTATGTCTGTATTGGGATTGAAGGAGTTGAAGAGTCAACTTGAAGATTTTCTTGAGAAGAGATTTGTTCGTTCGAGTGTGTCACCGTGGGGTGCACCAGTTTTGTTGATTAAGAAGAAAGAAGGTTATGTGAGGCTTTGGGTGGATTATGGATAAGTGAACAAGGTGACTATCAAGGATAAGTTTTCACTTCCAAGGACTGATGATTTGATGGATCAGTTGGTTGTGGCAAGTGTGTTCAGTAAGATAGATTTAAGATCTAGGTATCATCAAATTCATGTGAAGGCTGAAGATATTCAGGAGACTGCTTTTAAAACAAGGTATGGACATGAGGAGTATTTCGTAGTGCCATTCGGGGTAACTAAGGCACCATGTGGGTTTGTGGAGTATATGAACGGGATTTTCCGTACTTATTTGAGCGAGTTGATGGCTGTGTTAATTGATGATATTTTGGTATATTCGAAGAGTAAAGAGGATCGTACCTAGCACCTGGAAATTTTGTTATCAGTGTTGAAAGAGAAGCAGTTGTATGCAAAACTGTCAAAGTGTGAGTTTTGGTTGAAGGAAGGGAGTTTTCTTGGTCATGTGATCTCGAGTGGAGTTATTGTGGTTGATATGTCGAAGGTTGAAGCTGTATCGCAATGGAAAGCTCCAAAACCTGTTTTGAGATTAGAAGTTTTCTTAGGTTAGCAGATTTTTACTGGAAATTCATTGAAGGATTTTTCCAAGTTATCTTTTCCATTGATGCAGTGGACTAAGAAGGTTCAAGCTTTTGTTTTGGATGCAAAGTGTGAAGAAAGTTTCTAGAGCTTTTGAGGATGGATGACAACAGCTCGTGTTTTGATTTTGCCGAATCCGACAGAACTATTAGTTATATATTGTGATGCTTTATTGATGGGATTGGAAGATATGTTAGTACAACATCAACAAGTTTTAGCTTATACTTTAAGGCAACTTAAAGTGAATAAGGGGGATTATCTGAAGCATAATTTAGAGTTGGTTGTTGTTGTGTTTGTGTCGAAGCTTTGAAGGCATTATTTGTTTAGTTCGAGATTTGAGATGGTTAGTGATCATAAGAGCTTAAAGTATTTGGTTGATTAGAAAGAGTTGAATATGAGGCAGAGGAAATAATTGGGACTTCCGAAGGATTATGGTTTCAGGTTGAAGTACCATCCGGGTATAGCAAATGTAGTAGCTGATGCATCGATTTGGAAATCTTTGCATGTACCGATGATGATGGTAAAGGAGTTAGAACTGATTGAGCAATTTCATGATATGAGTTTGGTTTGTGAAGAGACTTCTTATGGAGTTAAGCTTAGTATTTTGAGGCTTACTATTGGTATTCTTGATGAGATTCGAGGAGGTCGAAATTATGATTTGAGTTGGTAGATCGGTTGAATTTGATGGATCAAAGTCGAAGAGCTGATTTTCGGATTAATGGAAATGGTATCATGAGATGCCGTGATAGAGTTTGTGTTCCAGATATTGTTGAGTGGAATAAGAATATTCTTGAAGAAGGACATTGAAGTAGACTGGGTATCCATCTCGGTGCTATGAAGAGGTACCCGGATTTGAGGAAATTGTTTTGGTTGCTAGGGATGAAGAAAGAAGTGGTTGAGTTTGTATATGCTGGTTAGACTTGTCGAAAGTAGAAGATTGAACATCAGAGACCGTTGGGTCTGATGCAACCGTTGAATATTCCAGAGTGGAAATGGGATAGTATTTCCATGG
This sequence comes from Lathyrus sativus, assembly GCA_963859935.3. Classification (NCBI taxonomy): domain Eukaryota; kingdom Viridiplantae; phylum Streptophyta; class Magnoliopsida; order Fabales; family Fabaceae; genus Lathyrus; species Lathyrus sativus. The sequence goes on from OZ012738.1 coordinate 497,151,002, forward strand.
ATTTTGTATCGGGTTTGCCGAAGACTGTGAGAGGGATATGATTCAATTTGGGTGATTTTGGATAGATTGACTAGATCAGCTCATTTTATACCAATGAGGATTAATCATTCTATGTTGAAGCTAGCTGAGATGTATACTGAGGAAGTTGTGAAGTTGTATGAGATATTGTCGAATATTGTGTCAGATGGAAATCTGAGATTTACATCGAGATTTTCGGAGAGTTTGCAGACGCTTTAGGTACATGTTGAAGTTGAACTCTGCCTATCATCCGCGGACGAATGGACAGATAGAGAGAACTATCCAGTCTTTAGAGGATTTGTTGAGAGCTTGTGTGTTGGATCAAGGTGGACCAGGGGATAGTTATTTGTCGTTGGTTGAGTTTACCTACGATGACAGTTACCATTCTAGTATCAGAATGGCACCGTATGAGGATGTATATGGTAGGAGGTGTAGGACTCCTTGGTGTTGATATGAGTCAGGAGAGAGTGTTGTACTCGGACCTGAGATTGTGTAAGTGACGACTAAAAAGATCAAGAGGATCCAAGGAAAAGATGAATGTTTCGTAGGGTCGTCAGAAGAGTTACCATGATAAGAAGAGGAAAGCACTTGAATTTCAAGGGTGAAATCATGTGTTTTGAGAATTACGCCAATAACTGGTGTTGGTCGAGCCTTGAAGTCTCAGAAGCTCACACTGTGTTTTGGTTGTCTGTATCAGAGTGGCGCAGCGGAAGCGTGGGAGAAGTAGCATGTTAGACTATTTTACCATTGTCGCTTGTGAACTTGCATGATGTGTTTCATGATTTTCAGTTGAGGAAGTACATTCTATATCTGTTGCATGTGATTCAGATGGATGAGAATCAACTTCGAGGTAAAGAGATTGCCTTGGTAAGGGTAGTTTTGGGAGGACCAGCTGGAGAAAGTTGGACTTGGAGGCGTGAGGATCAGATGAGGGAGTCGTATCTGACTCTGTTTCCTTGAGGTAATTTTCGAGGGCGAAAATTCTTTTAAGTGGGGGAGAGTTGTAACACCCCAAATTTAATTGGAATATTTTAATTTATTTATATAATTAATAATATTCATTTTCGGTGATTTTCAGTGGTTTTGTGGAATTTTGAAGAATTATGCATAATTGGGTTATTTATTTTGAATAATAGTATATAATATGAAGATAATAATATTATTATGAATTAAAATAAATATAAGTGAAAGAAGGGCAAATTAGACATTAAAGAGGAGTTAATGAGGGTGTTATGGGAAAAGCCCAAATTGTGAGGCCCAAGACTAGGTTTGACAAAATAGAATTCTGAAGGGAATTAGGATTCATTTTTGTTAACTGTGAAAAGTATTGAGGCCAGAGCTATGAGGAGGAGATTGGAGGCAGAAGCTTCGAGAGATTCCCTGAAAGATTGAGAAGGCTTTGATCGACAACTAAGGTATGGGGAGTATAGCCTTTCATGATTTTCCATGTGTGATTTTCAGTGTATTTAAGGTCAATTTAAGGGTTTAAGGGTTTTAAGGAGAATTATGGGAAAAAAGGGATTTTGGCCTTCGTGGCCTAAATCTATTATTGAGATTTTAACCATGGGGATTTGTTGGGGTTAAGGAAGATTAGAAGGATATGAGAACAAGTGATTTATGGTCTTCGTGGCCTAAACCGATTATAGGTAAATCTAGTCGTGGTTCAATTAGGGAAAAAGGGATTTTGGCCTTCGTGGCCTAAATCTGGTTTTGGGAACTCTGATGTTGTGGTGTAGTGGTAGGTATTCCTAACAATTAGAGTATAATATGAGAAAGGTAAACCTTAGGCCTTCGTGGCCAAAACCTTGAATTGTTATATGTCTGACCCTGTAGGAATAGGAATATTTAAATGTGAGTAACTCTAATGTCTTAGGGTGTAATTGAAGGAAAAATTGTGATTTAGGGCTGAATATGTTATAGGATTGGCCTAATAAACCGTAGGTTTTGTGCCTTTATCACCGTTAGACTCAGGGATGATTAGGGATGTTTTGGGGGCATTGGGGAAGTGAATCATAGAGCTTTTTGAGTGATTTCAGGTTCTGGTGTGTAGCAGAATTTGTTGTCATCGCACAGTTCGCCCACGAAGAAAGCTTCACCTAGCGAACCATGTTATTCCCTGACTCGCCTAGCGAAGAAACTCTCCCCAGACTCGCCTAGCGAACATGCCAGTGAATGTAGTAGAGTTTCACAAATGTTGATCATGTGCAGTGATGCCTTGACGTTTGATTCTGTGATTTCTGTGATGAGTTAACATGATTATGACAGTGAGGTTTATGTGATTAATAGGCGATAGTATGAGGATTACCGCGAGTATCATTATGAATTAATATGTGATAATATGTGATAATATGTGATAATATGATGAATTGATATGAGTATAACTGTGAGCGCTATGTGATTTGTACATGATTATATGATGATTTTCTATGATGTATGATGATTATTATGATGAATTATAATGACGTGATGTATGATGATTATTATGATGAGATATGATTGACATAATGACGAATATGATGAATGATGATGCACCTATGCTGTTATATAAGGATGATTTGTGACGTGTGCATCATGTATTCATGTGCATCCCGACTTCGGTTCAGGACTTTGATTACTTTGGCTTCAATCCCACTGTGTGGATGTGAAGTGTTTTGATGTGCTCCGGTTCTCTAGTAGAATCGATCCTATTGATGGGGATCTATGGAGGGTTGATGGCCCAGTGTCCATCGTGTTGTGATGATTGGTACCACATGCATTGAGTTTATGTTGCATTTGAATTTACGAGCCTTTTTGTATAAATTATGACATTGTGACCTTTGAGGCCTGTTGAAGGATATGAATATGTTGAATATGATTATGACACCGTTTATATGTTGATTTTTATAGATTGATTATTATGAATTGTTTTACTCACCCTGCCTGTTTGAATGTTACCTCCACGTGGGTAACGTGCAGATGACCAAGTTTAGTCGTGGACGCCGTCGAGGATTATTTTTTGAAGTTTTTGAGTTTTTAGCCTTTTGGTTAGCTTAGAGGGTCTTGCTCTGATATGTAACATCGGGTTGGGTTCTTTTGAGTTAAGCTATATACCGTTGAGTTATTTTGCTTACCTTCCTATATGAGATAAACCTTGAGTTATGTTTTGAGTTCAGCTGCTTTGTGCAATTTGATGTATTTTGAGAAAACTCGTTGTTTACGGAGCCTTGACCTATTTTTGAAGATTTGAGAAATGTACGCCCTTTTGAAGTGACTTTTTATAAAATTTAATATTTTACTCTGATTTATGTGAAATATGTGCCTTTTAATCGTGGGGTAGAAAACGGTGTTACATTAGTGGTATCAGAGTAGGTTGGTCTGTCCGGCCAAGTTGTCTAATGTTGTTTGTTCCCTTGTATGCGACATGTGTATGAAATCACCGTCGGTACACGTTTGTTTTCTAACCTTTTTCTACAGAAGTGGGATGAATCAAGTGGGGGAGAAGCTTGTGCTTCTTCAGGATGCTGCAAGTATGGAATGGTGGCTCAGTGTATCGACGAACGCTCTTATAGTTGGTAAAGATGGTTTATACCCTAGCATGATTTTTGGTTGTCTATTGACAACTTAAGGGACTGATCACCCTTAATCTCTTGTTGATAGTGGATTGATCACCCTCAATTGGGGAAAAAGGGATTTTGGCCTTCGTGGCCTAAATCTGGTTTTGGGAATTCTGATGTTGTGGTGTAGTGGTAGGTATTCCTGACAGTTAGAGCATAATATGAGAAAGGGAAACCTTAGGCCTTGGTGGCCAAAACCTTGAATTGTTATATGTCTGACCTTGTAGGAATAGGAATATTTAAATGTGAGTAACTCTAATGTCTTAGGGTGTAATTGAAGGAAAATTTGTGATTTAGGGCTGAATATCTTACGGGATTGGCCTAATAAACCGTAGGTTTTGTGCCTTTATCGCCGTAAGACTTAGGGATGATTTAGGGATGTTTTAGGGGCATTGGGGAAGTGAATCGTAGAGCTTTTTAAGTGATTTCAGGTTCTGGTGTGTAGCAGAGTTTGCTGTCATCGCACAGTTCGCCTAGCGAACCATGTTGTTCCTGTAAGTAGTAACTGCGCCTAAGAGGGGGTGAATTAGGATCTTCAAAAATTATTAGCAATCTTGTTAAGGTTCCTTGGTTCTTTTTCTTGGTTTTTAGTTATTGACGGAAAGTAAAGGCAGAAAGAAAAAGATACAGGAAATTATAGTGGTTCCCTTCACACTTCGAAGGTACTCCACTCCCATTCGACTCGAAAGAGTATTTCACTATAGTTCATAATTTTTGTAAAGCCTAATCACATCCAAAGTGATGCTTACCATCTAAACCTATAGGTAATTCCAAGTGTTGAAGAACAATCCTCTTCAATACACTTCACTTGTTTCCAACAGTCCTAGATAACATGGTAATACATAAAATGTTCTTGATAAAATAATTAATGGAAAGTTGTTTATCAATCTTCAAGGTTGATCTTCTTCTCGAAACAAATTATACTCAGATAAGATATACAAGTGTTCTTTGTGAAAGAAGACTGTGAGGGTGTGAAAATTACTTCAATGGCTTCTTTCAAAATATGATTTGAACACTTAATGAAAATTCAAAAGGTTGAAGACAAAGAGTAATTTGATTAATTTGTTTCTTGAAGGTTCTTTTTGATTTTGAAATAGCAATCAATTTATATGAGTAAGAAACCTTTCCAAAAGGTGTAATTTTCTAACAATAAAAAATAGCCAGTAAGAAAGTATAAAACAATGCAACTCTCCATGAAAAGCTGCTATTTTTGGTTGTTGCTACAGTGTTAATCGGTTAACCAAATAGGTTAATCGGTTAACACCTTTCCAACGTTTAAAAATATTTGAAATTTTAATGTGTTAATCGGTTAACACTGTTATGAAGTCCCAAAATACATAATTTTAAATTGTGTTAATCGGTTAACCCCACAGGTTAATCGATTAACACTGAAGGTTTTTGTAAAAATACTTAATTTTAAATAGAAAGAGTATTTTAAAATGTTTTGAAAGTTTTATGTAAGTGGTGTAGTGAAATGTGATTTTTAAAGAACACTTGTATAAATTTTCTAAAGTAAAAAATGTTTATACCGTTCTTTGAGTCACCATTTTCACTTGTAGCTTGTAGACGAAGCTTTGATCGATAAAGTCGTATGCAATGATACTCTCTTGATCTTTGTTGATCTTGTTTGCTTGCTTGTGTCTCTTGCTTTTTGCAAAGACTTCAGAAGAATAATGATTCTGGTTTCATCTTCAATATATACCCCTACGGGTGTATAGTATAAGCATCTTCAATATATATACCCCCACGGGTATATAGCGTAAGTATCTTACGTACTAAGCTTGTATGAGTTGTCTTTATCAAAACACAAAGGCCTTGAAGCTTGCTTCTACAATCTCCCCTTTTTTTATGATGACAACCGATCCTTTGAAAATTCTGCTTTGATACTTGGTTCTCTTCATTTCTCCCCCTAAGTTAGATAGCTCCCCCTAAATACAAGAGAGATACAATCCTTCTCCCCCTTAGACATAAGAGAGATACAATATTTCTGCACAGGGAAATGTTAGAGACCAGTCCTTCTCCCCCCCCCCCCCCTTTGTCATTAGCAAAAAGGAAGAGGAGCAAGAATAGTGAAATTTAAAACAAACATATATAGTAAACACATAATCACAAACACTTATCACATAAAAACATATCTTGATTGAACGAAACGAAAACGAAACAAACATTGTACGATTACAAAGACAAATACGAAACTTAAAATTTAAACTTAAACATAAACTAGAAAGCAATAATAATAAGAAAAACAAAAGCAAGTGTTTTTCAAATATCATCATCCGTCATTTCCTCATCGTCATCTTCTTCCTCTTCACTACCCTCCTCATCTTTATTCTCATCTTCATTGTAACCAGTGTTGGAGTTTTGAGAGTTGAGCACAAGGTTACGGAGGAAATTAATGGCCCGAGAGGTTTCTCGATGGAGGTTTATGGTTTCTCTATGTTGATTCATCGTGGTGATGTAGAGAAACTCATTGGTGATGCCTCCTTCCGGAATGGTATAGGAAATGTTTGAAGCGAAAGATCCTTCGTCGGCGTATTTGTAAGTTCTGTCGGTATCTTTGACAATGTCGGTATTCTTCATAACTGTAATCTCATTGATCTCATTTGAAGTTGGTTTCAAGGTGATTGCAGGTTCACGATTTAAGTCCAAATCTGTTAACTCGAGGATTCTTGAAATTAGTCGGGCATATGGAAGCCGATTTGACAAGGTTAGTTGTTGCTCGAGATGATACATCATAGTGAGAATCCAATTGACCTTAATCTTGTTTTTTATCGCAAACATCAGCTGCATCTCCAAATCATTTATCTGAGAATGATTTGAATCTTTCGGAATCAGGACATAACAAATAATGTAATGCATCATCCGATCATTGACAGTTAGATTCTTGACGTAGCACAACATACGAGCAGTCCGTTGACCCGCAATAACAGTTTCTCTTGGGAATCTGCAGATACGATAATAGTATTCCATCTTATCATAGTTTGCCCACGGACCATCCACATGGTTGACCCCTTTTCTGAGAAAAGCTCCTTTGAATGGAATTTTTAAGGTTGCAGCAATGTCTGCGAGATTTTCTTTCAACTCACAGTCCCGAACAGAAGTTTGCAACATATGTTTATCATCAGCGTTCAGATAAATTGACAGCTTATTCATAAAAGATTTGACTAAATCAGGGTAGCATTTTCCGTTATCAGCAACAAAACTATCAATCCTTTAATGTTTCAATAATGCCGGAAAATCAAAAGAGGGTTCTGGAAAAGCTCTGAGATTAACGTATTTTACCGGAAAAAGTTGACGAACCCGGACTTTGAAGTCCATTCTGCGCTTCTTTGTTGATTCCATTGGAACAGAGTCTTTATTAATTGCAGAACTGCTTTCCGGTAGCTTGCCTTTTCCTTTGTTGTTGGAAGCCATTGAGGGTTTGAGAGTTTCTGATGGTTGGAGATTCTTCTGGAGTTTTAGGGTTTGTGCTTGAGATGAAGAGGGTAAATTGGGAGAGGTTTATATAGAGAGAGGTTTTAGTGGGTATTTAAGTTAGGGTTATGATTAGGTAGAAGATGGAAGAGTGTGAATACTTTGAGTCAACAAGAAGAAGATGTTTCCAAGGATAGTGGTTGAGATATTTAAAATACACATACATCACACATAAATGGGCACTTAAAACTCATTTAACCAAAATTTTGACCAATTTTTCGTTTCTGATTTTTTGAAAAATTAACAGTGTTAATCGGTTAACACATTAAAAAATTAAATCAGAATTGAAAAACAAACAGTGTTAATCGGTTAACCCTGGGGGTTAATCAGTTAACACATGCGAAATTTCAGAGAAATGCTTAAAACAGAGAGAAAACAGGTTGGAAAACATATATTCTACATACAATAACATATGAAAAGTTTAGATGTCACCTTCATCGAGAATTCCGAGTTCTCGTCGAATATTGAAGAAAGGTTCTTTTGCGAGTGGCTTCGTGAATATGTCGGCGAGTTGGTTATGCATATCCACAAAGGTCACTTTGACATCTCCTTTAAGCACGTGATCACGGAGGAAATGATGTTGAGTGTCGATGTGCTTGGTTCTTGAGTGCATGACCGGATTTTTCGTGATGTTAATCGCACTTGTGTTGTCGCATCGGAGAGGAATGCATCCAAGATCAATTTTGTAGTCGCTTAATTGTTACTTCAGCCAAAGGTTTTGTGCACAACAGCTTCCCGCCGCTATGTATTCTGCTTCAGCCGTACTAAGCACAACACAAGCTTGTTTCTTACACGACCACGAAACTAATGCCTTTCCAAGGATGTGACAAGTTCCACTTGTGCTTTTTCGATCAGTTTTACAGCCTGCATAACCCGCGTCAGAATAACCAATTAAAGTACAAATACTACCTTTCGGATACCATAAGCCGAAGTTCGAAGTTCCCTTGAGATATTTCATGATTCTTTTGACTGTTGTGAGATGTGACTCCTTTGGATTTGCTTGGAAGTGAGCACATAAACAAACACTAAACATTATGTCAGGATGGCTTGCCGTCAAATATAATAAAGAACCAATCATACCTCGATACTTTGTAATATCAATTGATTTTCCCGATTCATCTTGATCGACGTAGGTTCCGGATCCCATTGGTGTTGACATAGCTTTGCATTCATCCATATCAAATCTTTTTAACAGTTCTTTGCAATACTTTGATTGGTTGATAAATATTCCATCTTTTAATTGCTTGATTTGTAATCTAAGGAAATAGTTCATCTTTCCCATCATAGACATTTCGAACTCGCCTTGCATCATTGAAGCAAATTCTTCACATAGTTCCTTGTTTGTTGAACCGAAGATGATATCGTCCACATATACTTGAACAAGTAAGGTATTATCCTTTATCCTTTTGATGAATAAAGTCTTGTCTACCTTTCCCTTTTCAAATCCTTTTTCGCATAAGAAACTACTTAGACGATCATACCATGCCCTTGGTGCTTGCTTTAAACCATATAGAGCTTGCTTCAATTTGTATACATGTAAAGGATGCTTGAAGTCTTCAAAGCCCGGGGGTTGTTTGACATAGACTTCTTCGTTGATGTATCCGTTCAAGAAGGCGTTTTTGATGTCCGTTTGAAAAAGTTGAAAATTCATTGAACATGCATAAGCAAGTAATAGACGAATGGCTTCTAACCTTGCAACCGGAGCGAAAGTTTCCTCAAAGTCAATTCCTTCCTCTTGATTGTACCCTTGAGCCACCAATCTTGCTTTGTTTCGAACAATTATTCAATTTTCATCAAGTTTATTCTTAAACACCCATCTTGTTCCGATGATATGTTTATCCTTTGGTTTAGGAACAAGTTCCCAAACTTGATTCCTCTCGAATTGGTTTAATTCCTCTTGCATAGCAATAATCCATTGATCATCTTCAAGAGCTTCACCAACTTTGGAAGGTTTTATTTGAGATACGAACGCCATGTTTAAGCATGCATCTTTGAGATTTAACCTTGTAGCAACACCTTAACTTATGTCTCCGATCACTTTGTCGATAGGATTATCTCTATGAGTCCTCCATTGATTTGGTAGATCGTTGACATTGGACTCTTGTTGAACGGGTCTATCTTGTTCTTTAATGATATTTTCATAAGTATCTTCTTCGGGAATTTCTACAAATTCATCATCATTATCACAAAACACAATATCCTCCTTGGAGGGGTTAGATTCATCAAACTTGACATGCATAGACTCTTCAATAGTTAACGTTCTTTTATTGTAAAATCTAAAAGCTTTACTAGAAAGGGAATAACCAAGAAATATACCTTCATCTGATTTTTCATCAAACTTACCAAGGTTGTCTTTGTCGTTATTCAAGAAAAAACATTTGCATCCAAATATGTAAAAGTAGGAAATATTTGGCTTTCTCCCTTTGAAAATTGCATAGGGGGTTTTCTTGAGAATTGGTCTAATATTAACCCGGTTTCTTACAAAACATGTCGTACTCACTGCATCTGCCCAAAAATACTTAGGAAGATTTGAGTCACTTAACATTGTTCTTGCAAGTTCCACTAATGACCGATTCTTTCTTTCTACGACACCATTTTGCTGTGGAGTTCTTGGTGAAGAGAAATTGTGTGAAATTCCATTTTCCTTGCAGAATTCATCGAATAAAGTATTCTGGAATTCTCCACCATGGTCGCTTCTTATAGAGACAATTGTTAGCGCTTTCTCATTTTGAATTTGTCTTGCAAACTTTTTAAATGCTTTAAAAGCATCACTTTTTTGCACTAAAAAGTAAGTCCAACAAAATCTAGAATAATAATCAACAATAACTAAAGCGAAAACATTACCTCCGAAGCTTTTTGTTCTTAATGGACCAAAAAGATCCATATGTAACAATTGTAGTGGCCTTGTTGTGGACACCACATTTTTCGATATGAAAGTTGATTTAGTTTGTTTTCCTTTCTGACAAGCGTCGCATAACTTATCTTTGATGAATTTGATCTTCGGCAATCCAATAACCAAGTCATGTTTGATCAATTTATTCAAGTGCTCCATATGAATGTGAGCAAACCTCTTATGCCATAACCATGATTCATTGTTGTTTGCCAAGAGACATTTAACATTCAAAGATACGTTATCAAAGGAAATTAAGAAAATATTATTAACTCTTTTACCTTTTAGCATAACTTCATGAGTAAATTCGTTTTCAATCAAACATTCATTTTTAGTGAAGTTGATTTTGAAACCTCGGTCACACAATTGGCTAATGCTAAGTAGACTATGCTTTAGACCTTACACATATAGGACATCTTTTATAGTTGTTGAAGGCGGTGAACCAACAATGCCTACGCCAAGGATCCTTCCTTTGTTGTTGTCATCATAGGTAACGAATCCTTTAGCCTTAAGCGTTAGATGTGAAAATTTGCTTAGGTCACCCGTCATGTGCCTAGAACATCCACTATCAATTTGAAGAGGTCTTCAAGCATACCTACAAAAAAGAATTAAGTTTTATTAGATACCCAAATTGCCTTGGGTCCTTCAAAGTTAGTTTCTTTCTTTACCCATACATAATGGCCTTGAGCAACACTAAAATTTCTAACATAACATGCATTTGGAGTATGTCCTTTTATACCACAATAAAAACATGTAGGCTCAAAATTGCTTTTATATCTAGGAGGATAGGATTTCTTCTGATTGTTTTTTTTCTTCTTGACATATTGATGAACCTTTTTATGATTATCACCCTTTTCAATAGGAACTTGTTCTTTAGCTTTGACAAATATGGTCTTGTTAGAAATTGGTTTAGAAAATTTTGAATAACCAAGACCACTTTTATCATTTGAAAATCTTTGATTCTTAAGAACACTTTCCAATCCAATTTGTCCTTTTTCATATCTTTCCAGGACCCTTTTTAATTGGACTATTTGAACGGAGAGTGACTCACATTTAATGCATGCAAAATTCTTAATTAATTTTTCCTTTTCATCTTTAAAATCATTTTTCATTTTCTCAATATCTTTTTCCAAAGATGATATTTGTTTCTTTTGAGAATAAATGGTTTTATATATAATTTTGCACTCACTTAAAAGTTCATCAGTTGCTCCTTGAGCATCATCATCAAAAAGAGAGAAATCACTACTAACCTTGTTGTCTTCATCATCGGAATGATGTGATGCCATTAATGCGAGATTTGCGCTTTGATCACTATCGGAGTCTGAGGAAGAACTAATCTCATTGTCACTAAAGCAATGTAGGCTTTCTTCTTGAAATCCTTCTTTCCTATGTGATCATGATTCTTTGTGAGTTTAGGACATTCTGGTTTGATGTGGCCTTTCTTTCCACATTCATAGCAAGTAATATCTCCATTTGATGTTGATGTTTATTTTTCCTTGTTCTTTGAGAACTTCTTTCTTGTTGTATAACTTGAGTTTTTAATATTATTTTTTACACCAAAATATTTTCCAAGTCTTTTTACAAGAAGAGTAAAGTTTTCATCTTCATCGGTGTTGTCTTCTTTCTCCACTTCTTTGGATTCATCTTTTAGGGCAATGCTCTTAGATTTCTTCTCTTGAACTTCATGTTTCTCCAATCTTTCGAGTTCCATTTCATATTCTTGGAGTTTTCCGAATAACGTAGCGGACGTCATTGTTGATAGGCTTTTCTTCTCAGAAATTGTCGTCACTTTTGGTTGCCATTCTCTTGATAAGGACCTAAGCACTTTAAGATTAAGTTCATCATTGGTTAGTGTCTTACCAAGTGCATGTAAGTGATTTGTCAAATGCACGAATCTTTTCTGTAGGTCTAAGATAGATTCTCCTGGTTTCGTTCTGAATAATTCGTACTCTTGACTCAAGGTGTTTAATCTGGATCTTTTGACTTTGGCAGTTCCTTCGTGAGTCTCAACAAGAGTGTCCCAAATTTGCTTGGTCGTTGAACATGTTGAAATACAAAAGAATTCATCCATTCCAAGTGTACTTTGTAGTATATTTATCGCCTTTTTGTCATAGAGAACTTTCTTTTTATCGTCATCATCCCATGATCCTTGCGGTTTTGATGAACCGACTCGGTTGACTACTGTTACCGGAAGAAATGGACCATTCTGGATAGCATCCCATATTTCACTTCCTTGTGCTTCTAGATGTGCTTTCATTCGGATTTTCCAGAAGTCGAAATATTCGCCAAAGAACAATGGAGGCTTGTTGCTACTGCCACCATCTTTGAAAACAAGATTGTTATTTGTGGAAGCCATATGGATCGGATAGGAACAGGTTACCTATAACCTGCTCTGATGCCAATTGTAAGTAGTAACTGCGCCTAAGATGGGGTGAATTAGGATCTTCAAAAATTATTAGCAATCTTGTTAAGGTTCCTTGGTTATTTTTCTTGGTTGTTAAGTTATTGACAGAAAGTAAAGGCAGAAAGAAAAAGATACAGGAAATTATAGTGGTTCCCTTCACACTTCGAAGGTACTCCACTCTCCTTTCGACTCGAAAGAGTATTTCACTATAGTTCAGAATTTTTGTAAAGCCTAATCACATCCAAAGTGATGCTTACTATCTAAACCTATAGGTAATTCCAAGTGTTGAAGAACAATCCTCTTCAATACACTTCACTTGTTTCCAACAGTCCTAGATAACAAGGTAATACATAAAATGTTCTTGATAAAATAATTGATGGAAAGTTGTTTATCAATCTTCAAGGTTGATCTTCTTCTCGAAACAGATTATACTCAGATAAGATATACAAGTGTTCTTTGTGAAAGAAGACTGTGAGAGTGTGAAAATTATTTCAATGGCTTCTTTCAAAATATGATTTGAACACTTAATGAAAATTCAAAAGGTTGAAGACAAAGAGTAATTTGATTAATTTGTTTGTTGAAGGTTCTTTTTTATTTTGAAATAGCAATCAATTTATATGAGTAAGAAACCTTTCCAAAAATGTATGATTTTGGGACAGTAAAAAATAGCCAGTAAGAAAGTATAGAACAATGCAATTCTCCATGAAAAACTGCTATTTTTGGTTGTTGTTACAATGTTAATCAGTTAACCAAATAGGTTAATCGGTTAACACATTTCCAACGTTTAAAAATATTTGAAATTTTCATGTGTTAATCGGTTAACCCATATGGTTAATCGGTTAACCCTGTTATGAAGTCCCAAAATACATAATTTTAAATTGTGTTAATCGGTTAACCCCACGGGTTTATCGGTTAACACTGAAGGTTTTTTGTAAAAATACTTAATTTTAAATAGAAAGAGTATTTTAAAATGTTTTGAAAGTTTTAGTGTAAGTGGTGTAGTGAAATGTGATTTTTAAAGAACACTTGTATAAATTTTCTAAAGTAAAAAATGTTTATACCGTTCTTTGAGTCACCATTTTCACTTGTAGCTTCTAGACAAAGCTTTGATCGATAAAGTCGTATGCGATGATACTCTCTTGATATTTGTTGATCTTGTTAACTTGCTTGCGTATCTTGCTTTTTGCGAAGACTTCAGAAGAATAATGATTCTAGTTTCATCTTCAATATATACCCCTACGGGTGTATAGTATAAGCATCTTCAATATATATACCCCCACGGGTATATAGCATAAGTATCTTGCGTACCAAGCTTGTATGAGTTGTCTTCATCAAAACACAAAGGCCTTGAAGCTTGCTTCTAAAGTTCCCTGACTCGCCTAGCGATGAATCCTTTGCCTAGTGAAGAAACTCGCCCCAGACTCGCCTAGCGAACATGCCAGTGAATGTAGCAGAGTTCCGCGAATGTTGATCGTGTGCAACGGTGCTTTGACGTTTGATTTTGTGATTTCTGTGATGAGTTAACATGAGTATGACAGTGAGGTTTATGTGATTAATAGGTGATAGTACGAGGATTACCGCGAGTATCATTATGAATTAATATGTGATAATATGTGATAATATGATGAATTGATATGAGTATAATTGTGAGCGCTATGTGATTTGTACATGATTATATAATGGTTTTCTATGATGTATGATGATTAATATGATGAATTATATTGACGTGATGTATGATGATTATTATGATGAGATATGATTGACATGATGATGAATATGATGAATGATGATGCACCTATGCTGTTATATAAGGATTATTTGTGACGTGTGCATCATGTATTCATGTGCATCCCGACTTTGGTTCAGGACTTTGATTACTTTGGCTTCAATCCCACTGTGTGGATGTGAAGTGTTTTGATGTGCTCTGGTTCTTTAGTAGAATCGATCCTATTGATGGGGATCTATGGAGGGTTGATGGCCCAGTGTCCATCGCGCTGTGATGATTGGTACCACATGCATTGAGTCTATGTTGCATTTGCATTTATGAGCCTTTTTGTATGAATTATGACATTGTGACCTTTGAGGCCTGTTGAAGGATATGAATATGTTGAATATGATTCTGACGCCGTTTATATGTTGATTTTTATAGATTAATTATTATGAATTGTTTTACTCACCCTGCCTATTTGAATGTTACCTCCACGTGGGTAACGTGTAGATGACCAAGTTTAGCCGTGGACGCCGTCGAGGATTATTTTTTGAAGTTTTTGAGTTTTTAGCCTTTTGGTTAGCTTAGAGGGTCTTGCTCTGATATGTAACATCGGGTTAGGTTCTTTTGAGTTAAGCTATATACCGTTGAGTTATTTTTCTTACCTTCCCATACGAGGAAAACCTTGAGTTATGTTTTGAGTTCCGCTGCTTTGTGCAATTTGATGTATTTTGAGAAAACCCGTTGTTTACGGAGCCTTGACCTATTTTTGAGGATTTGAGAAATTTACACCCTTTTGAGGTAACTTTTTATAAAATTTAATATTTTACTCTGATTTATGTGAAAATGTGTCTTTTCATCGTGGGGTAGGAAAGGGTGTTACATGGACAAGTATTGTCGGCCTAAGAATTTCAGAGCCAGTGCAGCTGCTGCAGATACCGGGGCTACTGATGGTCCTGGTGTTGCTTTTTTGCAGGGTTTTGATCCATTTCAGCAAGTTGTGTGTAACTACAATTGGGATTGGATGGTGACGACTCAGCGTGCCATGATCGATATTCATGATTCTATGTAGGTACTCCAATTATAATGCCGTGACCCTTCTGTGGAGCGCACTATGATGACGCGTGAGTAGCTCTTGCAACACGCGAGTTGGCCTGAGGTCAGGTCTGTTTTCGGAGAGGGGGCGGGTGTTTCTGGTTCTGGTGATGGTGACGCTAAGGTAGATGTTGATGATGAGGATGATGATGATGGGTCTGCTTCTGGTTCCGAGAGTGTGGAAGAGACGGAGTCCGAAGAGGACTAAGTCTTTGATCTTTTGATTTTATTGCTTTGTATTTCAGATATTTTGTTTTTTTATTTCAGATATTTGGGTTGTGTACTATTTTGGGGTGTTTTTCCCCATGCATATTTTATTTTGTTTGAAGTAATGTTAAATTTTTATGTTTAAATTATTTTGTTTCTTTTAAGTGATTTTTAATAATTTTCTGGTTGTTGAGCTGTCGAAACTTCTAGATTGGTTGCTCTCCAAAAACAAGTATCCAATGAAGGTGCATCCGAGTTTGGATGGCAATAATAAAAATAAACAAGCGAATAATGCTAAGGTACATGGTTACCATTGGTTAGAATTTTAGAATGCATTAAGAACTTTAATTTTGTCATAAATAAATATTGTTCTTTTTGCAACATTGTTGAATGAATGGTTCACCTAGGACTTAGAACCACAAATTGTGAGGAAACCTCCATTGTACACTAAATGTTGGATTCTAATAAATTGTGTTGATTCATTTGATTCATGATTTGTCTTTTATTATTTTGAATTTGCGGAAGCAATTAGAAATGATCAAGAAACTTGTTTTTTATCGAGCACAACCAGTTCCAAAAGCAACTTACCCGTGAGCAGAGAGTATTCGTAAACCCCTTGAGCCTAAACAGTATGAATCTCGGCTTTAAATTGTGCGAGATTCCAAAAAAAAAATTCTTGAACCCCGGAATTTGATGTTAATTGTTCTTTTTGCCTAAAAAATTAAAAGCATTCACTTAAGGTTTGAGTAAAAGATAAGTTGGGGAGAACGGAAATGAAATTTGGTAGGTTGCCACAACTCTTGAAAAACCGAGCAAGCATTGAAAAAAAGAAAATTTGTTATGTGAATATGAATGTAAAAAAAAAGAGAAAAAGAATGCTTGCTTGGAATAAAAATAGTGAAAAACAAAAATAAGTTGTGAAATAAGAGTTGGGAAGGTTTCAAATGAGAACAAGTGGAATGAAGTTGGGATGTGTGAATAACTTGTACAGTGAATGTCTCTTTTGCATCGGCAATTTTGTTTCAATGGCCTTAGATATGTCCCTTTTTTGTAAACCCGACCAAGCTACAACTGGAAAAGACCTTAGTGATCTTCTTGCTTCCATATTTTCATTTATAATTGTTAGATGTTGTATGAATTGAATTGATTTTGACATTGTTTGTTAGAGAGTGAAATTGTCCCTGCGGTTGTAAACGCGTAATTTCTTCAATCCTTATTCAAAGAGGATAGATAGGGTGATTCATTCAGGATAACATTATTGTTTATTGATATATGTTTTCATCGCTTTAAGACTTTAGTTCTTGTGTGTTGTTTTACTCTAACCATTGGGAACTTGTGTCTGGCGGAAATTCTTGTGTTTGAGCCATTTGATCCAATTTCGAAGAAATCTTTTTCTTAAGCAAATCCTCTTGTTCATCAAGAGGCATACTTTGCTTGAGGGCAAGCAAGATTCTAGTTGGGGAGAGTTGTTAGATGCCCAATTGTGCTTATTTGAGCTATCAAATGTGGGCATCTTTCACTCCTTTTTGGTCAAGAAAGTGTTTGAAATCACTCTTGCTTTGGTTGGTTTGCAATTTTGTGTGAAAGTATCTTGGTACCTTTAATTTGTGTGTTATTGTGCAGGAATTTTGCATGAAATAGTGAGAATTAAGACATAAGATAGATGGCAAGGAAACTAAGATAGCAAGCAAACATCAGCAAGTTCGCTAGGCGAATTGGCCAGCGAAGCTCCCTCCAAAACTTCACAAAGTTCGTTAGGCGAACTATGTAGCGAAGGCCAATAATCCAAAACAGTAAGGAAAGGGCCATAAACTTGCTAGGCGAGGGAGGCAGTGAAGCACTCGCTAGGCGAAGAAGCAACGAGTAACCAGCGAACACTCCCAAACTTAAAACAACAAGGAAAGGGCCATAAACTCGCTAGGCGAAGTTCACAGCGAAGGCTTCGCTAGGCGAAGGATTACTCACCTAGCGAACTTTTGGAAACTTGTATAGGGAGAGTTCACAGGGCACAGGAACTTCAGGTGGCACTTTTGGGGTTCGCTAGGCGAACCACTTTGTTCGCCTAGCGAACATGATAGCTCAGCTGACCCTTCTATAAGTAGCATGGGCTACTTTTTGTAAAAATATCTATTATTTTGTATTTGCATTAGAGAGGATTTTTCTGACCTAGAAAACCCATTCTTTCATTTCTCATCATCTCTTAGCAATATTTCACCAAAAGAAGGTGGATTCCCATCCATTCTCGATTATTCGACTCGGATATTGATCAACCTTCTTCCGAAACTTGTTGCTCAAGCTATCATGGAAATGAGTGGCTAAATCCCTCTCTTGTCAAGGTTAGGAGTAGTTAGTTCATATTTTATGTATTCTTCTTAATCTCTTGTATGTGAACAATGTTATGATCAATATAGATGAAGTTATTTGCTACTATTTGTACATTTATCGTTTGGATTGCTTTAGACATGAACTTTCCAAGTCTTGACCTAACTTCTTCATCTATCAACTATACAAATGCTAAACATAGATTTGAAAGTTGATATCTGCGTTATATCGATCTTAATGATTATTGTTTCGATTTTTATTTAGAGAGATAATTTAAAGGTTAAAACAATAACATTCACGAAATCGCTTTAGAGATGAACGTTTTTGCGAGGATACGCGGTTATGTTGGTTAGAACTTCATTCACATATTTGATTGGTTGGATACGTTTAGGAAGGACTAGAGAACCCTAATCTTGACATGCTTTTATCAAACATAGACCGACTTTTATTCCGTTTTCTTTCTTGCAAACTTATGTTACGAAAAGTGAAACCATTCTAAAAACCCCCCTTTTTCTTAAGTCATTAAACCGTTGAACAGCAAGCATCTATATTCTCTTCAATCCCTGTGGATACGATAAAACACTACCGCATAATACTTTCTAACACAGGTAGATATATACTTGAGAGAGAGTGATCAAGTTTTCATGGTGTTCGCATCCTTGAGAGGGAGAAGTGAGAGAATGATTACAGATCTACCTGTTGTGTATGAGTTTCCTGAGGTGTTGCCAGATGAAATTAGTGATTTTCCATCGGAGCATGAAGTTGAGTTTGCTATAAACTTAGTACCTGGTACTAGTCCTGTGTCGATGGCGGCGTACAGGATTTCTGCTTCACAGCTAAGTGAGCTGAAGAAACAATTAGAAGATCTAATTGAGAACAAGTTTGTTCGACCGAGTGTTTTCCCGTGGGGAGCGTCAGTGCTGCTAGTTAAGAAAGATGGTAGCATGAAGATATGTTTTTAAAAGGGGGATAAATAAATTTAAGTTTTATATATATATATATATATATATATATATATATATATATATATATATATATATATATATATATATATATATATATATATATATATATATATATATATATATATATATATATATATATATATATATATATATATATATATATTTGAAAACATATTTTTTGTATTTCAGTTGTGGTAACTGGTTACGGGTTTTTGCGTAACCTATTATAGAGTTAAAAAATGGTTGAGGAAGTGTTGGCACGGGCTCGTAATTGGTTATGGCATTTTGTGTAACCGGTTACGAAGGCGAAATTTTGTTTTTTTTCAGTTTCTGTTAGTTTCAGTTGATTCAGTTAAGCTATTTCGTTGCATCCAATCATTTGTGTGTACTTGCTATATAATACATTGTAAGCTCCCATATTGTGGTTAATGCCAATTATTCTTCTCACCTTTAATTACTCTCTCTCTCTCTCTCTCTCTCTCTCTCTTTCTCTCTCTCTCTCTCTCTCTCTCTCTCTTTTCTCTCTCAAATTCTCAACTTCATCTTCTCCAAATCAATTCACCATTAGAGATTTTTTATGTTCTAACATTTGGCATCAAGAGCACTAGTTCTGATCCTATTCCTCTGCAATAATGAGTACCATTTCTAATGATAGAATTCCCACCAACCTTCTGATTCTTGATTCGAAGAATTATGACAAGTGGTCGAAGCAAATGAAATTTATGTTTGGGTATCAAGAAGTTCTTGAGATCATCAACAATGGAGTTACACCACTTGAGGCTGAAGCTACAGATGCTCAAAAGGCTACATTCAAGGAAGAAAAGAAGAAAGATTATAAGGCACTCTTCTTGATTCATTCTTGCATCGATGGTGACAACTTTGAGAAAGTTGGTGATTGCGAGTCGGTGAAGCAAGCTTGGGAGATCTTGGAGAAAGTTTATGCATGGACTGTTAAGGCTAAGGTAGTGAGGTTACAAACTCACAAAAGGCAATTCGATTTAATGCAAATGGAAGAGAATGAGACGATCAACGATTATGTGATGCGTATTACGCGCTTGGTGAATCAAATCAAGGCTTGCGGAGAAACTATTTTGGAGCAGAATGGTGTGTCAAATATTTTGCGTTATTTAACGTTGAGATTTGACAACATTGTAGTGGCTATCGAATAGTATAAGGATCTTGCAACGTTGAGCAAAGATGAGCTTCAAAGCTCTCTTGAGGCTCATGAGCAAAGGATGGATGAGAGAGGAAGCGATAAAGCCAAAGCGAAGATTATTTTGCAAGCACGACTTAACAAGAAGAGTAGAATATCGAAAGGAAATTGGACTATGAAGGGGAAGCAAAATTCATAGAATTTTGGTGGAAATGATCCACAAAATTTGAATGTTTAGATGGTGCAAACGTGTGGGAGCATCTCCAAAGATAGTGGCCAAGGCAGCAACTTCAAGAATTTTGAAAAGAGTAAGTCGAAATGTTACAATTGTCATAGACTTGATCATTTTGCAAGAGATTGTCGCGTGAAACCAAGGGATAATCAAAGCGATGAAGCTAATGTTGCAAGGAAAAAGGTAGATGATGAAAATATGATCACGAAGGAGAATTATGGTATTAAAGAGGTGTTGGGCAGCAGCAGTAGCAGTTGTCAATTGCGGGACAGTAGCTGCAGTAGTTTGAAAAATGTTGCAGAAACGTGTTCAGAGCAAAATGTAATGGTTACGGTTCGAGATGGAGTCCAAGGCAGCAAAGAATGGTACTTGGATTCCGTTTGTTCAACACATATGACAGGTAGAAAGAATTGGTTTGTGCAAATCAATCAAGCTGCGAGAAGTAGAGTAAAATTCGCGGATGATACCACTCTTGCGGTCGAAGGTGTCGGTGATGTTTTGATTGAAAAGAAGAATGGTGGACATTCTATGATCAAGGATGTTTTGTATATTCCAGGAATTAAGTGTAATCTCTTGAGTATTGGCCAATTGCTTGAGAGGGGTTACAAAATTCGCTTGGAAGACAAGATTTTACGTGTTGTGGATGCAAACGGTGTTTTGATCCTTAAGGCTCATATGGCTGCCAATAGGACTTTCAAGGTGGAGTTGAAAGTGATGGAGCATAGGTATTTAGCTACAGCAGAAAGTCGAGAAGAGTGGTTATGGTACTACCGTCTTGGACATCTCAATTTTCGTGATCTTGACACGTTACAAAGGGATGGTATGGTAACCGGGTTGCCAAGAATCAACATTCTAGCTGAGATATGTGACGAGTGTGTGCAAGGGAAGATACACAAGAGTAGTTTCAACAAAGATGTAGGTCATAGGACCAAACATCACCTTGAGGTGGTGTATTCCAATGTGTGCGGTCCAATGCAAGTCGATTCGTATGGTGGCAATAGGTATTTTGTCACATTTATCGATGATTTTAGTAGGAAACTATGGATATACCTAATCAAGAGAAAGGATGAGGTATTTGATGTGTTCAAACGATTCAAGTCCATGGTTGAGCGACAATATGGTCAGAAGCTCAAAATTCTCAAAACGGGTGGTGGGGGTGAGTATACCTCGAATGAGTTTGGCAAGTATTTTGATGAAGAGGGGTAGTGCGTGAGATTGTGCCACCATATACGCCACAACAGAATGGTATTGCATAGAGGAAAAGTCACTCGATAATGGACATGGTTCGAAGCATGATAAATGGTAAACACTTGTCGAAGGAACTATGGGGTGAAGTCATTTATATAGTCGCCTATTTGTTGAATAGATGCCCTACATAGAAGCTTTATAAGGTGACTCCATAAGAGGTATGGTCTGGATTTAAACCAAGCATAAGTCATTTGAAAATTTTCGGTTTGATAGCATTTCGACACGCTTCGGTTCAGCTCCAAAAGAAGTTGGATGACAAGGGTGAGAAGATTTTACTCGTTTTATCACCCTAATGGAGGTTATAAGTTATTTGATGTTGCAAACAAGAGGATCGTGATTAGCCGAGATGTTGTGGTCGACAAGCTGCGAAAGCTTGACAGCAACAGAAAATTTGCTGATGCAGGCTCTGTAACCGATTACGCTGAAAATGGTAATCGTTTACCCCATGTATTTTTGGATTCTGAAGCTATTGGAACTGGTTTTGTAGAAGGTGTAACCGGTTACGAGAATCCTATAACCGGTTATGGGCTGGAAAATCAGAATGTTCAAAATTCTGGAGGTGCAGAACAGCAACGTGTTGAAGCCGAAAACAGAGGAAATGTTAGACGACCAACAAGGCAAAGATTTTTGCCTCAGAGACTCTAATAATGTGAAGTATTCCAGGACAACAAAATCAATGATGATGGTGATTTTGTTCACTTTACGCTTATGGCCGAATTTGAACCGGTAAACACATAAGAGGCTCTAAGCGATCCAAAGTGGATATGTGCAATGAATGAGGAGCTGGAGCCTATTGAGAAAAATGGTACTTGGGAGTTGGTCAATTTACCGCTTGGAAAGAAGCTAATTGGTGTGCGATGGGTCTATAAAGTGTAGGCAAATCCCAAAGGCGAGGTGATCAAGCATAAGACTCTATTGGTAGCGAATAGATTCTTGCAACATGATGGTATAGACTTTGAGGAAGTGTTTGCACCTGTGGCTATGCTTAAAACCATCTGATTAGTTGTTGGCATTGCGAATAACAACGATTGAACGATATATCAAATAGACGTCAAATCTTCACTTTTGAATGGTCCACTTGATGAAGAGATTTATGTTGAGCAGCCTGGATTTGTAGTAAAGAATCAAGAGATGAAGTTCTACAAGTTGCATAAAGCTTTATATGGTTTGAAACAAGCTCTAAGAGCTTGGAACAAACGCATTGATGGCTTGTTGATATTGGTTTCAAGCGGTGTGTATCCGAACACATAGTTTATGTGAGATCGAATGCAAATGATGGTGTGATCATTCTTTGCTTATATATGGATGATTTATTGATTAAGGCAGCTGTGAGAAGAATATCTCTAAGTTCAAGAGTGAACTTATGGATGAATTTGAGATGACGAGCCTTGGTATTATGACGTATTTCCTTGGCATAGAATTCCATAAGTCAAAAATGGGACTGCTCATCCATCAAAGGAGATATGCTCTTTAGATCTTGAAGAGGTGTGAAATGGAGCATTGCAATGCTTCCATTACATCATGTGAAGCAAGGTTGAAACTGTCCAAGAGTGAGGATGAGCAAGATGTGGATCCAATGCAATATAGGAGATTGATTGGATCATTGCGGTATTTGTGCAATACGCGACCAGACTTGGCATTTAGTGTCGATATTGTTAGTAGATTCATGGAGAGACCGAAAGTGTCTCACTTGGCAGCAATCAAGAGAATCCTTAGATACATTAAAGGAACTCTTGGTTATGGAATTCTCATTCCTGCATCGGATATGCGCAAAAAATGTGATTTACTTAGTTTCATCGATTTCAATTGGTGTGGTGATAAGGATGATAGAAAGACAACTGCTGGATACATCTTTATGTTTGGTAGGACACTAATCTCTTGGTGTTCGAAGAAGGAATCGGTGGTAGCATTCTCGTCTTGTGAGGCCGAGTATATTTCGGCTTCGTTATGAGCATGTCAAGCTATGTGGCTCATGAATCTATTGAAGGAGTTGAGTAGCAATAAGGGTGAGGCTACTACACTTCTGACTGATAATATTTTTGCAATCAACCTTACGAGGAATCCGATTGCACACGGAAGAAGCAAGCACATAGAGATGCGATTTCATTATTTGAGTGGGCTAGTGAATGAACGCAAGTTACGATTGGGATATTGTCGAAGTGAATACCAAGTTGCAGGTTTTTTGACCAAGGGGGTAACAAATGAGGTGTTCAAAAGGTTGAAGAAAAGCTTGAGCATGCTGGACTTGGAACAAATGAAATGAGGTGGTGTGTTGAAAACAAATTTTTGGCATTTCAGTTGTGGTAACCGGTTACGGGTTTTTGCGTAACCGGTGATGGAGTTGAAAAATGGCTGAGGAAGTGCTGGCACAGGCTCGTAATCGGTTATGGCATTTTGCGTAACCGGTTACGAAGGCAAAATTTTGTTTTTTCCAGTTTCTGTTAGTTTCAACTTATTGAGTTAAGTTGTTTTGGTGTATCCAATCATTTGTGCGTACTTGCTATATAATACATTGTAAGCTCCTATATAATGATTAATGTCAATTATTCTTCTCACCCTCAATTACTCTCTCTCTTTTCTCTCTCAATTTCTCAATTTCATCTTCTTCAAATTAATTCAATTCAACATTAAAGATTTTGTATATTCTAACAATATCCACGGAAATTCGCACGAATGCCATATTCATTCAACAAAATAAATAGCAAAAGATTAATATCTGTGTTCGCGAGTGTCCATTACAATTTTTATTTTTAATGTTTATTTTCAACCTTTTCTTTGATCCTACTAAAAAAAATTACATTTTTTGAATTTAATATAACATCTCTTTTATAATAAAAGTGGATTTATTCATTTCACCCATAAACCAGAATATAAAAATTCTACGTATAAAATTTATCAACCAACCTTATCGTTATCTTCTAAGAAATTGCTCAAGCATTGGAAAATATCAAACGAGTCGTATCAAAAGAAGGGGAAAAAAAAAGTAGCACCAAACATTCAAACTAATAATAAGATGGAACAAAAAGAAGAAAAGAAAAAAGAAAGAATAAAACTAGCTCAAACTTTTTCCTTTTTCAAAGACCGGAAAATAAATTCAAGCTGAAGCCTAAAAATAAAATAAAAATGAAGAACACAAGAAAGTAAAAAGTATACAAAGGGGACCAAGTCCAAGTCAAAATTTCCACTTTCACTGTCATCACCGTCTAAAGTCATAACACATCTCGTGCTTTGTAAAAAGGAACTTGCCATTATGAATTGATGCTAACGCCGAAGCACTTAAGCAAAAGCCAAATACATGGTCCCCACAATAACCATTCTGTTCCATTTCCAAATTGAATTAAACTTGAACTTAAAGAAACATTGGTGACTTAGACCTAAAATTATTTTAAATTATTACTTAGTATTTTTTTTAATATTTTATTAGTATTTGATTTTGTTATTAAACCGGGTCCAATTAAATGAAAGTCATCGATTTGAACGCGTACCCGAAACTACGATGTAGAAGGGGGCATTCGCGGCCGCTCGTATAGGATTGAAATTCATATTTGGCACTTCATATTTTTATAATGTAAAAAATATTCCATTTATTGGAACTTGTTTTCTTATATTATTAATAAGAATGCTGCCAATAGTGTCTAATTCGGAGAGAGAATTTTAAACTATCGAATTTTCTGATTTGACTATTTCTTCAAGTGTTCTAATTTATTGCTATTTTCTTCTAATTTTTTTAAGTTTTTTGCATATGTTGTTCGGATGATTAATGTCCTTGCACATTCCAATGAAGGACTTCAAAACCTTTTATAATGACAAATTGTTAGCGGTTATCATCATATTTACACATTTACTAATTGAATATGAACCTCCAACTTCTTTAACTCCTAATTAAGTTAGTTTACATCAGTTGAGTTTGTGTTTTTATGTGTTATAAAGATAAATATGATTTTAAGTAGGGGTTTAAAAAATATGATTAACCAAATTATATATTTAAATTAAATTGTATTGGATTATAAAAAAAAACTGAACTACTTAAATAATTAATGAAATGATTAATAAAGGAAACTATTTAATTAAAACAATTTAAATTTAATTTAAAATCGGTCAGAATCAATTTTCTTTTATAAATTGATTTAATTATATAAATCAATTATTTTTTAATAAATAAATAAATAATTTATTGAGAGTAAAAAAAATCAATAAAAAAATTACTAGAAAATATATTTTTTATTTCCTAAAATTAATTTATTCTTCTGAAAATATATAAAATCAAACTAATTTCGATTTTGCCCGAAAATTTGATTTTTTCGAAAATATGAAAAAGTTGAGTTTTATCAGAAATATAAAGGTCGAGTTTTTTTCGGAAATATAAAAAAGTCAAGTATTTTCGGAAATATGAAAAAATAGTGTTTTTTCAAAAAATATGAAAAATTCGAGTTTTTTTCGGAAATATGATAAAAGACAAGTTTTTTCGAAAATATAAAAGAGTCGAGTTTTTTCAGAAATATGAAACCGTCGAGTTTTTTCGGAACTATAAAAAAATCAAATTTTTTCAGAAATATGAAAAAGTCGAGTTTTTTCAGAAAAATAAAAAAGACAAGTTTTTTCGGAAATATGAAAAAATCGAGCTTTTTCGGAAATATGAAAAAGTTGAGCTTTTCCGGAAATATGAAAAAGTCATTTTTTTCATAAATATGAAAAAGTCGATTTTTTTTTCAGAAATATGAAAAAGTCGAGTTTTTTTAGAAATATAAAAAATTTGAGTTTTTTCGATAATATAAAAAAAGTCGAGTTTTTCGGAAATATGAAAAAGTCGAGTTTTTTCGGAAATATGAAAAAGTTGATTTTTTTCGAAAATATAAAAAGGTTGAGTTTTTTTCGAAAATATGAATAAGTCGAGTTTTTTCGAAAATATAAAAAAGTCGGGTTTTTTCGAAAATATGAAAAAAATCGAGTTTTTTCAGAAATATGAATCAATCGAGTTTTCCGAAAATATGAAAATGTCGAGGTTTTTCAAAAATATGAAAATTTCGTGTTTTTTTCGAAAATATGAAAAAAATTGTGTTTTTTAGAAATATGAAAAACTCGAGTTTTTTCGAAAATATGAAAATACGAAACATTATTTTTTCAGAAATACAATTGATTTTTTTTTTGAAAAATACGAAGAAAAAAATTCAAAATATAATTTTCATGAAGTTAAAAATTTTTGGTTTTAAAATAGTTCTAAATATATAATTGATTTAAAATTGTAAACTGATTATAAACTAGTTTAAAACTAGTTTTAAATTGAATTGGAATCATTTTAACAGTTAATTAATTTTTTATTGA
The DNA here is from genome assembly GCA_963859935.3 of Lathyrus sativus. Lineage (NCBI taxonomy): Eukaryota > Viridiplantae > Streptophyta > Magnoliopsida > Fabales > Fabaceae > Lathyrus > Lathyrus sativus. The sequence continues at coordinate 497,177,633 of OZ012738.1, forward strand.
ATTGGTTATTGTAAACTGAAGCAAACCACATACTGAACCAAACTATAAATGTGGCTCGATTCAATGCAGTTCTTGAACCATGAACACCCCTGGACTTTCAATGATGGTAAATGGAATAAAAATAAAATAAAAACGAAATGTTTATGATGTTTAGTGTAAAATAATCAAATGTTATGAAGTGGATCCAGCCTAAAAATATTTCCTTTCTTGACCAAAATTTTTATTATATAAAGAGGACTCCTGTCACTTTCAAAACACACCAGAAATGAAATATTACTATTTCTCTTACTTTCACATTCTTCTTAGAAATTTCTTATACACTTAGAATTACTTTAGTGCTGAGAGAGCAAAATACTTAATAAAAATTGTGCTTCTATAAATGTTGTTTAAATTTGCTTGAGTTGTACTTATAAATGAAAAATGTTATTCTTTTGTAACTCTAATATAATTATAAATGTTACAAGTTAAATTTGAGTAAAAACTTGGTTTAGAATGTTATGGGTTGATCATATGATAAATACTAAAGTTGTTAGGGAAACTTTCCAATCAGATGAAGAATTATATCTACACATTCTGAATAAATAAAGTTTCTCATACCTAGGTTTTTATGTGATTTTAATTGAATAGCAAAGTACCTTTCAATGGTACATTGTTAGTTCTATGGTTGGCAACAATTTTAGTAAAATTGAGTGTTATCACAAGATGTCCTATAGGATGTCTTGACATATGATCTTAACACTCTGCAGGTGGTTATTCTTGATGTTGTAGGGTTTAGTTCATGATGTCAAGTATGATGTCCTAACATATGTGTACAGAATATTAAATCTGAATGTTATGGTTTGTCTACTGCGTTTCTGTGCAACCTTGGGTGCTTTTATGATAAGAGATTTTGTTGGAGCAAATCAACGTGGAGATCTTCTTTAAACAAAAGAGCTTCTGACAGATAATTCATGGAGAACTGTGGAATCTTTTGTTCTATTTTCATGCAGAAAATCTTGAGAAGATTTGAATTTTGATTTGATTTGATCAAATCTGATTTGGTTTCATTTCTATGACGTTAATTATGAAAATATTTGAAGAACTATCTGATTTGATTTTATCAAATCAGAGTTAGTTTTTGCTATTGCCCAAGCCCATTCAAAGTATTTCTATATAAAGACTTTACAAACCTATTTGAAGAAGATTAGAAAAGCTAGGGTTGTGAGTGTGCATTGCTTAAGGAATAAGGTTTTTACCTTCTTGTGTTATTATTTTTTGTGAGCCATTCACTCATCATTTTGATGTGTGAATTGGACTAAGTTTATTGAGTTGTAAGTTGTCCACTCTAAGCTTTTAAGCACAAGTGCATTATTCTTGATTCAAGCTTTTAAGTAAGATCAAGTGTTGTCCTTGAAGAGTGTCTTCTACTTTTTAATAATCTGAGTTTATCACTGTTGTGATTGAGAGGGAGTGAGAGGTTTATGTTATCTAAGATTGTCTTAAATAGAAATTGCAAGGGTAGAGATTAGGTGCGAAGATTGTAAACTAGAGAGAGTTTACTAAGAATCTTCAAACTAATTCTATTTAGTAAATTTCCTTCCTGGCTTGGTAGCCTCCAGACATAGGTGTGTTTGCACCGAACTGGGTTAACAATTTCTTGTGTCTCTTTACAACTGTTAACTGCTTTTTATCTTGTTCATATATTGGTAATTATTCAGATATTAGTGTCGTGACATCTCTTTCGACATCTCATATCTGATACCAGAATTTCAATTGGTATCAGAGCAGGCATTCTGCTATGGTTCTGGGTGAGATCTAGGGACGATACTTTCTGGTACTATGGACAAAGAAGGAGGATTTGTGAACATACCACTTGTTCTAGATGGAAATAATTACGATTATTGGAAACCTCGCATGGTGGCCTTCTTGAAATCATTGGATAGTAAGGCTTGAAAAGCTGTCATAAAAGGATGGGAACACCCTGTGACTGTTGGGAAAGATGGAAAAGCTACATCTGACCTGAATCCTAAGGAAGAACGGACTAAGGAGGAGGATGAATTGGCTTTTGGAAATTCTAAAGCCTTGAATGCCTTGTTCAATGGAATTGATAGAAATATATTTAGATTGGTGAACAATTGTGAAGTTGCCAAAGATGCTTGGGAGATACTCAAAACTACTCATGAAGGTACTTCTAAGGTAAAGATGGCAAGACTTCAATTGCTAACTACCAAATTTGAAAACTTGAGGATGAAAGATGATAAAATCATACATGATTTCCATATGAATATCCTTGAAATTGCCAATGCTTCAAGTGTCATAGGTGAAAAGATGTCAGAAGAAAAGCTTGTAAGAAAGATTCTCAGGTCTCTTCCCAAGAGATTTGATATGAAAGTAACTGCCATAGAAGAAGCTCAAGACATCTGCAAGATGAGAGTGGATGAACTTATTGGATCTCTTTTGACCTTTGAAGTGGGGATAAGTGACAAATCTGATAAGAAAAAGAGCATAGCTTTTGTGTCCAATACTAAAGATGGAGAGGATGAATGTGATGTGGATACTGATGAAAGCTTATCCAATGCTATAGTGCTCCTTGGAAGACGGTTTAACAAGGTATGAAGAGGATGGATATGAAGTCAAGACCAAATGTCAAGAATAACTCATATGACATCAACAGGTCTAATGATGTTGGTAGAAGAACAAGGTTTGAAGAAAAATCCACCCAAAGCAAATGGATTCAGTGCCATGGATGTGAAGGATTTGGTCACATTAGAGATGAATGCCCTACTTACCTCAAGAAACAAAAGAAGAGCCTAGCTGTTTCTTGGACTGATGAAGATTCTGAAAGTGATCTTGAAGAAGAATCTGCTAAACATGTGACTGCTTTGACTGAAAGATATAACTCTGATGAAGACTTTAGTGATGATGAATTAACCTTTGAAGAACTTGCAGCTTCCTAAAAAGAGTTGTGTCTCAGAAGTGAGGAGGTATGCCATCAAGGAGAAAAGCATAAGAAATTTATAATCAGACTGAAGACTAAGAGCATCTTAAAACTATCTCTGAATTGAATGACGAAGTTACACTGCTGAATTCCCAACTGGATCAAATGTCCAAGTCTGTTAGAATGCTGAACAGTGGAACTGACACTTTTTATGAAATCCTTCAGGTTGGAAAAAGGGAAGGAGACATGACTGGGATAGGGTTCGATGGAGAAAAGGAACCATCTTCAGACTGTAGTCCTTATTCACACCATAATCCTTCTAAGCCTAAGCGAAATATGTTACATCATATGTCTCAACATCATGGCAGAGGACAACCCAACCACCCTAGAGGAAGATTCCAAAGATGGAGATGTCATTATTGTGGACGCTTTAGTCACATAAAGCCTTTCTGCTTCAGGCTGCATGGATATCCTAAACCTATTCCTCAATTTAGACCCAATCACAACATTCCTTCTAATAGGAAGCAATGGGTTCCTAAAGTTGTTGCTACCAGTTTGATAGCTCATATGTCTCTCAGAGTCTCAGCTAAGGAAGATTGGTATTTTGACAGTGGGTGCTCCAGACACATGACAGGAATTAAAAATCTTTTAGTAGACATTAAATCCCATTCTACTAGCTATGTGACTTTTGGTGATGGAGCCAAGGGTGAAATCAAGGGGTTTAGAAAATTGAACTGCTCAGGAGTTCCAAACCTTGACAATGTGTTGTTGGTTAAAAGGATTGACTGCCAACTTGATTAGCATCAGTCAACTGTGTGATCAAGGATTCAATGTCAACTTCACTAAATCTGAATGCTTGGTTACAAATGAAAAGAGTGAAGTGATTATGAAGGGAGTCAGATCTAAGGGCAACTGCTATCTATGGGTTACTCAAGATTCTAAATGTGTTCTAGCCAAAGAGGATGAAGTGAAACTATGGCACCAAAAACTTGGTCATTTGCATCTAAAAGGGATGAAGAAAATCATCTCTATGGAAGCTTTCAGAGGAATTCCTAAGCTAAAGATTGAAGGGAAGGTTTATGGTGGATGCCAAATTGAAAAGTAGACTAGGATGTCACACCAGAAGATTAAACATCTCACTACTTCAAAAGTGTTGGAACTCCTTCACATGGACCTGATGGGACCTATGCAGGTGGAGATTTTTGGTGGAAAGAAGTATGCCTATGTGGTGGTGGATGATTTTTTCAGATATACTTGGGTGGATTTTATAAGAGAAAAATCTGAAGTGTTTGATGTGTTCCAAGATCTCTGTCAAAGAATTCAAAGAGAAAAGGAGAACAATGTTGTTAGAATCAGAAGTGATCATGGGAAGGAATTTGAGAATAAAAAATTTGCTGAATTTTGCTCATCTTAAGGGATTAGTCATGAATTCTCTTCTTCCATTACTCCACAGTAAAATGGAGTTGTAAAACGAAAGAATAGAACTATCTAGGAATCTGCTAGGGCTATGATTCATGCAAAGAAACTGCCTTACCACTTCTGGGCTGAAGCTATGAACACTGCCTATTATGTTCATAATAGAGTGACCTTAAGAACAGGAACCATGACCACCTTGTATGAGATATGGAAGGGAAGAAAGCCTACTGTCAAATACTTCCATGTACTTGGAAGCAAATGTTACATATTGGCATATCGTAACCAAAGAAGAAAGATGGACCCAAAAAGTGATGAAGGAATATTTTTAGGCTATTCTACTAACAGCAGAGCCTATAAAGTATTTAACTCTAGAACTAAAACTATGATGGAGTCCATCAATGTTGTTGTTGATGATGTGCATAATGAGATTGATGTCCTAGAAGATGTTGGAACATCCTTTGATACCTCAGTAGAGTCTGTAGACAAAGACACTGATCCCAATCCTACTAATACAGAACCTGAACCTGAACTAGTAAACAAGGGACCCTCTACCAGAATTCAGAAAGACCATCTTATGGATCTTATCATAGGGGATCTAAATAAGGGGGTTACTACTAGATCCAGAGAAGTCATAACAAGCTCTTGTTTTGTGTCTAAAATTGAACCAAAAAATGTCAAAGAAGCCTTAACTGATGAGTTCTAGATCAATTCCATACAAGAAGAGTTAGGGAAATTCAAGAGAAATGAAGTATGGGATCTTGTTCCAAGGCCTGAAGGGACAAATGTGATTGGAACAAAATGGGTTTATAAGAACAAGTCTGATGAAAAAGGGGTGTTCACAAAAAAATAAAGCCAGACTGGTTGCTCAGGGATACACTAAGATTGAAGGGGTTGACTTTGATGAAAATTTTGCTCTTATAGCTCACCTTGAATCTATCAGATTACTTTTGGGAGTTTCCTGCATTCTAAGATTCAAGCTGCTTCAGATGGATCTTAAGAGTGCCTTCTTAAATGGATACCTAAATGAGGAGGTCTATGTGGAACAACCTAAGGGATTCATTAATCCAACTTTTCCCAATCATGTTTATAAGTTAAAGAAAGCTCTGTAAGGACTGAAGCAAGCTCCTAGAGCTTGGTATGAGAGACTAACAGAATTTCTTGTTGATAATGGATATAGAAAAGGTGGTATATATAAGACATTGTTTATCAAGGAAGAAGGCGGAGAGCTCATGATTGCTCAAATCTATGTTGAAGATATTGTGTTTGGTGGGATGTCTGATGAGATGGTTAAACATTTTGTCCAGCAAATGCAGTAAGAATTTGAAATGAGCCTTGTTGGTGAACTAACCTATTTTCTTGGGTTGCAAGTCAAACAGATGGAAGATTCTATATTCCTATCTCAGAGTAAATATGCCAAGAATATAGTTAAGAAGTTTGGGATGGAGAATGCCATTCACAAGAGAACACCTGCACCTACCCATCTTAAGCTTTCTAAAGATGAAAAAGGTGTAAATGTGGACCAAAGTCTCTATAGAAGTATGATAAGGAGCTTGTTATATCTTACAGCAAGCAAGCCTGACATTGCCTTTGTTGTAGGTGTATGTGCTAGATATCAAGCTGAACCCAAAGTGAGTCATATCAATCAAGTAAAAAGGATTATGAAGTATGTTAATGGAACAAGTGAGTATGAAATGCTATACATTCATGGATCTGGTTATGTGTTGTCTGGATATTGTGATGTTGATTGGGCTGGAAGTGCTGATGATAGGAAAAGCACATCAGGAGGTTGCTAGTTTTTGGGGAACAATTTTATATCATGGTTCAGCAAGAAGCAAAATTGTGTCTCTCTGTCTACTGTTGAAGCTAAGTATATAACAGCTAGGAGTAGTTGTTCTCAACTGGTTTGGATGAAACAAATGCTGACTGAATATAATGTCATACAAGATGTCATGACATTGTATTGTGACAACTTAAGTGCTATAAACATCTCCAAAAATCCTATTCAACACAGTAGGACCAAGCATATTGATATTTGCCATCACTTTATAGGGGAGCTTGTTGAAGACAAAATCATTGCCTTAGAACATATTACTATAGAGAAGCAGCTAGCTGACATCTTCACTAAGGCATTGGATGCTAGTCAATTTGAAATTTTAAGAGGGAAGTTAGGGATTTATATTTATGAGTATTTGTAGCAATTATTACTGAGTGGAAATATCATTCAAGAGGTTTGGTATTTTCCAAAAATAAAGATGTCTTAACATCACTTATTATTTCAAAACACATTAAAAGTCATTTGCACACGCTACCCTAACCACACTTTTCATTCCAACTGCTCGTTCATCTCCCATACCTTCATAAAACCTCTGCTTGAACCCCATTCTCTCACTCACAAAAATCTCAAAATGTCTCAACACCATGGTCCAACTTCGTCCAAATCCGCTAGGTCAGAATCTAAGACAAAGGCTTAACCTGTGAGCATTTCATTTGATGACGTGATTGATGTAGCTCCTCTAGCCATGGTTCCATGTGACGATGCTGAAGTGACAAAATCCACAACCTCACATGCAAGCGGTTCCAAACCGGCTCCTATAGGTAAATCTTATGATACTTCTCTTGATTTAACAACTGAAAATAGGACCAAAGAGGATAGTGTATATGTTGATAGAGCCATTAGAAAGTTGGTTACTAAGGTTCTGTATGGAGGTCGCAATGTTCCTAGGATTTCTACCCCACTATCTCGAATGGATGCTATTCCCACTATTGATGTTAACCAAAGTAAGAAAAAAGATGTTGATGGTTCTCATTTTGAGAAGAGCACTGACACTGATAATCTGCACAAGTTGGCTAACTCTATGCTTAAGGAAGGAAGGATTAAAGGTGATGCTAATGATGATGCTGGTACTTTTGGTGTGGAGAACAAAACTAGTAGTTATGATCAGAGTAAGAAAAAGGTTAATATCTCTGATGATGTTGTGGATCTTGATAATGTTCCATCTGATGATGAACTGATTATGAATGTGGCTCCTAGAATTTCCAAGAGGTTGAAGACCAGAATGGGTAAAGTTGTGATTGATCAATCTCCTTCTAAGTGTACTAAGAAGAAGATTGTTGTTGGACCTCCAAAAGCATGGAGCAAATTTACCCCTGCCTCTAAGAAAAGAAAGGCCAGGTCTGAAACTGAATTTGAAGAGGATGTTGAGGATGATGTCCAGGACATCACACCTGTAAGAAGATCTGCTACCAAGAGAGCAATAGGCAATGTGCCTTCTGCTCCTTTAGACAATGTATCTTTCCACTCCATTGACAATGTGGCAAAGTGGAAGTATGTGTACCAGAGAAGAGTTGCTATGGAGAGAGAATTGGGAAAGGATGCTCTTAATATCAAGGAAGTCATGAAGTTAATCTCTGATGTTGGGTTGATGAAGACTGTGGTTGGCTTTTCCAAGTGCTATGATATGTTGGTCAATGAGTTCATTGTGAACATTACTGACAGAAAGAGCAAGGACTTTATGAAGGTGTTTGTAAGGGGAAGATGTGTGGAGTTTTCTGCTGATGTGATTAACAAGTTTCTAAGAAGGGATGAGGAAGAGGCTAGTGAACTGGAGGTAACTGATAATCAAGTTTGCAAGGTGATCACTGCTAACCAAGTTACTACATGGCCCTTGAAAGGTAAACTATCTACTGGCCAACTGAGTGTGAAGTATGTTATCCTGCATAGGATTGGAGCAGCTAACTGGGTTCCTACCAATCATACTTCCACCATTGTTGTTGGGTTAGGAAGGTTTATTTTTGCTGTTGGTACCAAGGTAAAGTATGATTATGGCAGCTACATCTTTGATCAAATTGTGAAGCATGCTACCACCAATGCTGTCAAGTTACCCATTGCATTTCCTTCTCTGATTTGTAGGATCATTCTGAGCCAGTATCTTGGTATTCTCTCAAGTAATGATGTGGCCTGCAAAAGGGATTATGTGATATATATCCATTATAAGTTGTTTGCAGGAAGACATGTCCCAAACATTGTCTTAACATCTGCTGAGAAGACATCCTCTACAAAAACTGGGCTTATCTCAGAGTTAAAGGAAACCTGCAGGGAATTGGGAGAACTCATTCGTTTGCTACTGCAAGGAAACTAAAATTGGAAGCCCTGATTAGAATTCTGGAGCACAATAAAGGAAATAATGCGAAGGTTGCTGATGCACGGGAAGAGGAAGATGAGGAGGATTCTGCCTCTGTTGAGAGGACTGGTGATCATGTTTCTGGGTCTACAACTGATGATGAAGATGACAACTTTGGGTTTGAGGAAGAGAATTGATGGTTCTTGGTGATGGTGTTCTTTGGATTATGATTGTTGTTTTTGTTGTTTCAGAATTTGTTTTCTTTTAGCACTTAATATGCTTTGGCTTGTATTATTTGGGTTCTTACTGCATTCTTAACTCTATTGGTTCTGTATGATTGTTCTATGATCATGTTTTTTTCTTAGTATGATATCTTTATTTATGGCTAAAAAGGGGGAGAAGGTTTATAAGGAGTTGTTGGTTTATGAGGAGTTTTGTTTTTTGCTTACCCTTTGGTTTGAGGGGGAGGAAGCAATAGTATATTTTGCTGGTGCTTTTTGTGTTGTTCTGCTAATGTGCTCTCTGATATGTTTTGGGAGCTCTTGTGATCGATTGAGTGTTTTATCCAAAATTTGCTAAAGGGGGAGTTTGTTAGTTCTATGGTTGGCAGCAATTTTAGTAAAACTGGGTGTTATAGGATGTCTTGACATATGATCTTAACACTTTGCAGGTGGTCATTCTTAATGTTGCAGGGTTTAGTTCATGATGTCAAGTATGATGTCCTAACATATGTGTACAGAACATTTAATGTGAATGTTATGGTTTGTCTATTGCGTTTCTGTGCAACCTTGGGTGCTTTTTATGATAAGAGATTTTGTTGGAGCAAATCAACATGGAGATATTCTTTAAACAAAAGAGCTTCTGATAGATAATTCATGGAGAACTGTGGAATCTTTTGTTCTATTTTCATGCAGAAAATCTTGAGAAGATTTGAATTTTGATTTGATCAAATCTGATTTGGTTCTATTTCTATGACGTTAATTATGAAAATATTTGAAGAATTATCTGATTTTATTTTATCAAATCAGTGTTAGTTTTTGCTATTGCCCAAGCCCATTCAAAGTATTTCTATATAAAGACTTTACAATCCTATTTAAAGGTTAGAAAAGCTAGGGTTGTGAGTGTGCATTGCTTAAGGAATAAGGTTTTTACCTTCTTGTGTTATTATTTTTTGTGAGCCATTCACTCATCACTTTGATGTGTGAATTAGACTGAGTTCATTGAGTTGTAAGTTGTCCACTCTAAGCTTTTAAGCACGAGTGCATTGTTCTTGATTGAAACTTTTAAGCAAGATCAAGTGTTTTCCTTGAAGAGTGTCTTCTACTTTTGAATAAACTGAGTTTATCACTGCTGTGATTGAAGGGGAGTGAGAGGTATCTCTTATCTAATAGCGTCTTAGATAGAAATTGAAAGGGTAGAGATTAGATGCGAAGATTGTAAACTAGAGAGAGTTTGATGAGAATCTTCAAACTAATTCTATTTAGTGAATTTCCTTCTTGGCTTGGTAGCCCCCAGACGTAGGTGTGTTTGCACCAAACTGGGTTAACAATTTCTTGTGTCTCTTTACATTTGTTAACTGCTTTTTATCTTGTTCATATATTGGTAATTGTTCAGATATTAGTGTCGTGACATCTCTTTCGACATCTCACATTTGATACTAGAATTTTACATATTTTATGGTGGATTTTTAAACCAAGGTAAGGTCGAACATGTGGTGGGTTGTTTTCGTTTTCGATCTTGATTAAATTCTAGGGAGTTTCTGATAAGGTTTCTTAATACCATCTATGGAAAGGGGGGAGGGGATCCCCTAATCTTAACCCCCTTTGGCTTTAAGAATTTCACTCTTTTTCCCATATGTGGAATACCTATAAGAAATAATACACGCAATTCATGATCCAGTTAACAAACTTATCAGAGAAACTCATTTCTCTCATGATGTCTTCAAAGGCTTTCCTTTCCACTATATCTTAAGCTTTTTGGATATCCATTTGTATAGTACAACGAGGTGAGATGCTCTTCCTATTGTGTCCTTTTATCAACTCATATGTTAACAGAATATTACTATGAATGACCTTGTCAGAGATGAATGTTTACTGGTGTCATACCCCAATTTTGTCTACTCTTCATATGCTTTCGAGTGGACTTTATTTCGAATAAATGAGATAACATAGTTGGTAAGAAGATATGTGTAAGAGGTTTAATCATTAGGTTACGAGTTCAAGTCTCATTGCATTACTTTTTGTATTTATTTTCCTTTTTGTGTGTTTTCATTAGAAAAGGGTAAAAAGATCATTTTTCTATTATTTAATTATTATTTTTGTTTTTTTATTTTGGAGTATTTTAAAAATTAATTTTTTTTAAATCTTTATTTTATGCATTAAATAAATAAAAAAACTTTAAAAAATCGCAAGACCAATTCAAAATTCATTCCAAAACAAGTCTTAAACATAATCCAAACATGTTTGAATGAAAGAAGAAAGTTTTCAAAATCACAAAACATGTTTCAAACATGTTTCAGACAAATTTGAATTCCTTCCAAATCAACATCTCAATGTCAAGATTCAAAATGTCTATAAAAGAGGGTAAGAGACCAACGCTCAAGGGGAGAAAGAGACCCGCACTTGTAGCATATGAGAGAAAAGAGAGAACCGAAATATAGGAGCATCTATATCTTTTTAGATCTACTGTTGTTCTACATTCTTCATGTACGTTATGTGTATCATTATATTATTTCTTCTTGTTTGGTTTTCTTACGTATAGTTTTGATAGTTATTTTATATTGTCACTGTATCGTTTGTGTTTCTTATATATCGTTTGTGTTTCTTATATACATGTTCAATTTACACTTTATATATTTTGATCCGACCTGATCAAAAAGGGATCGTTGGCTGCCACACGTCTTCGACTTGATGCCTATTCACCGGTATTTAAGGGGGAAAAAAGGGGGTGTACCTGCAAGACACTCTGATGCCAAAATAAGCGTATGGGCAGAGTGATCACAAGTACAGAAAGAGGGTAAGAAGTGAATTACCTGACCCTCTTGTGAAAGAGGGTATTTATAGAAAGACTTCAGCGCTGGGCCAACGGTCACTTGTGTTGGGCTGGATTGCCAGGACCAACCCAGGTGATTGCTAGGGCTTACATGGCGTAGTGAAGACCAGGACGTGGTCTTCGCCCTAGTCCAATTGTCCCGTGATCTCCGGAAAGTGGGTTTGACCTGCTCTTTCAGAGGTGGGCAGTTGGTCGATGACGTGTCCCCACGGAGGGGAGCACGTGGAGAACGTGTGAAGGACACGTTGTCCTGCCCAACAGGGGAGCTGGTTCTGCCCACGGAGGGGGAGGTCCTGCCCGCGGAGAGGGCAATGTCTGGTCGACAGTAGAGTCTTGTGCTCGACACAGATAGGGCAGGTTCTGCCCGTGGAGGGGCATTACCTGTCCGTCGGGGACCTTGTGCTCGGAGGCTGCGGCCCAAGCTGGACTGGGCTTGGCAGGATATTATTGGGCTGGGTCTGCCTGGCCAAGCCGGGGCCCAGGCCAGAACATATTTATTTGTGATTCTTATATATTTATGCATATGTCGGGATTACATAGTTCGTACAGTATATATTTGTTTATGTTTTCTATGTATATAAATATGATCCCTGTTTAATTTTATTTTTTTTAGATATATTTACCCTTGTTTTAAGTTTAGGACATATATACACTTTTTTAACTTCAACGTTTTTTTTTCTTTCTAGTTTTCAACATATAATTATACTTTTTCTTAATTTAGTTATAATATATATGTACTTCTTTTTTTCAAATTAATATATATCTCTCTTTTACTAATTATAACATATATTTATATTTGTTTAATTATGACATAATCTTTTTATAAGTTACTGTATGTACTTTGAGTTTATCTATCTATATATATATATATATATATATATATATATATATATATATATATATATATATATATATATATATATATATATATATATATATATATATATATATATATATATATATATATATATATATATATATATATATATATATATATATATATATATATATATATATATATATATATATATATATATATATATATATATATATATATATATATATATATATATATTTATTTTGTAGTGTGTTAATATTATTTTCACATTTCATCTTATTTTTAACTTTATGACGATTATATTTTATTTTTACTTTTATGTCAATTTCGTAGCAATATATCTTCTTTGTGGATAGCATATGCATTGTGTTGAGCTTTCTATTATTCAAAGTAATTTGAGTTGATATAAAAATTTGTGACACTACCGTAATAATAATAATATCTTTGAGTGTTGTTTGGTTTATTATTGCATTTCGATTTTGGAGTTAAAATCTAATTTAACTTTTGAGAACCGCTTGAGTGCATATATTAATTTGCTCGGCTTCTCATAGAGTGATTCCTACATGAATCCACTACAAGTTAGCTTCAAAGCTAAATTCAGTTGCTCTTCGATTTTGATTGGTTTTACTTGATTGATTGTTTAGTATTTTAGTCACTTTCTTACTTCCCATTGACAAAATGTACCCCTCAACCTCGTGTGTAATTGTTACTTTTTTTGCCGCCTTTATTCCTTTAGATAATAATTAATAAAAACAAAAACGAAAACATAAAATCAATCTTTCAAAAAATCAAAGAATTTGGTCAACACCAAGTTTCATTTTCAAAAACATTGGTCGACGTCAATTGATCAATCAACCCAAGCATTCTTAATCCATATATTAAGCCATACCCCATTTTTGTAAGTCAACCGCTTTATGAATCGCCATCAACCTTTCCCGTTTCCTTTTCAAACTCATCCCGCATTAAAACCCTTGGTCCAACATCAATTGGCATTTTCTTGAATAAACTTCAAAAACACAATAAAAAGTTCGTAGGATTGCGTGCCACGAGCCTTAAGTGGTGGAGAAGGGGTGAGAATGGATTTTCATACACTCACTCTAACATTTCAACACAAGGCGGTTGACTTAGTTGATTGGAATAATTACATCTACCTATAGTCTTTAGCATGATCCAAATTAGAAAGAAATCTTCTCAAAACCTAAAAAACACTTCAACACATCAAACTTGTCTTTTTTCGCCCCTGTGCGATTGAAACTTCTCAAGACAATAAGTCATCGCCCCCGTGCGATCCACAACTCAAACAAATTTTTTAAAAGAAAATTTTTTAGTCCCTTCTTCCACGCATATAAACTAGTGTTTCACCCTCCCCTAATGAGCAGACAAGCCAATCTTTAGCAATTAGAATGTGACCTAGACACTCGTTCATAAAAAGCAAACAACCCTTTTTGAGCCAAACCACGATTGTTCTGACTTTCCCATTGCACGAGGGAATACGTAGGCACAATGCCCCTAATACTTAGAGAAAAATCTAATAAAAAACCAATCAATTTCCCTTAGCAAGCTTTAAAATATCAAATACCTTTCATGCCTAGATCACTTAGATGGTTCCCATTGAGTACGATGGACGTAAGGAGTGCTAGCACCTTCTCCTTACATAACTTCCAAGCCCAACATGGTTGTGATGACCATACCCTATCCTTTCCCCATGAGTTTTCTCGATACTTTTTCTTTCCTTTATTGGGAATAAATAAAGTTCGATGGCGACTCTCATAAGTCCATCCGTGATCGTGCAAACCCTAGTTTTGCACATCACGAAGATCGTATTTTTCGAGGTACGACAAATGGAAACTCTGTTGGGGATTGGTTCACCCCTAAGCAAGTCAAGCCTAGTATAGGTTTCTTTCGCATGTTTGAGTGTTTATTTATCTTCCTTGTTTGCTTATATTTCCTTTACTTTTAATTGCTTTCCATATTATATTTGTGGTTACTTGGTCCGTGGATGGAAGCTTTGATTGCAAACTTGTCGGAAAGGCTTTATACCTGAGCCTAGAGTGAACACATAAGATATGAGAGGTTGAGTAGTATGGGGTACCTAGGAGTCCTCCTCACGTAGTTCGATACGAGAACCTCGCTTAGAGTAGATTTTAAGTGAGGATGTTGGCGATCGTCAAGTTCGTGCCGTGGACGACCAATGTTTTCATTGGGATCCATGACTCTAAGGACCTTTTAGAACCTTGAACCATTTGGCCAAAACTAGGATTAATGGTCACGTAGTATGGTACACTGAGGTTTACTCATCACGTAGTTCGATACGAAGATCTCAATCAGAATATACTTTTTTGACTGAGTCGTTTTCCTAGAAATCATTGACATACGCAATGAACAGTCAAGGAAGTCCATGACTCTGAGACTTCTGTTTAGAACCCAATGTCGATGGTCACATAGTATAGGACACCGAGGAGTTCTCCTCGTGTAGTTTGATACGAAGACCTCACCCAAAAGAGATTCATATGATGGAGTCATTGACCGTCATGTTCATGGTGTAGCTTATTGATCGCACCTGATCAGAAAGGAATCAGTAGCCTGCCACACGTTGTGAGTTGCTTCTTTCATTGGTGTTATAGAGGAGGAATGAGATGTACCTTCAAGATGCTCCGATGCTTAAGTGAGTAACGAAACTAGAGAGAGAGAGAGAGAGAGAGAGAGAGAGAGAGAGAGAGAGAGAGAGAGAGAGAGAGAGAGAGAGAGAGAGAGAGAGAGAGAGAGAGAGAGAGAGAGAGAGAGAGAGAGAGAGAGAGAGAGAGAGAGAGAGAGCAAGTACAGGGAAAAGGTGCAGTGAATAAGATACATGTCCCTCTAGGGAAAGAGGGTATTTATAATGTGCCCCCAGCGCAGGGCCAACAGTTATATTGTAATGGACCGAATTGCCAAGCCCAGGACAAGAAATTGTCAAGGCTTACATGGCATAGTGAAGACCAGCACGTGGTCTTTACCCTGGACCAAATGCCCTGTGATCTTCGAAAGGTGGGCTGACCAATTCTTTCGGAAGTGGGTAGTTGCCTGATGACGTGTCCTCGCGTGGGGGGCACGTGGAATTCGTGGGGAAAGCGCGTGAGCTCTCCCTGTTCAAGATAATGCTCTGCCTGTATAATGTGCCTTGTTAAGGCTTGTTGCTGACATAAAGGATTGTGCCTTGTTGGTCCTCATCAGCATAGTATTGGGTTGGGCCTGCCCGTCTGAGGGGCAGGTCTTGGCCCAGTCCAGAACAGGAGCCCCCTAAGTCGTTGTTCCTAGGTGGAAGAGTAATGACTTAATGGCAAATTGAAATGTCAAGGACCTCTTCGAGAGATGGTATTTTCCTGACACATAGAATTGGGAGTCGTGTACCAGATCGGGAGAGGAGGATGCTCGACGAAATAACACGTCGAGAAGGTGGACAGCATGAAGAACATGTTCACTCTCCGAGCCCAAAAGGGAGACGAGTGGATGCGAAGCTTCTGGTGCTGCCATGTGTCAGGAAATCATCGCTTAACTAGGGCGGCTAGTGGTAGAGGCATTTGAGTGCCTAGGGCTTCTTAAGTCCCGTGCTAGGATTATAAATAGGACCAAGTCCACTTCAGTTCTCACTTTTCACTTCTACCATTCAAGACGCTTCCTCTTCTTCTCGTCCACTTCTCAAACTTCAGCATCGAGACGTCCGTCGTTCGCCGTTGTATCGTCCTCCCAGAACCGTCTTACCAAGTAAGTATATGTTGTCTTACTCTCGTTTTTCCTATTTTCCGACGATTTCTCCGGTGGACTTGATGAATGTCCCGGTGAGACCGTGAAGTTTCCGGTGAATACGCAAGAAATTCTTTGAATTAGCATAAAGTTAGGATGAAGCTCTCGGGGACAAGCGATGAAAGTCGTAGGGGTTCACTTTTGCCTGTCGAGGTGGGAGAGGCTTTGTCCCTAGGGGTGTCCCCTCTTCGCCCTTTCACTTGATATGCGGTGGAAGGGTGGATTTGATCTGGAATATCGAATTCACCAATTTCCTCTACCTTTCAGGTGTAAATGGCTGCTTGGGTACATGCGGTTATTAAAATCGACGACGAGCATAATTCCCCGATGGTGCAGGCCGGTGAAGAGCAAAAAAGGTTTGCCACGGATTAGGCCGAAGAGGATCCCCTGAGTGTCTCTTCTCTCTTTGTTGTGGATGAGTCTGACGCCTATGCTAATGTCGAGGACCGCTATGAGGGTTTCCCGTGAACTGGCAGGTGTAAAAACCACGAGCAAACCATCATATATGCTCGACTTATAAATGGATAAGGTTCCCCATGTACGCGTTTACCTTCTGGGAAGCGAGATTGCGTCTGCCCTTCACTGACTTCCAACTAGGAGTTTTTGACTGGCTTCGGCTGGCGCCCTCGCAACTACATCCTAACGCGATTGCGTTTGTGCAGACGTATGAGCTCTTTTGTCGACATCTCAACATCGGGGCCACTCTCACCCTTTTCTTCTGCATCTTCCACCTTCAAAGATAAATGTTCAATGGTCAACACAGCTAGGTGTCCTTGAAGCAACCGAGGAGGATTTTCTGGGCGTACTTGGATTCCATTCGAAATTTCAAGGACCGTAATTACGTTGTCAAGCCTGTCACTCACACAGCTGTGGACTCACTTTTCAACCTCGAGGTCCGGGAAAAAGAAGGGTAGTCGAAGGAAGTCTTAATGCTGAAAACTCCACTAATTTGGAAGGAGGAACATTTCGAAAATGGCATGAACAATTACATAGTGTGACCAGGTTCTTTGAATGTCGACGACCAGGTGGCCTACCAGAAGTTGGTCACATTTGTGGCTAGTTTCACCCCTGCAAACTGCGTGACGCCGAACGGGAATTTTATCCTCGACTCGAACGGGGAAATTCTTAGGGAGTCACGATTGATCAATACGAGGGTCCTCCTCAAGTGTGCGTCTGATGAGGAAGCCCTGCGTCTTTTAGGTAGTAGGTCTGCTTTCCGCTCGGGCCTTGTCTATGCATTCGTTGTTGGTTTGTGTTTTGCTGACTTTGTTTATTTTTCTTTTGCAGGAGAAATGTCGAGCATGCATGAGCGTGTGAAGAGGTTGGCGGCCAGTAGGGGCGTGAAGAAATCTGGTAAGGGGAGGATTTCCTAGGTACAATAGATGCCTGGTCCCAACCAGGGGCTCGATAGCTCTTCCTCTTCCCCCAGGGCAGCCAACCCCCTCCTCGCAAGGAACATCTAAGAGGGCGCGGGTTAATGAATTCGAGATTGTCGACCTCACCAAGGGCAGTGTCGAGGAGAGGTTCTTGCTCCCGCCATGCCATTTGCAACCCGCGTTCTTTTGTGGGGCCAACTCCCCAATGGTGGGTACCGTAGAGACCAAAGTCATCCTGGACGCTGACCGGAAGACAAGGAAGAAGGCTCTAACGGAGGATCTGGCCACGGTGATACAGGTCTTCGAGACGGCTCTAGTCCTTAACGACGAGGCTTGCTCTTCTACCGACCTATCCAAATTATGGGATAACCTTGCGACCGTTGAGGTAGAGAGAAACAATCTAGCGGCTGATCTCGACTAGGCCAAAGAAAAAAGTGTTGCCCAACTTAAGCTACATGCAAGGTGGAAAGGCAGTTGAAGGTCATGGGTGAAGAGAGGATGAGGCTCTTGGCGCAAATTGTAGAATCGGAGCCGACTTCCCAGCCTGCGGAGGACGAGACTGCTAAGGAGAAACTCATGGTGTCTCGGGTGGTTCTGGTGTCGAGGATGTGGCAGCTCGAGCAGGATTGTATGGGGGCTCTCGAGGTGGGCTACGACAGTGCCGTGGAGCAGCTTCGGATCATGAACCCGAATGTTCCATTTATCACCGAAGGGACGAGGCCCTTCCATCAGGTCGTCAAGGGTCGTGTGGTTGCGCTGGGAGCCGAGGAGGAAGATGACAGTCCGGTCGAGGTGGGTGATGAGCAGGAGGAGAATTGAGCCTATTAGTGTTATTTTTTCTTTGTCTTTCTGGCTTGCGTGCCTATGTTTTTTCCTGGCCTGCGTGCCTACCTTTGATGTATCTGTTTCTGGCCTGCATGCCATTCTTGTAATTTTTGAACAATGGGCTTTGCCCACTATTTTGGGAATGTAGTAACTTTACTTTTATGCTGCGTGTGCTTTTTTTTCTTCTATGTTTCCTTATTTTCTATGTATGAATTGCATTTTTGTTTGTTTTTTTGCTCGACCTATTTTGTGATCGACTATACGAGGAATTGGTCGAGTGATCAGAGTTGGTATCCGGTTGATGATGAGGCCAAGATCTCGGTCAAGGTCTTTTCCCCGAACGTGAACTACCCATTGTGAGATGGGTGTTCTTCCCTAATGGTACGACAACGTTGGAACTCGGTGGAGGGGTCCCCGCTGGATCAAGGGTCTTGCACGCACACGCAAGGGGCTGACTCTTATCTTTTTAATTTTAAAATTAGGATTCGCGTCTGTATGGTGTCGTGCCCCTGTGGTCGCGATGCCAATGGGTCACGGGTAGTGTCTAACTGTAGTATTGCTTGAGTTTTTCTGCGTTCCATGGTCGAGTAAGTTTTTCCCCGTGTAGGTTTTCGAGGTAATAGGCCTCGTTTCCCGTTTTGCCTCAGACACGGTAGGGGCCTTCCCAGTTTGCGGTTAGCTTGTCCTCGCGTGAATCCTTTTGGTTCCTTCGTAGGACCAGGCTGCCCATTTGGAATTCGCGTTTGATGACTTTGTTGTCGTGCTGCAAGGTTATCCTTTGTTTCAACGAAGCTTCCCGTAGGGAGGCCCCCGGCCTGATTTCCTCGACTAGGTCAAGTTCTTCCCTTAGTACCTCGTCGTTTGGCTCCTCGAGGAGGGGGGACTCGGTTCTCTTGGAAGGTTCCCTTATTTCCATTGGAATAACTGCCTCAATCCTGTAGGTCAGTCGAAATGGGGTCTCCCCGGTTGTTGAGTGCGGGGTGGTTCTGTAAGCCCAGAGAACACTGTGTAGCTCCTCGACCCATCTTTTCTTGGCGTCTCCCAGCCTTCTCTTCAGGCCTTGCAGAATCACTCTGTTATAATAAATAAAATAAAAGTTTAGATGAAAATTTTCTACCCAACGTCAAAAAACTAAAATCATAATAAATGAAGGTAGAATGAAAATATAACCCAGTATTATATGGTAAAAGAAACAACTTTTTTATCTTTGCTGACCATAAATGTACCGATTAAGTACTCTTTGATTGGATTTGGATTTTGATCGATTAACTGTGCTAAATACAGTTGGGAGATAAGAAAGAGAATCTTTCTGTCAATTTACGCAGGCGCATCAATTTGTCATACAAGAACCTTAAATAAAAACATAATTAACATTAGACTATTCATTGAAATGAGTAAATAAATTGTTCAATCAATTAAATAAATTTGTCCGGAGTACCTGATGTATGAATTGATAACACTGATGCCTAATTCATCATGATGAAAAATCTGATCCATATCCTCTTTAGCAATTGTTTCGGTATAAGAAAAACCAAAAATAACTTCCTCCATAGATATATCACAAATACCATCTTCTATCACATCTGTTGTTCCTACATATATTTTAAGGCATGACCTAAATCGAGAAGTAGATGTTTTTTTAGGCTCGGTCTTTGTAAGATCCTTTTTTTTGGACATGTTGCTAAATTCAGGCTTCTTATTCCTACTGACTTGTTGAAACTCTTGAGCATGAATCTAAATATCATATAAGTTAGGTAATATATAAGATCATGAAGCTTTTGATTTTGGAGGATATAATTAATATTTTCTATGCATATATATCAATGTACCTCTTTTTTTGATTCAACTGACTCGTTGTGTCGCATAATCCCCTTATCTTTTGATTTGGATTTTGTTGGAGTCTGACATTACCATGTAAATAAAATGTATGTCAATGTAAGAATAAATTTTATGGCTCGTAAAACATTTGAATACTCAAAGGTTCATAATGGTTTTCAACATACCTCATCATCTATGAAAATGAGGTTTGACGACCATGCAACATACGATCCTATTACCATTTCCACCAATGTTGCATCTGAAACATCGTCAGGTATAGGTAATAATGCATCCCCCTCTAAAGCAATATCAATCGATACTTTTAAAAATCCAGCAGGAAGCAGTTTATGGTAAAAGTACATTTCCCAAAGTGTTATGCATTTTTCCCTTGCCAACCATGCGATAAGTCGGTGACGATAAATAGATTTGACAAGGTGAAATTCCCTAAATTAATAATAAATGTGAAATTGTTAATGTGTATATATGTTAATTAAAAAAATTATGCTAATTTAATTTCATAATAATATATATAATTACCTCGGGAGTTTTCAATTGAAAATTATAATTGATACTATCTTTTTCGCTAGTATCTTTAAATCCTGAACCTCGCCTTTCTGACATATCTCTTTCTTTATCCTTTTTCAATTTACGAACTTGAGATCTTAATTATTCCAACAATTCCATCACTTGTTTACTTCTAAGACTTTTACTCTTTGGATGCTTATGCAAGGATGTTTGAGTGACCCCAAATCCCCTACCCTTCACACGACCGAAATACTCAAGAACATTTAATACTTGACTTAGTATGCTCCTGCAATCATGGTGTTCAGCTAGAGATAAAGACTGGAATAGATTCTTCTGAAATTCATATGCATATCGAAAAATATTAGTGGGGATTAAAAAGCATACATATTATATGTTAATAAACTTTTAATTTAATTAAAGAAATAATGTTATACTTACACGTTGCTCAAAATATTGTTGAACATCTTCCTTAACAACTTCTTCCTTACCCACACGAGCAGCCTTCCATAAAACATATTCCAGAATAGATATTTCTTCATTTTTTCCTCTTCTAACTACACATTAAGAAAAATAATACGATCAATTATAACACATGGGGAACACGTATATCATAGCATTTATATTTACTTACTATTCTTTATTGTAAGCGTGCATATCCCAAACACCTTTTTTTATGGATACACGAGTTTTGATGCTCGTTGGCGATTTATGTCACTCACTTTCTGGATAAACAAGTTTAAGTCATATCAGAACACCTGTGGAACAAGTATATAATACAATGTTCATGATAAATTAACATTACATGGAAATATGGGGTTCTTCGTTTGCCTACAAAAGTTTCACATTCTTCAAGTGAAATCAAGTTTGCATACTTCTTTGGACGTTATGCTTCAATAAAATTTCCTTGGGCATCTTTAAGAAACTTGTTTGTTACAAAAGCTCGAAACCCTCAGTGTCTTCTTTCGGTCAATTGAAGACAATATTTTTTTCGTTCATCACCAATGTTAAAAGACCTCTACGAAAAAACATACATGGAGTGTGTTAGTATAAGTAATTTAAAGACATAATCGTCAACAAAAATAAATAACATCACATATGGTACCTATATCTCACTCCATATTTTTTTCTTTAGTTGATTTCAACAATGGAGTTCTCCAATTATCACAAGTGATTGGAATTTGCGAACGAACAATTGCACTAATGTAACTTGTCATCCTTGAACCATTAGGCTCAACTAGTTGGTCCGTTGCATTCCAATGTACGTCATATTTTATTCATTTATCTCTTACACGATATATTCCCTTCATAATAGTTATTCCTCGTGTAATTTATCTTTCCACATCATGAACTGATTCATTTCTATCATTCTTAGAAATATCATGTGAGTTTTCCTCGTTACTAGCCATTTGACATGTGATAAAGAAAAACATAAACACAATATAAAAATCAATAATCCATAGAATATATTAAATGACAAATATATAATTTTACTGAATGATAGAATATGTAATTTTATTAAAAAAAAAACATAATGACATTTTACTAGTACCTTTTTCATTAATATCTCTTACATTTCTTGGTTGGAATATGATTTAATTGTCTCTTAACAACGCGGGCGGATGGATTGACCCAAATTTCCTCATTATTATCATTTCTAATATATGATTCATTCGCTCTAATATTCTCATCTTGATCATTTCTAATATACGATTCATTCCCTCTAATATATGACTCATTCTCAACATCAATATCACCTTGATCTACAATGTTATCATTAATTACTTTGTTAGATAAAAGCACTATAGACCATTCCATACTTGTCGAACCAGTGACATAGAACACTTGTTTAACTTGAGAGGCTAGAATAAAAGGCTCATGTTTGTACTCCATCCTATTAAGACCCACTTGCAAAAATCTTGACTTATCCATTTGTATGCCACTATTATTTTCAACCCACTTGCAACCAAAGATAGGAATCTGAAACTTCTCATAATCAAACACCCAAATGTGCTCGATAACCCCAAAATATGACAGATTTGCATATTTGGGGTTTAAGTCCTTCACACTTGAAATGTGCATTGATTCAGCTACCATGATGACACCACTATTTTGCATAGTAATTTTATCATCTTGTTCTTTGATATAAAATGTGTATCCATTAATTGCGTATGCGATATAAGAAAGCACATGCAAACTTGGACCATATGCTAAACATCTCAACCTTTCTGTTATTGAAGCGGGATCTAAATAAAACTTTGAATAAATATGATTCTTAAACCAAGGTATAAAACTTCAATTATGCTCTCTTACTATCCAATTTTTATTTCTATTCAGATTTAAACCTCGGAGTACATCCTTGTGCATTTCAACATACGGCTCAACCTCATTGTTATTGTGCAGAACATACAAATGCACTTACTCTCGTTCATCCCTTGATATTGTCACAATTTTATTTCAAATTAACTTTTTTCCTTCTTTTTTTTCTTCTCGAAAATATGAGATTTGGGGAGTCCAATTGATTGAACATTGGACAAATATCCAGTACAAAACTCAACCGCTTATTCAACAATGTATCCTTCAACAATACAACCCTCTGGTTGACTTTAGTTTTTCATATACCATTTTAATATTTTCATATAACGTTTAACAGGGTACATCCATCTCATATAAGCTGGTCCACACAATTGTGTCTCTTTCACAAGATGAATAACTAGATGTACCATTATGTCAAAAAATGAGGAAAGAAAATACATTTCAAGCTCACACAAAGTAATAACTATTTCTTTTAGCAATGTTGGTAAGATCGTAGGATCAATCACCTTACTACAAATTGTCCTGAAGAAAAAACACAAATTAGTTATGACACTTCTTACTTTTTTAGCAAAATAGAACGTATACCTATTGGTAGAAAATGTTCCATTATAACATGGCAATCATGTGTCTTTAAACTCTTTAGCTTGAGGTCTTTCATAGACACAAGTCTTCAAATATCTGAAGAGTATCTTTCTAGAACTTTAACTTTACTTAGAAACTTACACAATATTTTTTCTCCTTTCTAGATAGAGTATAAGCAGTAGGTGGTAGATATGTTCGCTTGCCTTACTTCAAGGGTCCTAATTCATTTCTTATTCCCATCGCTATCAAGTCCTTTCTTGCTTTAAGGTCATCCTTAGACTTTCCTTGTATATTGAGTGACGTACCAATAACATTTTCAAATACATTTTTTTCAATATGCATAACATCAAGAAAATGTCTTACATACAACGACTTCCAATATGGAAATTAAAAAAAAATTGACCTCTTTTTCCACCCATGTTTGACAAGCATATGTGCAAAAGGCTTGCCAAACTGAGTACTCACATCTTTCACCTTTCCAAAAATTCGGTCACCTGTCAATGTAGGTGGAGCTCTACCTTGTTCTGGATTTCTATTGAATGCTTTTCTCCACCCAAGGTAGTGATGATTAGAATTTAAGAATCTATGATGATCGAAAAAGACATTCTCTAACAAAATTCCAATTGCGTCCAATCTATTTTTTCTTCACAAATAGGACATGCACATTGACCTTTAATGCTACACCCTGATAGATTTCCGTATACTGGAAAATCATTAATTGTGCCAAACAACATCGTCCTCAAATTGAAACTTTCTTTCCTATATCCATCATAAACCTACACACCATTCTCCCACAAAATCTTTAAATCTTCGATTAAAGGTGTCAAGTATACGTCTATGTTATTCCCTGGTTGTTTAGGCCCAAAAATTAACATAGATAACATCATGTACTTATGCTTCATACATAGCTATGAAGGTAGGTTATAAATCATAATAATTATAGACCATGTGGTTTGTGAGATATTTTGAAGACCATGTGGGTTTATTCCATCAGTAGATAATGCCAAGAAAAGGTTTCTTTCTTCTCCAAAATTAGGATAATCATTATTAATTTTCATCCACTATGGTGAATCTGTCGGATGTCGAAACTTTCCATCTATAATTCTTTCATCTGCATGCCAAGTCAAGTGTTTTGTATCGGTTTCACTATGAAATATGCGTCTAAATCTCAAAATTATAGAAAGATACCATAAGACTTTTGTTGGAGACAAATTTTTCTTATATCGAGACACACCACATTTAGGGAACTCATTTAATGATACATATTCATTTAGAAACAAAATGCAATCATTTGGACAAACATGTATCTTATCATAGCTCATGCCAATAGAGTACAACATTTTTTTGGCCTCGTAGGTTCGATTAGGAAGAACATTATCCTCCGGAAGCATATCTTTCATAAGGGCTAATAACTCTGTGAAACTTTTATCTGACCATTCATTTCCCGCCTTTAAGTTGTACAACTTTAATACCGCAGACAAACTTGTGAATTTAGTGCAACCTTTATACAACAGTTTCTCTGCATCGCTTATCAACCTCTCAAATATTTTGGGACAATCCTGAAGATCTTCTTCAAGTGCTTCTGCAATCTCTTTGACTCGATCACAATCATATGCATCTGTGCCATTTTCATTTGAAGCATAGGTCGTATTATCTCCCGGTTCAACATTCTTGTTACTTATCTCACCATGTAATATCCAGCATGTATAACTTTGATCAATTTCATGCCTCTTTAAATGAGATTCCAACTCAACTGCGTCAATCCGACGCCCATAACATCAATCTAAGCAAGGGCATGTGATTCGACTGGGGTCTTTGGCGTGTTCAACAACAAATTTAACAAATTCTAATACCCCATTCTCGTACTCTTTTGACAATCGATTGGAAGACATCCATTTTTTATCCATGATTTTACTAAGTAAGCTAAACAAAAACATTAATTATTCGCACAACTATAGCAAAAGAATAACTAATTACCTGTAGAGAAGTCAACAACTTCTGGAACTACACGGTGTAAGATTCTTGGAAACGATCAGAAAGATGACGAAGGAGGCATGTCTGAAACTGGAGCACGGCCAGAAACAAATGAAGTTACGAATTGGTGAACGGAGTTGGAGGGAGTAGTGTTGCGAGCTGCTTCAGACGGAGGGGAGATCGAACGATGGGAGTGGTCGAGTCGAACAATGACGGAACAAGAGGGAGGAGCTTCGCGAGCTTCTTCTTTGTTTCTATTTAGGTTCCACTTGAAATGTTAAGGGAAACAACGGCAGAACAAACTGAGAATGGCTGGTCAAAAGCGAAGAGAAAATCGCCGGATACGAATGAGGAACGGTCGAAAGGAGAGTTTCATAAGTTTTGGAAGTTTTAGGGTTTCGTAAGTTTTGAAAATTTTTAAAGTTCTGGTTGGTACGGTGAGTTTAGTATTTAGAAATTAATGACATATGACAACGTTTTCTTATGTATTTCCTTTAGCAACTCTTTTTCATAAAAAGTGCTTTCTATTTTATGGCCTATAACAACGCTTTTATGAAGCGCTTTCTAAAAAACGTTCTTTAGTAGCGCTTTCTAAAGTGCGTCCTCTAGCAGCACTTTTTAAAAGTGCTCTCGTATGTATGGTCTTTAGTAGCACTTTTTAAAGTTAGCCATTAGCAGCGCTTTTTCTCAATTTAGTATATAGTTTTAAAAAAAATTTTAAACTTATAACAACGCTTTAAAAAAAACGTTGTCTATGGAGTGTTGCCTAAAACCACTTTTTACATGGTGACTATTTTGAAAAAAATAATAAGTTAATTAGTAATAAAAGGATTAAATATCTTTTTAATATATAAATTTCAAATATTTCATATTTAGACTGTTTAAAAGTTTTCTTCCTTTCTAAACCATCTAAAATTGTTTTGTAAGCAATTTTTATATTTGTAAAATGAAATATGTTTAATTATCATTTAATTTTTAAAACTTCTTAATATTTTCTTTTCATTTTTAAAACATTATTAAAAATTCATTACCAAAATTTTAATTGTTTTTAAACATGGAATGAATTAAATATAAACAAAATTTAACACCTAGAAAAAAGTAGCAAAAGATTTGATTACAAAAATAAAGTTTTGAAAATAATTTTTATGATTGAGCTATTTACAATATTCTAAACATACATACCATCCATTTTTAGTATAAAGTTTTTTAATTTTTAAATACATTAAATAATCAATAATGTATTTGATCTCTATATAGTTCAAATACATCTATTATTTAATGTATAAAAAAAGGTAAAAGCTACAACAGATAAAAGAACTAAAAAATAATAAGTTAATTTGTAATAAAAGGATATATATATATATATATATATATATATATATATATATATATATATATATATATATATATATATATATATATATATATATATATATATATATATATATATATATATATATATATATATATATATATATATATATATATATATATATATATATATATATATATATATATATATATATATATATATATGATCATACCTGATCAGAAGGGAATCAGTGACCTACCATGCGTCGTTGATCTGTTAGTTGCTCACCGAAGGTATGGAAGAGGAAGAGGGTGTACCTGAAACATACTCCGATGCCAAAGCAAGTGACGAGTAGAGTGGAAGCAAGTACAGAGAGAGAGAGTAAGAAAGTTAAGTTACCTGACCCTCTAGTGAAAAATGTATTTATAGTGAGCCCCCAGCGTAGGGCCAACGGTTACCTAGCACTGGGTTGGGATGCCATGCCCAATGTTAGTAACTGCTAGGGTTGACGTGGCGTTGTGAAGACCAGCATGTGGTCTTCGCCCTAGGGTAACTGTTCCGCACTATCTGGGAGAAGGAAGACCGAATCTCTAGGACGTGGGTAGTTACTTTATGACGTGTCCCTGCGTGAGGGACACGTAGAGAACATGGGAAGGGGCCCGAGGAGCTACCCGGGCAGGCTGGACCCTGCCCGACCATGGGGGAGAAGAGACTGACTGGTCGGCTGTGAGGGTCATGCCCGACAGCTGTTGGCCTATGACCGACGGCGGGGAAGATTGTGCTCGCGGAACTTTTGCCCGCCAGCGTGGTATTCTTGGGCCCAACCTCACTGGGGTTTGGGCCTGCTTGGTTGTGGGTTAAGCGTCGGCCCAGTCCAGAAATATATATATATATATATATATATATATATATATATATATATATATATATATATATATATATATATATATATATATATATATATATATATATATATATATATATATATATATATATATATATATATATATATATATATATATATATATATATATATATATATATATATATATATATATATATATATATATATATATATATATATATATATATATATATATATATATATATATTCCATTTTTAAAACATTATTAAAAACTCAATACCAAAATCTTAAATGTTTTAAAATATGGAATGAATTAAATAGGAAACAAATTTTAACACCTTCAAGAAAAAATTAGTAGAAATTTGATTTCAAAAATAGGATTTGGATCCTTTTTTTTTATATATACTGCTATCTCTAATGTTTCTAATCTAACGGTTCAGAATTTATAATGAATAATTAAATACAAAAACAACTAGAATTATTTGCATCCAAGGAATAACAAAGACAAATTACTTATCCATTTCTCTCTCCTATTAAATGATTTTTTTTTATTTAATTATTTATTATAAATTCTGAACCGTTAGATTAAAAAAATGAGAGATGACAGAATATATAAAAAAATAGATGATCCAAATCCTCAAAAATAATGTTTTAAAATTAATTTTTATGATTGAGCTATTTAAAATATTCTTAACATATATTCTTTCGATTTTTATTATAATATTTTTTTTATTGGTTAGTTTCAATGTATTTAATTATATAAATACTTCAAATACATTTATTATTTAGTGTATTTGAAAAAATTAATTTATTATAATAATAATAACAAAAAAATATGAGAAAAATGTTTTGAAAACCTTAGTAGTTTAAAAAGCAAAAATTGCTAGACAAAACAATTACAAGTTTGATATGTTAATAAACCACGGTCAATTACATATGCCAATGTAAACTATAATTTGAATTTTTTTTAAAACTAACACAGTTATAATTTTTAATTACCAAACAAAATATATTTTCAAAAATATTAGCAAAATGACAAAGTTTCGTTTTGCTTCAACATGCGTTCGCCAAACCAATTGGCGAATTGGGCCAATTCTTCATTCAAGCATTTCGCCAAATCAATTGGCGAATTAGGCTAAGAGTTTCAAGTTCGTCTTCTCAATTGGCGAATCAGGCTAATTTGTAGGGTTTCAAATTCGTTTTTCATTTTTTTGATTATTATTATTATTATTATTTAAAGTTTAAAATTTGATTATTTTTTTATTATCATTATTTATTATTATTATTATTATTATTATTATTTAAAGTTTAAAATTTGATTGTTTTTTTTTATCATTTATTATTATTATTATTATTATTATTATTTAAAGTTTAAAATTTGATTGTTTTTTTATTATCATTTTTATTATTATTATTATTATTATTATTATTATTATTATTATTATTATTTAAAGTTTAAAATTTGATTTTTTTTTATTATATTTTTTTGATTGTTTTTATATTTTATTTTTAATGTATTTATATTTTGATTTTGATTTTAATTATTTTTTATATTATTAATAAACTTAAAAAAATTAAGTTTAAAAGTTTAAATTAATTAATGAAATCATAAATTTAAAATAAATTGGTTTAATGTTAAATTGGCCAGCTTGGGTTTTAAACTTCCCTTATATATATTTGGGGTGACATTTATCAATGGATGTATAGTCACTCCAGTGGTAATCACTTTGCCATGAAATGCGATTTTCAGTTGTTGTGATTTATTTGCGCACTTAATTATCACTTTTTAATTATCATTTTTTTTATAAACAATAAACTTATTATAGTGATATCAAATTGGGTAGTTACAATTTTTTTGGATATAAATACGAGCTCAAACACATGTTTATTTTCACAACATTATTTCCTAAAAGACTAAAGTGGTAGTGCCGATGAAGGTGCTCCTCTGGAATACGCAGTCGTTGGAGCACTTGCACAGGGAACTGAACCGCTGGCTAGAAGGGGATATTGCTCCAGGAGAAAAGATTAGGAAAATTGAGAGGTTGGTGGAGAAGACCGATAGAAACGGAGTTACTCGTGAATGGAGAAAAGTGGAAAATGATGTCGGCGTCCTTGTGATGATGTTGACACCAAAGAAGATAAAGTTGATGGTCGTGATATCGTAGACGCTCTGTTCTAGTGTTTTGTTTTATGTCTTTACTTTGTTGTTATGTTTGTTTAATTTATGAATGTTAACTGTGCTTGTAATAGAAAGAAATTTGCAGTTACCTCTGCTTGTAATAGAATGAAATTTGATTTTAATCAAATGAAAGTTACTATTGAATTAAATGGACACGTTTACAAATGAAACTATGATCTGTTGCTTGGTCCTACGTTTGGACATTTCGTACGATTGTGTCCTAGTTGCCGACACGAACTACACAATCTCACTAGCTTATCCGAGGTATCCATCTCTGTTCGTATGCGCATGTTGTTAGGCCGACCCTTCTTTTTTCTGCGCATCAGGTCATTATGCCAAACAATTTGGCCTTCGTATTCCAGCCAATAGTCTTCCTTTGCCACCACCTGAAAACTGCATGAGTAGACATTGCATAGACTAATGACTTGGTGAACTGTAGAAAGAAGGTTGGTTGGGTCCTGGCGCGCCTTTGAACAAGCTGCTATGACATGAGAGTAAGGCATACAGAATGCTTGAAACTTTCCACAATCACACTAGCTCTTATCTAATTCAACACGATAACATCCTCTGGGCCTTCCTTCATTGTGATCTATAGCCTCGGCAACACTGAACCAACCAGTTGTACGGTCAAATATTGTGACCACGTGGGTGTTGGCTTTCGCAGCTTCGTCTTTCATGAATTTTATTGCAGTATCGTTGTACAGCTGACCCGATTGTAATACCGAACCCCACTTCGCACGTCTGCTATCAAAAAGTGATCTCATCCTAAAATAGGTTACCTTTACCAAAGCATTAATTAGGAGGTTTCGAATTCCCTTGAAAACAGAATTCATTGACTCGACGAGGTTGGTTGTCATGTGGCCCCATCGCACCCCATTGTCGTATGCCCGCGTCCATTTCTCCCTATCAATGCCATCAATCCATCTTAATGCATCCGCGTTATTCAGTCTGATCTCGTCACGGTAGTATCTGAATGTTGGTTCAGTTAGTGCATACCCCGCGTTCACAACCTTCTTCCGCAGCGTCCTGTCTTTGATCTCCCTCATGAAATTTTGGGCAATATGCCTTATGCAATAGACGTGGGTCGATGGAGGATCCTGTCAACCGTTGTCATGGTTGTTGTAAGCACTCTCGATGGATGGGTGTCGATCGGAGATCAAACATAAGTTAGGTTGGGGAGACACGTAAGAGCGTAGGTTTTTTAAGAAAAAACTCCAACCCCCAGCAGTCTCCCCTTCAACTATGGCAAAGGCTATCGGGAAAATGTTGTTGTTCCCGTCTTGTGCCACAGCCATCAGAAGTGTGCCCTTATATTTCCCGTAAAGCCAGGTTCCGTCAATTTGAATTATAGGTTTACAAAATGCAAACCCTTTGATGCATGGTTCGAACGCCCAAAAGACTCTGTGGAAAATTCCATTTACAGCAACATAACTCCCGTCTGGTGTACAAGCAGGCATCGTCTCCAATATCGCAACAGTTCCTGGAGAGTATTGTTTAAGGGCTACTAGAAATTTAGGAAGTTCCTTGTATGACTCCTCCCAATTTCCAAACACCATTTCAACAACTTTATTCCTGGCTATCCAGGCTTTTCGGTACGAAGGAGTGTAGTTGTACCTTTGTACCATATGTGCAATTATGGTACTCACCTTCAAAGATGGGTTGTCGCTGACGACTGATAGAATCTCATCACATATCAACTTAGAGTTGAGTTTGCGATGGTCTCGCATCGGATTCGAGATTATACAGCTGTGGGACGGACCCATTGACCCTATCTTCCAGGAATCGCTTCTCTTCCTGAAAGATACTGTTAATTTGAACGGGCACTCCTCGTTACGACATTGACTTCGGGGTGTTCATCTTCAGAATCGCAAAAAACTTGTGACGAATCAAGTTGTTGAGATAGTTGTTGTTGTTGTAACGTAACGTATACCATGATTTCTGAGAACCCTGAATACTCGTGAGTGCGGAACATGTTACGCACGTCTTCATCATCTCGCACCTTTAAAGGAAAAAATTTGCATGAATCAAGTCCGACAAAGAATATTGGGTTTTTGTATATTATTTGGCCAACTGGACCACACTGCAGTTTTTTTTTCTAATCTTGACTTCAGGTGTAAAAAGTTAGACCTTCTGTCAATTAAAAATCTTGTAACCTCCGTGTTTCTGAAACTGTATCCCGAGACCTCACATTCGAAAGCTTCACCATTCATATGAGCGGCAATCATGTGTTGTGGTGTTTGAGACATTGTGGAAATTGTGGTGTTTGAATAATGGAGTGTTTCAATGTTTTAGTGTTTTAGTGTGTTTGAGTCTTTGAGTGTGTTTGATAAAGGCTTTATAAAATGGGCTTAGTGTTTTTGCGTGTTTGATAAAGGCTTTATAAAATGGGCTTAGTGTTTTTGCGTGTTAGATAAAGGCTTTAAAAAATGGGCTTAGTGTTTCTGAATGTTTGAGTGTTTGATAAAGTTCTGCCTTTCACTTGTCCCGTCTACTCTATAATCAATGACCATGCAAAGTTCTGCATTTACATGTGATGTTCAAGTCAGGAATCTCTGCCTGCCTTTCATTTATCATGCATGCTCCATAATCAATAACGTGAACAACAGACTTGATATGAAGTGACCATGCAATCCTTTTACACTGAAGGAATCTTTGTTTGATTAGACGTTATACTGAAGGAATCTCCTTTTTTCGCATGTGATCTGCATCCTTTTACAAAAAAGACACTGCATTTACGCATAGCTGAAGCCGAGTGTCAAGCATGCACTTCTGCCACAAAACGTTTAATTAAAAATATTATATAATATGATGAAATAAAAATATTATATAATATGATGAATAAAAATATTATATAATATGATGAATAAAAATATTATATGATTAGATGTTCCAGTGAAGGAATCTCGTTTTTTAACATGTGATCTGCATCCCTACATTGACCATGCAGGCCTACGAGTATCTGCTTTCATACACTGCATTACAATAAATGCCATGCAGTCTGTTTGATTAGACGTTACACTGAGGGAATCTCCTTTTTCACATGACATCTGCATCATTTTACAAAAAAGACACTGCATATACACATATCTCACGCCTAGTGTCAAGCATGCACTCATAAAAGTTCTGCCTCACGCCAAGTGCTCAGCATGCACTCACGCCTAGTGTCAAGCATGCACTCATAAAAGTTCTGCCTCACGCCAAGTGCTCAGCATGCACTCACACTTAAAGTCTCCTACTCTCTTACTCTCCTATTCTCAAACTCACAAACTCTCAAAGTCTGAAACTCTTAAACTTTCAAACTCCCAACTCTCGACAATGTCTCTACTAACCATGGGAGATTCTCACAGAGGCACGCCTGAAAACATAGCTGAGTTTGTAAGTCCTTTTGTTCATTTCTATGTTTTACCATTTTGTCTAGGAAACTATAGCAATTTTACTTCTTCTCTAACATAACCTTCATTCTTCTGCAGGATGTATCAAGGTTTCGGTGTCGTGTGCATGATTACATACCACACGACCCGCTCATAACAGACTATCTTATTCATTGTGGGTTTGGGCATTTGATTGAAATCAAATCTTATTCCCTTGACACAAAATTTATTCTAGCGTTGTTAGAACGCTGGAGACCGGAGACACATACATTTCACCTTCCTTGTGGTGAGTGTACTGTGACACTCCAAGACGTTTATATGTTGCTCGGCCTACACATTGATGGTAAGGCCGTCAACGGCAAAGTTGGTGTCCCTGACCAACTTTGTGAGGATTTATTGGGCGCCCCTCTTTGTGAGGACGGACCTCAGGCGGCAAGCGAGGGCCGCCCGAGGGGTCAGGGTATTAACTTGAAATACCTGAGAGAACATTACAACAGTATTGTTTTAACGGATGATAGCACCGAGTATGAGAAAATACTCAAAACTCGGTGCTATATAATGATTTTATTTGGGCATTTTTTATTTCCAGACGGGACTGGAAATACAATTCATACTATGTATTTACCATTATTGGGTAATATCAACAAAGTGTGTCAATATAGCTGGGGATCAGCAGTCCTCGCCCATCTATATAGCGCACTTTGTAAGACGTCCAAAAAAAAATTCTTGTACTTTTTTTGGTTGTGCCTATCTTTTGCAAGCTTGGGGTTGGTCGAGGATGCCAATGCTTGCTCCGATAAACAGAAATTCTTTTACGTTCCCCTACGCAAACAAGTAAGTATCGTTTCAACATTTTTTAGCAGCTACATATTCTATTTCAGTTAATAATTTCTAACTTGTGTTTATTTTTTTAGGTGGTCTGTACCTGGGATGAATTATCAGAAATGTCCAAGGCACTCTATAATTCAATACCGCAACCTAATAGACCACCTTGGGCCAAACGATGTAAGCTATTTACCATGATTTTTTTATGTATATGCATAAACTTCACACATCCTGTCTAACTTAATTTTACAACTATATTGCAGTTTGTCTGGATGC
The DNA here is from genome assembly GCA_963859935.3 of Lathyrus sativus. NCBI lineage: Eukaryota > Viridiplantae > Streptophyta > Magnoliopsida > Fabales > Fabaceae > Lathyrus > Lathyrus sativus. The sequence goes on from OZ012738.1 coordinate 497,211,997, forward strand.
CGTACGAGGGTCTCGACCACCAGCCTGACCCCAATGATGCCGCTGTGTGGACAACAAAGACACCTATAATTAGGTTCACCACTATGGAGATGCACCAAAGTGACCGGGTGAAACTCCAATTTGGGATGCATCAAGACATTTCAGATGCTCCCGTAGACTTGGGGAAGTGGCATCAAAAGCGGGTTGACGCACAGTGGATGGTTGGTGATTGGAGGGAGTTTGCAAAGGAGTTGTGTGTACATTGGAAAAGAAGAAGGCAATACATCTTAACCGACAGTATTGTGCACGGGGTTGGGCCAAGTCTTCAATATATGACTTGGTTTAGGTCTGTCACGACAACCCAACCTTTCTTGTCCCAGCCAACCTATTTGGCCGATCCAAGGGAACACGGTTCTTCATCACACTCACAAATACCAACAGACACCACCCATCAACAACAACCACCATACGAAGATCAATCCATGCCAACATACACCCCCTACCAACAACAACCACCTTACATGCCACCAATCCAATCTCAGCCTCAACCATCTTACCAGTACAACCCTGATATGTCTTTTGATCCTACCCCTTCCACCTATATCCCGGACAACTCATTCGACCCTACCCCCTCCAACTACACCTCCAACCACCCACTATTTGACTACCACACCCCACAACAACCAACACACCTAGACCAACCCAACTCCATGTACACTTTCGGACAACCATACCGTCCATACTCCACCCACCCTCCCCGACAATCGTACGAAAACATGGGCATTGGCCTTGACTACGGGAGTGCATGTGACATGGGACCTCCCCGCTATTGGGGTCAAATGATGCAAGATCTAGCTGATACGCCGGGGCCGTCCCAACAGAACCCTCTACCACAACTCAACACACAAAATCCTGACACACCACAACAACCTCGTCGAAGACCTCGTCGCAACACGCGTCCCCCCAATGTGGCACAAGTGGTCACTTGGATAGAACCGACCATTAGTGTTTTTTTTTGTAATTTTCATTATATTTATATTTTTGTTCGTGTATTTTTAATTACATTATAAATTAATTTTTTCCCTTCTATTAATATTTTATGCTTACTAATATATTTTAATTATTTTAATATTAATTATATTATATGATAATCAAAATATAAAAACAATCAAAAAAATATAATCAAAAAACAATCAAATTTTAAACTTTAAATAATAATAATAATAATAAATAAAAAATAATAATTAAAAAACAATCAAATTTTAAACTTTAAATAATAATAATAATAATAATAATAATAATAATAATAATAATAATAATAATAATAATAATAAATGATTAAAAAAAACAATCAAATTTTAAACTTTAAATAATAATAATAATAATAATAAATGATAATAAAAAAAACAATCAAATTTTAAACTTTAAATAATAATAATAATAATAAAAAAAAATAAATAACGCATTTGAAACCCTACAAATTAGCCTACAAATGCTTGAATGAAGAATTGGCCCAATTCGCCAATTGGTTTGGCGAACGCATGTTGAAGCAAAACGAAATCTTGCCATTTTGGTAATATTTTTGAAAATATATTTTGTTTGGTAATTAAAAATTATAACTGTGTTAGTTTAAAAAAAGATTCCCATAATTTTGTTTATATAAAAGTTGAAGGAAGTAAATTAATGAAATTCTCCTCCCTCTATTATCTAATATAAAGAAAATTTTAATTTATTGTACAATTAATGTATTTAGACTACATATAATCCAGACACATTAATTCAACAATAAATCTAAAAATAAAAAATTAATAAGCAGATGGAGTATAATAATGAATAACGAAAATTGACTTGATGAGAAAATGAAAATTACAATTATTTGGAGCAATTTCTAATGATGTAATAAAAGTAATTATTTTACCATTTTCAACATTTCTAGATGTATAATTTTGATTTGAATAGACTGTATAATTAAACTCGTCATCCTGGGTGGTTACTGAGACGACACGCGCTTCACCCTTTGACGGGTGAAATGTTGAAACCCTATATCTCTCTCCAACTCCATCGCTTTTTTTCATTTCATGCTTTTCTCGCATTTTTCACCATCGTTAAATTTAATTTTCGTTCTCTATTTTTATTTTTCTTCCATTTTATGGGGCAGTCGCCGTCAACCTCTGTTCCCTCGCCGGACATTAACCGCCGCGATGTTTCCAACATAAACCGATTCGGTTACGGTTACGGAGATTCTTCCGATGGCTTTAACGGAGGCTCACGCCGTGATTATACGGATGAGATTCCTGATGAGTGCTTGGCTGGGATTCTTCAGTTTCTGGATGCCGGAGATCGGAAAAGCTGCTCCGTTGTTTCGCGTCGGTGGTTACGCGTGGAAGGTGAGAGCCGGCAAAGGCTTTCCCTAAACGCGGAGGAGAAGTTGTTGGATTTCATTCCTTCTCTGTTTGCTCGTTTCGATTCGGTGTCGAAGCTAGCTTTACGTTGTAACCGGAAATCGACGAGCGTGAATGATGATGCTATGATTCTGATCTCGCTTCGTTGTAAGAATCTCACGCGCTTGAAGTTGCGCGGGTGTAGGGAAATTACCGAGATCGGGATGTTAGGGCTTGCCAAAAATTGTAAGAATTTGAAGAAGCTTTCGATTGTGTCGTGTGTGTTTGGGGTTAAGGGTATTCATGCTGTTGTATATAACAGTGATGTTATTGAGGAGCTTTCTGTTAAGAGGCTTCGAGGGGATAGCGATGAGGACGGTGAATCGGTTTATGGTAATGGTTGTTCTTCGTTGAAATCGATTTGTTTGAAGGAGCTTGGTAACGGGCATAGTTTTATGCCGTTGATAATTGCTTCGAAGAAGCTTCAAACACTGAAGCTGATTGGGTGTGTGGGGAATTGGGACACGACGCTTGCCACGGTGGGGAAATTGAATACTTTGGTTGAGATTCATCTTGAGAAGGTTCAGGTAAGTGATGCTGGTCTTATTGGTGTATCGAAATGTTTGAAGCTGGAAACTTTGCACCTTGTGAAAACACCCGAGTGTTCCGATGCTGGTCTTGTTGCTGTTGCTGAGCGTTGCAAGATGTTGAAAAAGCTGCACATTGATGGGTGGAGGACTAACAGAATTGGTGATGATGGTTTGATTTCTGTGGCAAAGAACTGTGCTAATTTGCAAGAGCTTGTGTTGATTGCTATGTATCCTACGTCATTGAGTTTGGCTGAAATTGCTTCGAGTTGCCTGCGTTTGGAAAGGTTTGCTCTTTGCGGAATCGGTACGGTTACTGATGCTGATATCGAGTGTGTTGCTGCTAAATGTATAGCACTTAAGAAATTGTGCATTAAGGGTTGTCCTGTGTCGAATATTGGCATTGCAGCATTTGCTTCTGGGTGTCCTAATTTGGTTAAACTCAAGGTGAGAAAGTGTGTGAAAGTTACTGGTGAAGTCGTGGGGTGGCTGCGTGGAAGGAGGAGTTCTTTGGCTTTCAATTTTGATCACAATCAAATTGAAGGATTGGATGGAAGTGGTAGTGACGTCGGAGTTCAAGAAACTACCATGGCTTTTCCACCTATTGACAATGAAGTAAACCTTATCGATGATTCTCCTTCAACCAGCAATAACAACGACAACCGATGGTCGATGCTCAGGTCCAAGTTCAATTTTGTGCCGTGTGCTTTCAGAAGGTGGACAAACATTGATACTATCTCTTAGTAACAGCTTTTCTTAATCATTTGTAAGAATGGCTATATACATTTTACCACATTATGTTTGATGAAGCTCTTCTTGCTTGTTGTGTCACGGTCCTTCAATTATTTATTGTTCATTGAATTTTGCTTCTGTTATGTTAATTTCATGTATCCAATCAATCATCTTGATTGACTATTCTTAATTATTCATTAGAATGGCTATACATTTTTCCACATTATGTTTGACAAACTCTTCTGGTTTGTTTGGTGTCATCATGTTCCTTAAGCTATTATTGTTCATTGATTTTTTTTTTGATGCTTGATGTCACATTTATATTTTCTGTTTTGATGATTGATTATTCTATTTTCATTGTCACTAACATGTTTTTCATAATTTATATCTAGATGTTGTGATTGATCAGAATCAATGTTTTGATGATTGATTATTCTATTTTCATTGTCACTAACATGTTTTTCATAATTTATACCTAGATGTTATAAATGATCAGAATCAAAACCAAAAGACCCTTATGGAAACCAAAAGACTCGAAATTTATATCTAGAGAAAGTGTTGAACAAGCATAAAAATGAAGATGCAAAGAAAGAACATAGGTGTTTTTCTTTATAATATTTACTTTACAGTTGTAATTTGTTAACTTGGCATTTTTTGTTTCTTAGTTGGCATCCAGTAGTATCTTTTTGTGATTCCATTGATGGTTCTCGTGTGTCACCCACTCATCACGTAGCTTATTTTCTTCAGTGTTATGTAAATGCTCATCAATTCTGACCAAATAGCTGTAAATTTGAGTCTTAAGAAGTAGCATGATTTCTGCATTCTTTTGCGAATTCTCTCCTCTTACTACGAATATGATCTATTTATAAATAAAATTTATTTGAAATAAATCTCACTTTTAATTTTAAATATAGTATTAATTATTTTTCTAATTATATCTCTATTTAATATTATTTACATTACTCTCGAGTTAATATTTTTCACTATATATTTATAGTAGTGGGGAATACTCCCTCTTATTATTAGTATAAGCAAAAAAAGAATACTCTAATTTTAGTCACTACTATAAACAAAATTAAACAACTTTTATACTGTTTAATGCTAGTATAGTAGTATTCTTAAAATATACTCATTCCATTCTCTTTTAAAAGCCATTTTTAACTTTTTAAGTTTAGTTAATATATCTGGTTTATAAACAGGCTAAATACATTATTTATTAATTAAAATATTTTAATAAATTTAATATTTGTTTTATATGAAAAATTTAAAACTAAATACATTAAACTAACTTTCCTAAAATTCGTGAGGTAATGATACTTTTCCAAGCTGATGACCAGCCTTGAATTAGCATATCAAAAATCACTCGCAAAACGAACATTGTTTCCTGATTCATATTTGAATGTGTGTAGTTCTATAACCACATACGTTTGGAAATAGTATCAACAAGTTGATCTTGTTCTTGCGTTTTGTTACTGGAAGTGATGTAATACGTGAATATAGTTTTTGGAGTAATACATCTGTTAACTCACCAATTTGACGACTCATGTTGGAGGATATTTTCAGCATATTAAAAAGATCTACAAGTCTTCCAAGGATTTAGGAAATTGAAGTCTTGAAATTAAATACTTCGACCTAAGCAAGCGAAATGGTCTTCGACCGAGATTTAGAAGAAGGGTCGAAGTGAGTTTTTGAAATTCGAATTTTGGAGGGAGTAGTTATATTTTCTTATGACTAAGAAGGACAAGTGGCTCTCATCGGATAAAGGACTGCATGTGGTCTGACACTTGTCAAGAATAGATGGCCTAAGGAGGTTCTTAGCGGTTATTAGCAGTTACTATTATTATTATAAATAGGAGTCTTAGACATAAAACTTGGTGTGTTGTAATTTATTGTTGTACAAGTTACTCTTAAAATTACTCCAAGTATCCGTGTGTAGAGAAAGAGAGTATTATAGAGAATGTACGTGATGTAAACACACCATCCTTTATCTTTTCAATGAAGTTATTTTGTTTCTTTACTTTTGTCAAGTACTTTTATTTATTTGTTTCATCTTTCCCTCTTGTTCATCATTACTACTTCGATTAAGTCCTTCCCTCCCAAAAAAACCCTTATCTCTTCTCCCCCTAATAATTCTTCTTCCTTCTTTCTTTTAAACATAGTGGATAATTTCTGCCCCCCTTCGTTAAGTTATTTCTTCTTAGTATTGTTGAAACACATTTCTAGATAGGTTCAAATAGAAACACCTTTCAGCACATATCCTAGGATTTCGTATGGTCAATCCTGCAAGTTAGTCAATTTGGCACCAAATTGATAGACCAGAGGTTGTTTACCAAAAAAACACGGTAAACAAAATGGCACGCCCAGTGGGACAGTGCTGAACAAAGAAGGTTTTGAGATCATAAGAATCTAAAAAATATAAGCCTTATCAACTTTTCTTCAAAATACATTGTATGTTACTAAGAAGTGGCAGAATAACCACTACGAACGAAGAAAGTTTAGTAAGACGTAACACTAGGAATATGGCGACGAAACCCGTTCAGCCAAATGGCCAACAAAATGGCTCTAGCGAAGAAACAAGAAACGACGGAGCGTCGACTTCAATACCATCAACGGGAGAGCAAATAGGGCTCCCGGTAAGGCCTGTACCAACACCTTCGATATTAGGGGCTGGGTCGACTGTAATAAGACCCTATACTCAACCAGTATTGGAATATATCGGGCCCCAAGTGTCAAATCCTCAAACACCATTAGAAGGAAGCCCCCTGCCTAGGCAAAATCCTCTTCCTCGATTGGTACAGATGCCCAAGAATCCAACGTATGGAATGCCTACAACTGTGATGCAGGGGCTTCAAAATGCTCCCCGCATCTTTTCAGATAACCCTGTGACTTCTCCGTTGCAAGGATCAAGATCTGGGGTGAACATTGGTCGAAGTTTCCAGGGCCAGAGTCTGGGATATTCGACGCAAGGCCCCAACTTGACCAATACCTCAGTCGCATGCTTGAGGCAACAAATGGATGAGAGCAACATGCAAATGGTTCAGACTTTGTCCCTAACTATGGGTGAGATCTTTCAGCCATTGATCCATAACACCACCCAAACCAACCAACAATTGACGCTGCAGTTGACGCGGTTGGCTGAGTTTATGGGAGTACCCCCTGTACCCAGAAATCAAAACACAATGGCGAACGTCCCTCGACAAGACGTAAGAAACGCAAGGGAAATACACTTAGAAAATCAGGTTAGAGTCGAACCTCCCGTAGTTGAGGCGGTAAGATAAAACCAAACGAACCAGGTCCATGTTCTAGACGAAGGTAACCAAGGAGTGGTCGTGATAAACCGAAACCAGGATGCAGATCATGTGGTCTAAGAAGTTCGACGCAATAATATAGCCATTGACAACAATCTAGCGGCCATGGTCGAAAGGATCATGGCTCGGAATGGAGTAAACACTGGTTTTACTCGACCAAACTTTACATCCCCGATAGTAGATTACATCCTTCAAACAGAATTACCCCCTAGGACGAAAGTACCGAAATTTACGAAATTCTCAGGGGATACGACGGAATCTACTGTCGAACATGTGGCTCGATATGTGATCGAAGCCGGGGAAATAGCGAATGATAAGAGCCTTAGGATAAAATACTTTCTAAGTTCCCTCACAAAAAATGCTTTCACTTGGTTCACGACGCTAGCACCTAACACCATATGTAGTTGGGCCCAACTTGAACGCTTGTTTCACGAGCAGTTTTACATGGTCCAGACCAAAATTAGTATGAAAGAACTAGCTAGCATAAAACGTAGGTTTTCGGAACCAATCGAGGAATACCTCAATAGGTTTCGATTACTCAAGGCCAGGTGTTTTACGCAAGTGCCGGAACACGAACTGGTCGAAATGGCCGCTGGAGGCCTTGATTATTCCATTCGCAAGAAGTTAGATACCCAATACCTAAGAGATATGGCCCAATTGGCCGATAGAGTTCGACAGCTCGAACGTTTGAAAGACGAGAAAACTAGGCTTAACAAGAGCAAGAAAGTGGCCTTTGTCGAAATTGATGACAATATCGAAAGGGCATGCGAGGATTCTTTGAATCTCGACGAAAATGAAGTAGACCTCGCCGAACTTAAACAAGCCCCCCCCCCCCCCCCCCCCCCTTATTCTTGTAAAGTATTAGCACCCCCACAGGGGAAGAGTGTTGTCGAATCAGAAAGGAATGATAGATTCCCAAAGAAGACATATACCTTCGACATCACCAAGTGTGATGAAATTTTCGATCTGTTGGTAAAAGATGGACAAATGATAGTGCAACCTGGCGCTAAATTGCCATCACTAGAGCAACGAAAAAAGAGAGGTTTTTTGTAAGTACCATAACTTTCTGGGTTATAAAACATCTCAATGTTTTCTTTTCAGGGATCTTGTTCAGAACGCAATCCAGGAGGGACGACTGAAGTTTGGGGAGAAAACCACCAGCCAAATGAAGGTCGACACGGACCCTCTACAGGTGACGGACGCTCACTACACAGAGCCTTTAGAAGCCAACATGATCGAGGTCACTGAAGGCCACAACTTCTCAGAAAGCATGATAGAAGTTACTGATGACTTCGTCAAGAATGCTGTGATGACAAAGGTCATAATGAGCTTTGATCGAGGCAGTGAAGAGGAGATGGATACTACCAACGCCGACGGGGTAGCGGACAATCCAAAATGGGAGATGGTGACCAAGGAGATGGGTGATAACTTCATCGAAATGGACCAGGCTACTGAAGGTTTAGGTCTAAACTTAAAGGGTTTGAATTTGGCCGAGGAGGTTGAGATCAACATGATGGAAGTCACCCGACAAGAAGGTGAGGGGGACAGTGAGTCGAAAAATCAAGAAGAAATCACTAAGGAGGCATACCCGAAGCAAGAGGAAACAATTGTGGATTTTCTTCACAAATGCCAGGGAAAAGGTTCTAGCGTGATGTTATGCCCACGATGCAGCGCAATCTTCGACAAAAAAGCTGCCCAGAGACTTGAGGGAACACGAAGGCTCAAGCAAAGTGGGAGAATGCCTGAGTTCGATAGACGAAGCAGTTTGCTGAAAAGCTCTGAACCCCACATCAGAGGCCCCAAAACAAGGCCTGCTAGTTTCAAACCCGTTGTTGGAAACACCGATGGTAGGTGGACCAAACCCAACGAGGATAAACGACAAGGCGAACAAAGATGGAACAATTTCGAAGTGAATAGGGGTTCCTCAGTTACCTATCGAAAAGAATTCCAGTCTTCGAAGATGGCCCATGTATCCGAGAATTATAAAGGAAAAAACCCCATGTCTCGATCGCAGTGGAGGCGGGAACAACGGAAAAGAAAAGCTTTTAGAGAAACGGCGTCGAAGGACAAGGCTGAATCTAGTACTAATCTCCCAACAGAGAATCAGAGAGAACCGTAAAAAATGATCAGCAAAACCACACAACCACCGGTGGGCAGGAAGTTGTTCTCAAACCAGGTTAAAAATCAGAAAGAGATCGCTGGGGTCGACGACGAGATGACGGACAACTTCGATTCAGATTCTGATGATTCGCTAAATTTGTTGGTGAACGTAGTGTCAGTGATGCCGAAAGAATATGACAGATTGTCTGTGATCGAAAACTGCGACACAGACGCAGGCTGCGAAATGGCAGCACACAAACCCGTCTGCTATTATGTGATGAAAAACGACTGTGTTGAAGAGCAGAATGCTTTCTTCGAACGGCCCACTGAGGAGATGAGGAACCATTTAAAGCCGCTTTACATTACGGCTAAAGTGGAAAACACCCCAGTTAGCAAAATTCTGGTGGACTGTGGCGCAACGGTAAATTTGATGCCACATCTTCTATTAAACAAAATCGGGAAAAGCGATGCCGACGCCAAGCCACACAACATGGTCCTGTCCAACTACGAAGGTAAGGTAGGCTCGACCAAGGGAGTAATCCAGGTAGATATCACCGTCGGAACAGTAACGCAGCCAACGGTATTCATGGTTGTAGAAACTATAGCCAATTACAACCTGCTACTTGGACGTGAGTGGATTCATGGCGTGGGGGCAGTGCCATCCTCGATGCATCAAAGGATTTCAATTTGGAGGCCAGACGGCATCGTAGAGAATATTGAAGCTGATCAGGGGTACTTTAGGGCGCCCATCAACTATGTCGATCAAAGGCACTTTGACAAACACTTGGCTGGTATAGGTCCTTGTGGACCAGCAGGCTTCGATTTCAAGCCAGACGACGAAGTCTTTGGCTCGTTATACTTACATCCTGTAGACGGTTTCCGTTGGGACAGAGAAGTGCCAGGAGAAAGGCTTCCATACCTTGGAACCTTGCCGGTGGACCCCACGGGATAAGGGAGTGATTTCAGTAATAATGACTGAAGCCAATGCGCTTCGAAGGATTTCGGCTTATGTGACCGAAACTAGACTACAAACGGCCCTAGAGTCTGTTAGAAGCAAAATGGCCACAGAGGCCAATAAAGAAGTTCTTCAGAGAAGCTACAAGGAAGGCTTCGACATGGAACTATCTGATGAAACCCATCAAGAAAACGAAAGGCTTGATGCTATCTATGACGACGAGCCTTTGGGTTTCGAGAAAGATCCCTTGGCAGAGGATGCCAAAATGCTTGCACAGGACCCGCTAGAGGAAGTGGACTTAGGAGACGGCATTATAAAAAGGCCCACTTACATTAGTGCCAACCTCGACACTCGATTCAAAGGGGAAGTCATCCAGCTTTTGCGAGAATACATAGACTATTTTGCCTGGGATTATGATGAAATGCCAGGATTGAAAAGAGAGTTGGTGGAACATAGACTGCCGATCAAGCCTGGCAAGAAACCAGTCAAACAGAGCCCAAGGCGTTTTGCTCCAGAGGTTTTGTCAAAAATAAAAGCGGAAATCGAAAGACTTCTGCGGTGCAAATTCATCCGCACAACCAGGTATGTCGAATGGCTTGCTAATGTTGTGCCAGTTATTAAGAAAAATGGTTCCTTGAGAGTCTGCATAGACTTTAGGGACTTAAACTCAACAACTCCTAAGGATGAGTATTCGATGCCAGTGGCAGAAATGCTAGTCGATTCAGCCGCCGACCACGAATATCTTAGTATGTTAGATGGTTATTCTGGATATAACCAAATCTTCATTGCCGAGGATGATGTTCCCAAAACAGCATTTCATTGTCCAGGGGCCATAGGTACCTACGAATGGGTAGTAATGCCTTTTGGCCTGAAAAACACTGGGGCAACGTACCAACGAGAAATGAATTCAATCTTCCATGACTATATAGAATCGTTTATGCAGATATATATTGACGACATTGTGGTTAAATCCGTATCATACAAAGATCATATAGATCATCTTCGACAATCTTTCTTAAGAATGAGGAAGTTTGGCCTCAAAATGAACCCTTTAAAGTGTGCGTTTTTTGTGCAGGCAGGCGACTTCTTGGGTTTTGTAGTCCACAAAAAGGGCATCGAAATAAACCAAAACAAGACGAAGGCCATTATGGATACCAAGGCGCCATCAAATAAAAAGGAATTACAATCCCTGTTGGGCAAGATTAATTTCTTAAGAAGGTTCATATCGAACCTAAGCGGCAAAACCCAAGCTTTCTCGCCGTTGCTTCGAGTCACCAAAGAAGGGTATGAGTGGAGGAAGGAACAACAAGAAGCTTTCGACAAAATTAAAAGTTATTTGACCAATCCTCCAATTCTCTCTCCACCTTGTCGGTACAAAAGCATGAGGTTGTACATAGCTGCGTCACACAAAACCCTGGGAAGCATGTTAGCTCAAAAGGATGAAGACGGCACAGAGAGAGCCATTTACTACCTTAGTAGGGTCCTAAATGATGCAGAGACTAGATATAGCAAAGTAGAAAAGCTATGTCTATGTTTGTATTTCTCATGTACAAAATTAAAGCAATATATAAAGCCTGTCAATGTTTGTGTCTCTTCGCATTTTGATGTTATAAAGCATATGTTGTCCAAACCTATTTTGCATAGTCGAATAGGTAAATGGGGATTAGCGTTAACGAAATTTTCCTTAACATATAAACCATTGAAATCAATTAAAGGGCAAATAGTGGCAGACTTCATCGTCGACCACTCCGTAGATACAAACGCTCTAAATATGGTCGAACTAGAACCTTGGAAGTTGTACTTCGATGGTTCCAGCCATAAGAAGGGAACCGGCATAGGCATGCTGATTATTTCTCCTGATAAAATTACAACACAATTCAAGTATAAAATAAGTGAGCCATGCTCTAACAATGAGGCGGAGTACGAGGCCTTGATAGCTGGAATTGAAATTCTGTTGGAATTGGGGGCAACTAGAGTCGAAATAATGGGAGACTCAGAGTTAGTCATAAAACAATTGACAAAAGAATACAAATGTGTCAAAGAAAGCCTCATTGTGTACTTCGTAGTAGCAAATAGGCTATTAAAGAAATTCGAAGAGACTACTATTCGACATATACCACGAATACGAAATCAGGTGGCCAACGATTTGGCCCAAATAGCATCAGGATATAAGATGTCCTGCGAAGACCTGAGAGAAGTAATCCAAGTCAGAAGCAAGGTAGCAGCTGTGGCATTGCGGCCATCAGATTTAAGGGCTGCAAAGTTTGGATTCGCCGATGAAGAAACCTTCGAGATCTTTACAATCGAATCGATGTCGGATGGGGACTGGAGAAAACCGTTGGTCGAATACCTCCAAAATCCTTGGAGCACCACAGAGCGAAGAATAAAATACCAAGCACTAAGCTACGTCCTCCTAGGAAACGAATTATTCAAAAGAGCTCCGGAGGGAGTTTTGCTTAAATGTCTAAGTGAATCTGAGGCGTATCTAGCACTATCATCAGTTCATAGTGGAGCATGCGGGGCACACCAGGTAGGCCAGAAGATGAAATGGCTACTATTTCACCAAGGTCTATATTGGCCTACAATGCTGAAAGATTGCATCGAATTCGCCAAAGGCTGCCAGGAGTGCCAAATACATGTTGGTATACAATATGTTCCAGCAAGCGAGTTACACTCCATAATTAAGCCATGGCCATTCAGAGGATGGACTTTGGACCTAATAGGAGAAATACGACCCGCGTCCTCGAAAAACCAGAAATTCATCTTGGTGGGGATAGACTATTTTACCAAATGGGTCGAGGCGGTACCCCTGCCAAAAGTAGACCAAGAAGATGTGATTGAATTTATTCAAAAACACATTATCTTTAGATTTGGTTTGCCAGAAACGATAACAACAGATCAAGGATCAGTCTTTACCGGTCGAAAAATGCAAGAGTTTGCCAGAGAAATGGGATTCAAACTCCTTACGTCGACCCCTTACTACGCCCAAGCCAATGGCCAGGTCGAGGCAGCGAATAAGGTAGTAATTGGAATGATAAAGAAGCAAGTATGGGGTAAGCCAAAAAACTGGCATAAAACCTTGGACCAGGTCCTATGGGCATGTCGAACATCCCCCAAAGAAGCCACCAACACTACACCTTATCGACTGACTTTTGGCCATGATGCAGTATTACCAGTCGAAATTCTTGTGCAGTCAGCCAGGATTCAGAGGCATCACGAAATTCCCCGTGAGATCTATTGGGACATGATGCTCGACGAGTTAGCGGATTTAGACGAAGAAAGGTTAAGAGCGTTGGAGCTTTTAAGAAGACAGAAGAAAAGAGTAGATAAATCCTATAACAAAAGAGTCAAAGCAAAGACCTTTTTAATTGGAGATTTAGTTTGGAGGGTAATTCTGCCGATGGATCGAAAGGTCAGGACACTAGGCAAATGGTCCCCGAAATGGGAAGGACCGTTTCAAATCTCAAAAGTCTTCTTGAATGGGGCATACGAAGTCGAGGAAATTAGCAATGATAAACGAATCTTGAACGTAAACGGTAAGTATTTGAAAAAATACAAACCAGCGCTGCAAGAGGTAAACATTTCGACAGAGTAATATAAAACTAAATAGCAGGGCCATAAATGGCATCAACAAAATGTGCCAAAAATGGCTTAGTCCTTACGAGTACAACAATACAGACATGGCTTACAAAGGCCAGAAAATAAATATTAAACATTCTAGAAATCTAAAAAGGAAGGTTGGACTTCATCTTGACATAGTTTGCTTTCTGGGCATCGAGACGACTCTGGCAAGAGGCTTTGTCGTTTTTCAGTTGCGCAATATCAGCCTCAAGTTGTCGAGCCTCCTCGGCAAAAAGGACGGCATGATCAAGCTCTGCCGACAAGGAAGAATCATCGAAGAAAGACAATTCAGCATTCCTCTTCTGAGCTTTATCTATCTTACTGCGAAGTTTTCTGATCTTACGCTCCCAGCAAGTGATGTTCGTTTCATTCTCATTAATCTCTTGTTGGTTCTTGGCCTTTTGCTCCTCCAGCATTGCAATTTTGTCTTCACAATCCGCAACGGCAGACCAAGCAGCAGCCTCAGTACCTGACTTTTCAGATATACCCTTGTCGAACTGAGGCAAGAGCCCAAAGTCAGTATGAACCTGGTCGATCAACTTCCCAACTTCTTGGATTACGGCCGCAGCCTCAGCAGAGATCGATTGAAGGTCCACTTGCTGTAGGAGAGTTTTCAAAGAAAGGTAGTGAACTGGACCGATTTGCAAAAGAGAAAAGAGGTCCCCTTTGAAAATCTTGTCCTTTACTTTCTCAAGAGCACTGTTGATTGGAGTTGAAGTCGGAACTTCAAAGGTCGAAGTACTTTGGGATCTTCCTGAGGAACTATTTCGCCTATGAAGGAGGAGTTGGATGTATTGACGACGGTCAGACACTTTTAGAGCCTCAAGTTCTGCTGCAGTAAGATCTGTTGCACTTTTGGCAGGCATCGTTTCTACTTTTATGGAGATGTTGGCAGGGGCAATTGGAGTTGTCTCAACAGGTTTGGCCTGCGGGATAGGAGGATTCTCGATAACATTCTCTTTAATTGGGGCAGCGTTGGTGGTATCCTCGTCCTCGTCTTCTTCGACGTCTTTTTCACTAGACTCTTCCAATTCAGATTGACGCATGGCTCCATCTGTCGTACCCCTATCCTCCACATGTTTATCATCAACCTCCATTGTGGTTCCCTGAGGTGAACCATCAGCAGGATTTACGCCCTCATCCAAGAAGTTCGCTTCCTCACCTGTTTCGATGGGATTCTGGAAATTGTTCCCCTCGTCATGATCGGACTCGTCGGTCTGAGATTGTTGGGTGACAGTCTTTAAAGGAGAAAGCAGGGGAACCACAGGGATCTCAGGTTTATTGATTTCCCCAAGAGAACTCACACCTGAACCTAAGTCTGAAGAAGAACGATAGGTGGGCTCACCTCGACTGTTCAAAGGATAGGCCTCGAGAAGAGATGTAGTCGGGATGTTTTCCGTCATCACAACGTCAGGCTGAAAAAGAGAGAATCTAAACATGAGAAAAAGAGTCCAAAAGTAGTTTGAGATTCAGACAGAAAGTAGTCGAAGATAAGAGTTGGACCTTCGGGCCTTCATCAGCCGGACTGGAATTGTCACTTTCAATAGCAGCAATTTGAGGAATTGGGGTACCTCCGACAGAAGCCTTACCAAGGTCTACACGTTGAGCTTGTGATTCAGGGATTTGAGCCGATGGAGGATCGGAGTCAGTAGTGTCGAGACCGCGGACAACCTTTCGCCGCCTTTTCATTGGAACCTCCTCTCAAGGGGAACCATCTTCATCTTCTGAGTCGATGATGACTAGGTTGGCGCCTCTCTTTATTTTTCTATGAGGGGTGGGGGGTTTCCGGCTTACCTAAAAAGCATTGGGAAAGTGTTAGGCTTTCTAAACCTGGAATGTTGAAAAGATTAAGATGGTGCATTGACATTACCTTCTGACCCTCGACGGAACTGTCAGTCTTCACCGAGACGACGGTCTTTTTTGGAACAGCTGCAAAAGACAAATGACAGCGCCACCCGTTAGTAATGATAAAGCATTGTTTTAAAGGTTTAAAACGAAGGGGAATCGACCTTCGAGAATGTAGGATTCGGTGTGAACATCTTCGATATTAATATGAAGGTGCCCTTTGAAAGTATCGACGGTATGCTTAGTCGGAACCACCCGTTGTACTTTAGGCTTCGACTGCTGTCTGAGGAATTTTATAGGATCCTCACAGATGAACCAATCTGGGAATAGAGGGGCAAGGGCCACTCCAAAATCAGCAGATGGCAATCGAGGAACCTTAGGGGGAAATAATTTGAAAGCCATCTCATACCGTTTCTCACGGGGGAAGGAAGAAGGAATTTTTAAATTCTCCATCTTTTTTAGAAAATTTTCCCTCAGAGTGACAGCAGCCTCACAGACGGTTCGACTAATATCATCCGGTCGATAAGCGGTTTCAAAGTATTTTTGGAAGGCTTGTATCTCCTTTATGTGAGTGGACCTACCTTTCTTGGTTTTTTCCTGCACATCAATGAAAGCTTGATCAATCATTCGAGAAAGATTGGCAGCATCAAGAAATTCAGAAGAATATGTCGCTACTGCGAAAATCGGCGCCGGCTATGACAGAAGAGTCACCACCGTGCGTTATTTATCCCAAAGGAGGGAAAGGAAACGCTCGAAGTAAACCTACCGCAAAGACAGGAAAGGAATGGTCGTCGCAACCAAATCCTGGATTTGGGAGTCGGTTACGCAAGGGGAAGGTATTAGCACCCCTCACGTCCATCGTACTCGACGGGATCCACGCTTGTTGGTTTGTCTACAGGATGAAAAAACAATCTACCTACGGCTTCTAAAGCTAAACGGAAAGAAATGACTCGATAGAGCGTCGCACTCTATGCCTACATATTCCCTTGTGCAATGGGAAAGTCAGAGTCATCGTAGTTCGGGAAACTACGGGGGAAGGTTGCTCGCCGAGATATCGCATCTCGTGCCTACGTATTCTCGTCTGGTACGAGAAATCAGAGCGTGCCGTAGTTCAGGCTAACTACGGGTATTCAAAGGGTGTTCTCGGTCACACAGGGGTGAGAGATTAAGTTGGCTTTAGAGGTACGGGGACCTACGGAACTTAAAACTACGGTCTGGTCTCAAATGCGCAAGGGCAAGAGAAAGGGAAACATCAGTCGTCAGCGGGAAAGTCTCAATCGCACGGCAGCGAGAGAACAGAGAGGTTAGTTGTTAGTGTGCTCGCTAGGATATCGCATCATATGCCTACATATTCTCATTCGATATGAGAAATCAGAGCAGCTGTAGTTCGACCTACTACAGCAAACGGGGAAACGGGAAAAAGGAGGGAGGTAGCTCGCTAGGATGTCGCATCCTATGCCTACATACTCTCGTCTGGTACGAGAGATCAGAGCAAACGTAGTTCGACGGGAAAATGAGTCTCGGTTGCACGAGGGCAAGAGAAGGGGTCTCGATTGCCTGAACGTGAGAGAAAAGGGGTTTCGATCGCACGGGGGCGAGAACAAAGAGGAAGCAGGCCTACGCCTAAACGGGAAGGAACTCGGGACACACACGCAAGAACCTAAAACGTAGGAGCGAATGCGTCGCATGTCACCCAAAGGGTACCATACTAGACATCCTAGACGATTGAGAAGAAACTCCTCAACTGTCATTTCCTACGTATCTAACGATGCAGCTCACAACACTCGACGGTTGCCTGAAGACTTGAATAAGAAAGATGATGTTGAACGAAGCGGCTCCGTGGGCTCCTGACATGCGCGCAAGCTCCATTCCAATCTTCTCCTCTCTGGATCCTTGACGAGGACGCTCGAATCAGGAATAATGTAACGCTTAGACCGTCATGGTTCGACTTATACGAGAAATCGAACTCTAAGAGGTAGCGTATTGATGTCCATGTCAAAGACCAGATAGAGAAATGATATCGACAATCATTCTCCAATTGAATCGTGTCACACGGCCAGCCAAAAATAAAATCGAGAATAAAATCGGATAGAAAAGAAAATAGGAGAGAAATCCAACACAAAATAGAAATAATATACTACTCCTAAAATACGGCAATTAAATTCTACTAGAAAATATTCTAAAGAAATATTAAAAGGAAATTGCATATGAAAAATAGCATAAAAACAATTCTATCTAAATCCCTAATATCCTAAAGAAAATGGAAGTTCTATATTAAAATCTATAATATTCTATAATTTGCTATAAAGAAAATAGAATGAAAAAACTATACTAAAGTCTATATAATACCCTATAAGAAAATAGAATTAAAATCTATATTAAATCTATGTTCTATACTATGCTAATAATATTCTAGGACTATGAACTATAATCCCCAAGGAAGAATAGAAAAAATAAAATCTACAATATTACAATCACACCTCTAATACAAGAAATTAAAAATAAAAGGGGAGGGGGGTACAACCTGCAAACTAGGGGTAAAGCAGTGAAAAACAGCCACTCTGGGCCCAGCCCACAATACACTAAGAAAAATAACAAAGTAAAAAAACTGGGGGGCCGCTGGCAATTTGGAGGTGCAATCAGAAAAAAAAGAATTGGGCCCGACCCACCACAAAACTTCATCAGCCAAAAAATGAGAAACAGGGACGGGGGGTGTAACGAGCGAAACGGAGGGGTACGGATCCAAACATCAACATTGGGCCCAAAAATTAGTCCAATCCAGTCTCAACCTCTCCTCTCCCAAACCCAATTCTGCAACCCTAATTTCTTCCTCTCTTCTCCTCAGCTTACTGTTCACCGACGCTGTTCTCAAAATCACCCTCACTTCTCTCCGTCTGAAATCTTGCGCTCACCATGTTCAGTAGTTGCTATGGAACGTTGCTGCGATTCAACGGCGGGAGTTGAAGGGAGATCAAAGAGTTTGTTGGTGATAGTTGTTTAGCGAAGAACAATGAAGGAGGTGCTCAACGAATCTGGACCTCAAAACCGGAGTTTCTTGAAGATGCTTCAAAGATGATGAACTTGTACGCAGACGATGATGAAGAGTCTCAGAACAAATTATTGAAGGTGATGATCATGCTTGAGGTTGGATGAAGGTCGTTGAAGATCTGTGGATCTTGATGAAGAATTTCTGGAAAACGGTTGAGTGGATGAAGATCTGGGCACTACTTATGAACAGCGATGGAGATGATGAGTTCTTGAAAAAAAAATATGGAAATCGTTGATGAATCCTGATAGAGTGGTTGAAGGGTCTTGCGAAGAACTTTTGGAAACTCAGTGATGAACGCGCTTGACTCTCATTAAGGATCTAGAAAAGGTGGAACGGATAGAGTTCTTGAGTGTTTCTGGGAAGCCATGAAGATGAAGCTTGATGAAGATGATGATTCTGGAGAAACGGATGAGCATGCGATGAAGATGATGATCGGAGATCTTGAACCCTATGATGAACATCGCTTGAGCAGGGATGAAGATCTGGGAATCTGGCCGGAGATGATGATCATGGTGAAGACGGCGATGCTCTTGAATCTCGTATGAAAATGGTGAAGAACACGGTGAACCTGGGAATTTTTGAGAAGTTGACGAATGTTCTTGGTGATTTGCAGTTTCCGACGAGTTGTTGGCTGTTTCCGGCGACGGTTATGGCTGTCCCTGCGACGGCTGCATGGTCGGCGGCAAGGGGAGATGGTGAAGTAGGTGAGAGACACGTGTAGGGATGAGGTGGCGTGTGCAGGACGGGTGGCGAGCATGCATGCAGTGAAGTGGGGACATGCAGAGTGAGGTGGCCTCACGTGGTAAATTCTGGGGAATGAAGTGGCAGAGAGAGAAACTGAAACGTGGTGACCTTTATAGCGTGACAAGTGGCATGTTTGGACTTGGGCCTCCAGAAACGTGGACACCTGGCCCACAATCACTTAATGACTCTGTTAATTGACTAAAAACTGGATTAACTAATGGATTAAGACTCCTAATTAAAACGAAATTAATACTACTGCAGATTAATAGTGACAATTAATGACTAAAAGCTCTAATTAATGGTTAATGAAAAAATGATTAACCACTAGTTAATGCAAGCTGACTCTAATTAATCCTAATAAAAGAAAAGCTTATTAAAACTAAACATCTCAATTAATATCTAAACTAAAATCTATTAAAAATCTATTTAAATTCTTAAAACCTATATTATCCTAAAACAAATAAAATCTATTTAATAAAACCTAATGTCTATTTATTAAAAAAGAACTAATATTTTAATATTCTAAAAATCTATTAAAATTCTATTAAACAATATAACTCCTATTTATTTTAATAAACCCTAAAAATCTATAAAAATCTAAAAAAATGCAATAAAGGCAATTAATTCAATTAAAAGAGGACGCGAGACCAAATCGAAATAAACGGCAAAAACCGGACCCCGAGATATCCTAAAAAATAACAGCGTAGGCTGAAAACACCAGAAAGAGCACAACTTCCCAAAAATAGGACTCCGCTTATCCGAACCGGTCTAAAACGCCTGAACTGCGAACATAGGGCTGTAATCCCGATAAAATAAAAAATGGCTGAAAAAATGCAATGTATGCGGTATGCGAGTGCGAATGCAAAATGTGTCGAAACATAAACCATATGTGGAAATCGGTTGGTCAAATTTTGGGGTGCAACAGCTGCCCTTATTCAAACGGCTTGGACCCGACTGGGTGAAGAGCGAACGACCTTCAAACAATCGAGGTACGAGACAATTGAATACCAGGAAACCCTGAAATTTACCAACCGTGGAGATAAACTGCAAAACTGCTTAAGAAGCAACATCCAATGAACTGAGTCTGGTCGTTACGGCAACAACTGGTCAATTATCTGATGAAATCTGGTCTTAACATCAATCACCTGTGTGACACCACAGGTATTGAACTATCTTTGCAAAAACACCTTCGTCCACAATTGGAATAATCTTGTCAACACAAGAAGAGAAACAAATTCGTCAACACGAATAAAGATCCCATCATTACAAGAATAACCCCGTCCACCTCTGGACCAATTCATCGACACGAAGAGGAATAAATTCGTCAACACGAGAAGAAATCCCATCAACACGGGCACAATCCCGTCCACATCTGGACTCAAATTTTCGGTCTAACCCACACAACTTTCCAATGCTGACGTGACAGCAAGCTCTGGGGAAACTCCATTGGGGATATTCTGAAATCAACTGCCAGACACCTATTTCGACACAGGCGGCAGCTTCAGAAGTTTGATTCATGCAAATTTTTTAGTGCCGACGTAACAACCAAATATGAAGAAGCACTCCGTTGGGGGAGAAGAGAAACTTAACCAAGAAACACTGCAGGGGAACATATTCGAAAGCAAAGAGGTTACCAACCTGACCTATGTTTCGAAATGCATATGTTTGAAAATGATGCAATGCCCCATACGGCATGGAGATGTTATGCATTTGTATAGATGCAATGCCCCATACGGCATGGAGATGCTATGTGTTTGTATAGATGCAAATATGACGATATATGCAAGTGCAAATGCAAGCTCGAGCTGCCAGAGAACACCGGGACTAAAGCCGCTTGGAAAAATAAATGCCGAAGGCAACATCAACTCCACTGAGGGGTACCGGGTATCATAGAATCATCTCAGCAAAATAAATGCTGGAAAAGTGAGACCAACTTCCATGGGGAAGAAACAATCCTGCTGAGGGATGACTCACAAATTCATCGTTACGAACTCTGTAGAGGATGATCAACCTGCTGGAGGAGGGAAGGACGACCCTGCACGGGGATGCTCTTTCTAAACCCTTGACAACCTGATTGTACTCTGGGGCTTAACCAAACCGGGGTTAATTGTGCACAGCTCACTGCTGAGAATGCCCCTGCTGTTAGGGATATCCATTCTGACCTGCTGAGGATACTCCTGATCCTATTCTGAGGAGGAATAACTGCGATCTCAACTATTTTGGGGACAATACATGACTTCTATCTGTTGAGGAGAGTAATCCTGATTTAACATTAATCGGGAAACCGGTATCAATCGAGCTTTGTATCGGGGAACGTGACACCATGTGAGTCACTAGGAATTATCGTGTCGGGTATTTTTAGGCTTTTTCTAGTTTACGAATGAAAATAGGTTATTAACAAAATGGTTTCAAAGGGAATATACTAGACGGGGCTAGCATTCAAAGATGGACTACCAGGCGAGAACTGATAGCAAAGATAGGTTAGGTTATCGGGCGAGAATGGATTTACGGTTGGAACATCAGACGAGGCTGACCGGATGATAGGTTAAGGAAAGGATGACCAGACAAGGCTGGTTTGGAAGCTGACATGCACCAGATGAGAACTGATGTAACATACACCAGACGAGAACTGATGTTTACGGAAAGGTTGGCCAGACAATAACTGGTTGAAAAATAACAGGTACCAGACGAGAACTGGTATTTATGGAAAGGTGGACAAGACGAGAACTGGTTACCAGTTTGCCAGGCGAGAACTGGGCTTTGGAAATGACAAGGTTACAAGGTTCTGTCAAGTAACAGGTTTAAACTATAGGATAATGATCCAATGACAACAAGGTCTTTTTCGAAGGTTCAGGTTTTTTGATGAGGGTAATGACACGATTCCCCGATACTCAACTCTTGTTAGGGTGAACAAACTTGCTTGAACAACTTTCCCCAGTGCAACTCAACTTGCTCAAATCCAACTCTTGGGAAACTCACTCTGAACAGAAAGCAGCTTGCTACAATACGACCTTGAGATGGCTTGCCCCGGTATCTATACGACAAAAGGATTCAACCTCAATTAAACAACTATCAACATAGTTGGTTTCACTATCTCTGAAGTAGCTTGCCCCTGAACGAGCGTTGAGCGACTTAACCTGATCTGATCACACACTGGAAGGATCTATCCTCAAATCACAGCATTCTGGATAATTGCCCCTGATTGGCTCTCAGAAGATTCACTTCTAATCAACTGCTTCTCAAGTAAACTGTCCCATAATCAACCGATGCTTCGGGACTTGTCCTTAGACCAACTGATTCTGAACTCACTGGAAGTCAATGCCCCAGATTTACAGGGTTTCACAACATACACCATTCTGATCCAGACTGCTGAATTATTCAGTCCTGTTCGATTATTCCCTGTTGGAATTTCCTTCCTGTCAACTACTGACATGCAAATAAAGTTGTTTATTACCGAATGGTAATTTTAATGCAGTGATCATGCAGATTTTGAAAAAATTATGATGTCACTCATTTACGTGTCATGATTGTGAGTGACGAATGAACCAGAGTTCAAACGTAGTGCTGATTTGATCAGTGAAAAAAATACAACAAGGATATGACTAGCAAATCAAGAAGGAGTCAGGTTACTCAACCTTATCGTAATGCGCTTTCAGAATAAACCCTACCTCAATTAGGTCTTTTAAGGGTTGTATCGTGGTCGGGTTCACGGTTCGTGAAACAAGGGATATTAGGCTCAAATTATGATTTGTACCCACCCCTTCTACGTGATGATCTCCGATCCTAAAGTTCAGTTAACTTGGCACAAGCGCTCGCCTCTTCGAGAGGTATGTTGAATATTGGGAACTCACAAGGTTTTCAGAGTGACAGTTACTCCTTTTTCGTTTTCGGTGTCTGTACCTACACGAATTTGTCATTGTTCGAGGATTTTTCTTTTGATATCCTTTCTTTTCATTCTTTTGATTCCCTAATTTTTGCCTGGACTGACTCCTTTTGAGTTCTTTTCGATTTTTTTCTTTTGAAGTCCAGCGGGATGCCCTGATTTTTGCCTAAGTATTAGCTTTCCAGCTTTTTTCATTTCTTTTACTTAGCGGGCTTTCTCTTTCTCTTTTCTTGGAACAAGTCGTGTGACACTGATTGTCTTGATTTCTCCGAAAGGATTGCAACTGTCTCACTCCTGATTGGTGAGGTTTAACCATTGTGGTGGACGAGGTGCGACCTCTGGGGAAAAATAAGATGTGATTGGTCCTCGAAAGGCAACACTCCTCTATAAGACTTGAACGCTCGGTCAAGCTAACCGAAAACTACCCTGCCCCGGGTTAAGATGTGAGGGTTTAAGAGTCCGAAAAAACTTCTACTTCCTGGCTCGAAGTGGTTAACAAGGGACTAACTCCTTATATCTCTAGTGTTTAGGGGATTTGAAACAATGCCTTGTACGTCATCGGCAAGGTTTTATCTGAAAGCATACGATCATCGGTTATGAGTATTCAGTTTCGTCATCCTCCCTCCAATCTTTTCTAATCATAGTGACAAAGTGAAGTGAATAACATGCAAGTGTTGGTGCAGTGAAATAAATGAGTGACAACGACATGATTAATTCAGAAAAATGCATAGTCACTTTATCAATATTACCATTCGAAACAAACAATGTTTAACAGCAGCAGTAACTAACAGAAAAGAAACTACAAATGCAAATGATAGAAAAGTCCGAGGATTGCCAATGCTGAGGACGCCTGCCTGTCTGGACCACCGGCTTCTTGCAAATAAAACTCTGCATCTACGAGCTTAGGCAGCTGAGAAATTGTCATGAACCACCATAATTCCTTCTCTAAAGGAAATGCACTCTTGGTCGATCAACTGTTGTACTTTTTCCTGAAAAGCTTTACAATCTTCAGTTTGAATGCCCTGGAGATCCACCATGGTAACCACACTGAGCGTGGGGATTGTACCTGGGAGGGTAAGGTTCTGGCACAGGCTTAAGTGCTTTAGGTTCCACCAAAGAATTCTGGATCAAAGATGGTAGAATATGGCTATACGGCACATGCACTATATGAGAAGGAGCATTCCTTCGTTCCAAGTTGTTACGAGGCCTGTTCTGATTTGGGCGCTGATTCTGATAACCTCGGCCACGAGTTCGCTGATTTGCCAAAGAAGCGACATAAAGTTCTGGATATGGTGCCCTAGGCGCAATTGTCTGTCCCGCATAACAAGACACAGAAGATGAAGAACCAACAGATTTCACCGATTCATCTCGAGGATACTCAACATCTGGCATGATTGCATTGATCACAACTCCTTCTTCAGTTTGGTAGCTACAGAGAGATTCAGTTTCACTAGCCTGACCGCCCGAAACAATCTGAATTTTCCCAATTTTTACGGCATGCTCGATGCGTTCTCCTAATCTTACCAATTCAGAGAAATTTGGCGCATTTCCAAGCATTCTTTCGAAGTATGGGCTCTCCAGGGAGTCTACAAACATGCACATTAACTCTCGGTCTAGAAGCGGTGGGTGCACTCTGGCAGCAAATTCTCTCCATCTCTGAACATACTTCCTGAAGGGTTCATTGTTCTCTTGAGACAATTCCTGCAACTGCATGCGACTAGGAGCCATGTCTAGGTTATAATCATACTGTTTCAGAAAAGCTCTGGCTAAATCCACCCATGATCGGATCTAATTACTCTCTAACTGCATATACCAACTCAGAGATGCCCCAATCAGACTATCCTGAAAGCAGTGAATCATCAACTTGTCGTTTTGCACAAACGAAGTCATTCTTCGGTAGAACATCACCAAATGTTGCTTCAGACAGCTATCTCCTCTGTACTTCTCAAATCTCGGCGCTCTGAACTTAGGAGGCAATACCAGGCCAGGAACCAAACACATTTCTGCAGCATTGAGGTTGACATCATCTTTAACTTTCAAGGCTTTGACTCCTTCTTCCAACACTCGGAGCCTTCTAGCATACTCAAGAGCTCTTGGGTCTTCGGTCCTAGCTACCGGGATCTCTCTTCGGATATTCGCCATAGGGAAAACAACACCTTGACTGTTAATAAGAGGAAGGCGTTCATTTCGGACAACAAACTGCTCACGTTGATCTCGGTCCCTAACCGGAGGTTGCACAAATTGGTATGCAGTAACGTTATTCACTTGCGGAAGGTCTTCCACAGACATAGAGCCATACAGAGGATTGGTCATCATAGTGAAACCTGTCAAGGTGTTAAGAGACTAGAAATGGCTCTCAGACATAACTACCAATAACTTTCAACTGACTTCACTACTTGATTCTGCTCAAATCTGCTTCAACCCCTTGGTCGTCTTCTAACAATCAACAGTTGCTCAGGCCAACCACCGGAGAATCACCTTCAGAATCAAAACAACGGCTAGATAAGAACTCTGGCTAGCTTAGAGAATGATATGCAACATGATGCAACAATGTTTATGCAAATGTAATGCAAGATGCAGCAAATACGGGATCACAACCCCCACAAATCTCTGAATATTGCTGCGCTGCTGACTGAGTAAGTTCGCTCTGAAGAGAAGACCAAAATATCGGGTTGGCTGGAAGTTAAGTTCCCTGCAAAAACCCTCCCACTCATGGGTATGAACCTAATCTGACAAGGTACGACATCCTATATGGGTATCAACGTCACAGACTTTCAAGAGCAATGATACGATACCCAGAAGGTGTGGCATCATCATCCCTTGAAGCGGCCTCACTTAGTCGAATCCCAATTGATAGGTCCCCAGAGTCGACAATCCTCGGGTCAGACAACTTGTCGAGCCCTAAGGGCCAGGCAAGAAGCATCAAAGAGAATCTCGTCCGAGTGCAGATTTCGCGGCTAGCTGGTGCGAGCTAAGCAAGCAGGCTAACCACTACTCTCTACTTCTAAGTCTATGTGTGTACTCAAGCCTGGGTTTTGGCTTCTCTCTCGAAGGAACAACCACTCAACAGCACAACAACAACAGATAATAACAAAATGCGGAAATTGTAAATACAGTAAAATACAACACACAAAAGGTAAACACCCAAAGACGAGCAAACAAGCGCTAGGATCGACTCGCATAGGGGACGTTGGATCCCAAATGAGTCGCAAAGCAAGGTGACCATCACAGTCCCCAGCAGAGTCGCCAGCTGTCGCTACTGCGAAAATCGGCGTCGGCTATGACAGAAGAGTCGCCACCGTGCGTTATTTATCCCAAAGGAGGGAAAGGAAACGCTCGAAGTAAACCTACCGCAAATACAGGAAAGGAATGGTCATCGCAACCAAATCCTGGATTCGGGAGTCGGTTACGCAAGGGGAAGGTATTAGCACCCCTCACGTCCGTCGTACTCGACGGGATCCACGCTTGTTGGTTTGTCTACAGGATGAAAAAACAATCTACCTACGGCTACTAAAGCTAAACGGAAAGAAATGACTCGATAGAGCGTCGCACTCTATGCCTACGTATTCCCTTGTGCAATGGGAAAGTCAGAGTCATCGTAGTTCAGGAAAATGAGAGATCAGAGCAAACGTAGTTCGACGGGAAAACGAGTCTCGATTGCACGGGGGCAAGAGAAAGGGTCTCGATCGCCTGAACGCGAGAGAAAAGGGGTTTCGATCGCACGGGGGCGAGAACAAAGAGGAAGCAGGCCTACGCCTAAACGGGAAGGAACTCGGGACACACACGCAAGAACCTAAGACGTAGAAGCGAATGCATCGCATGTCACCCAAAGGGTACCATACTAGACATCCTAGACGATTGAGAAGAAACTCCTCAACTTTCATTTCCTACGTATCTAACGATGCAGCTCACAACACTCGACGATTGCCTGAAGACTTGAATAAGAAAGATGATGTTGAACGAAGCGGCTCCGTGGGCTCCTGACATGCGCGCAAGCTCCATTCCAATCTTCTCCTCTCTGGATCCTTGACGAGGACGCTCGAATCAGGAACAATGTAACGCTTAGACCGTCATGGTTCAACTTATACGAGAAATCGAACTCTAAGAGGTAGCGTATTGACGTCCGTGTCAAAGACCAGATAGAGAAATGATATCGATAATCATTCTCCAATTGAATCGTGTCACACGGCCAGCCAAAAATAAAATCGAGAATAAAATCGGATAGAAAAGAAAATAGGAGAGAAATCCAACACAAAATGGAAATAATATGCTATTTCTAAAATACGACAATTAAATTCTACTAGAAAATATTCTAAAGAAATATTAAAAGGAAATTGCATATGAAAAATAACATAAAAATAATTCTATCTAAATCCCTAATATCCTAAAGAAAATGGAAGTTCTATATTAAAATCTATAATATTCTATAATTTGCTATAAAGAAAATAGAATGAAAAAACTATACTAAAGTTTATATAATACCCTATAAGAAAATAGAATTAAAATCTATATTAAATCTATGTTCTATACTATGCTAATAATATTCTAGGACTATGAACTATAATCCCTAAGGAAGAATAGAAAAAATAAAATCTACAATATTACAATCACACCTCTAATACAAGAAATTAAAAATAAAAGGGGAGGGGGTACAACCTGCAAACTGGGGGTAAAGCAGTGAAAAACAGCCACTCTGGGCCCAGCCCACAATACACTAAGAAAAATAACAAAGTAAAAAAAACTGGGGGGCCGCTGGCAATTTGGAGGTGCAATCAGAAAAAAAAAGAATTGGGCCCGGCCCACCATAAAACTTCATCAGCCAAAAAAAGAGAAACAGGGACGGGGGGTGTAACGAGCGAAACAGAGGGGTACGGATCCAAACATCAACATTGGGCCCAAAAATCAGCCCAATCCAGTCTCAACCTCTCCTCTCCCAAACCCAATTCTGCAACCCTAATTTCTTTCTCTTTTCTCCTCAGCTTACTGTTCACCGCCGCCGTTCTCAAAATCACCCTCACTTCTCTCCGTCTGAAATCTTGCGCTCACCATGTTCAGTAGTTGCTATGGAACGTTGTTGCGATTCAACGGCGGGAGTTGAAGGGAGATCAAAGAGTTTGTTGGTGATAGTTGTTTAGCGAAGAACAACGAAGGAGGTGCTCAACGAATCTGGACCTCAAAACCGGAGTTTCTTGAAGATGCTTCAAAGATGATGAACTTGTACGCAGACGATGATGAAGAGTCTCAGAACAAATTATTGAAGGTGATGATCATGCTTGAGGTTGGATGAAGGTCGTTGAAGATCTGTGGATCTTGATGAAGAATTTCTGGAAAACGGTTGAGTGGATGAAGATCTGGGCACTACTTATGAACAGCGATGGAGATGACGAGTTCTTGAAAAAATCTGGAAATCATTGATGAATCCTGATAGAGTGGTTGAAGGATCTTGTGAAGAACTTCTGGAAACTCAGTGATGAACGCGCTTGGCTCTCATTGAGGATCTGGAAAAGGTGGAACGAATAGAGTTCTTGAGTGTTTCTGGGAAGCCATGAAGATGAAGCTTGATGAAGATGATGATTCTGGAGAAACGGATGAGCATGCGATGAAGATGATGATCGGAGATCTTGAACCCTATGATGAACATCGCTCGAGGAGGGATGAAGATATGGGAATCTGGCCGGAGATGATGATCATGGTGAAGACGATGATGCTCTTGAATCTCGTATGAAAACGGTGAAGAACACGGTGAACCTGGGAATTTTTGAGAAGTTGACGAATGTTCTTGGTGATTTGCAGTTTCTGACGAGTTGTTGGCCGTTTCCAGCGATGATTATGACTGTCCCTGCGGCGGCTGCATGGTCGGCGGCGAGGGGAGATGGTGAAGCAGGTGAGATACACGTGTAGGGATGAGGTGGCGTGTGCAGGACGGGTGGCGAGCATGCATGCAGTGAAGTGGGGACATGCAGAGTGAGGTGGCCTCACGTGGTGAATTCTGGGGAATGAAGTGACGGAGAGAGAAACTGAAACGTAGTGGCCTTTATAGCGTGACAAGTGGCATGTTTGGACTTGGGCCTCCAGAAACGTGGACACCTGGCCCACAATCACTTAATGACTCTGTTAATTGACTGAAAACTGGATTAACTAATGGATTAAGACTCCTAATTAAAACGAAATTAATACTACTGCAGATTAATAGTGACAATTAATGACTAAAAGCTCTAATTAATGCTTAACGAAAAAATGATTAACCACTAGTTAATGCAAGCTGACTCTAATTAATCCTAATAAAAGAAAAGCTTATTAAAACTAAACACCTCAATTAATATCTAAACTAAAATCTATTAAAAATCTATTTAAATTCTTAAAACCTATATTATCCTAAAACAAATAAAATCTATTTAATAAAACCTAATGTCTATTTATTAAAAAAGAACTAATATTCTAATATTCTAAAAATCTATTAAACAATATAACTCCTATTTATTTTAATAAACCCTAAAAATCTATAAAAATCTAAAAAAATGCAATAAAGGCAATTAATTCAATTAAAAGAGGACACGAGACCAAATCGAAATAAACGGCAAAAAGCGGACCTCGAGATATCCTCAAAAATAACATCGTAGGCTGAAAACACCGGGAAGAGCACAACTTCCCAAAAATAGGACTCCGCTTATCCGAACCGGTCTAAAACGCCTGAACTACGAACATAGGGTTGTAA
The DNA here is from genome assembly GCA_963859935.3 of Lathyrus sativus. Lineage (NCBI taxonomy): Eukaryota > Viridiplantae > Streptophyta > Magnoliopsida > Fabales > Fabaceae > Lathyrus > Lathyrus sativus. Next base: position 497,241,896 of record OZ012738.1, read on the forward strand.
TCCCGATAAAATCAAAAATGGCTGAAAAAATGCAATGTATGCGGTATGCGAGTGCGAATGCAAAATGCGTCGAAACATAAACCAGATGTGGAAACCGGTTGGTCAAATTTTGGGGTGCAACAGAATACTGTCTGGACCACCAGTTATAAAATTCTGGGGAACATAAATAAGAAGGTTCAAAATAAAGTGGGGTATGTGAAGATTTATGGGCATGACGCGCCAATTGGGTCGAGCATTCGATGAGGTTAACGATGTGGTGTGAAAGCAGAACATGGGATTTCTTCTCGTATAAACACCTAGGTAGGGTTTGGATAAGTCCAAACTGCCTCGACACAAGATTTGGTTGGTAAGCTATCAGGGAAGCCTGTCCTCTTGTCAGATTGAGTTTGTGGACAAATAGTCGAGGCGTGAGGAATCTCTCCCAAATCAGCTTTGATTCCTCTTCTTGTTTCTTGAGCAAAGCTGGGAAAGGCCTGATGAACCATTCAGGGCCACGTTTCCGTTCTGCGAAGGGAGCCATCCCAGGTGTGAAGACATGTCGCTTTGCAAACATCTGGACGAAGCCTGAGAAGTTGGCTCGAAGTGTTTGCCCCTCTTCGTTGGGGGTAAGCTGAACTAAGCGGGGCCATTCGACTTGTCTTCCAGAAATCGAAAGAGAACCTTCATCAACTTCACCTTTATTTGGTAGGTTGCCTTCAAAAGTGGCGTTTAACCACAATTGAAGTAACCAAAACGGTCCCGACATTACTAAATTGCCGTTATTCTTAGGGTCTTTCCGTTTGCCGGCACTTTCGCTTAAGGCTTCGTATAGACTTGCAAGGATCATTTCGCTCAAACATATGTCTCTCTTGGCATGTAGCTGGTTCGCCAGTGTTATGTATTTTCGCGCCACCTGCAAGGATTTAGTACAGAAAATGCAACGAGACAACCACATGGCCAAAAAGGCTATATGTTCCTCGTCTTTAACAGCGGCATTATTTTTGTCATGATAATGGTTGATGAAATGGGTATAAGTATGTTTGATGGTTGAGAAACCGATAGTGTCTTGGCTATCAACTTCAGGGTCGTAAGTCAGTCCATGAGGTTTCAGTCCTACAATAGCAGCAATATCAAACAAGGTAGGCGTCATCATCCCACATGGAAGATGAAAAGTGTAGTGTGTGCTATCCCAAAAGAACAGAGACGCAACCAACATCAGAGGGCAGTAGTTGGGACCTACTTTCGACATCATAATAAGGTCATAGATGCCCATATCCTTCCAGTCTTGAGTTTTTGCTTTTTCTACCTTCTTCAACCAGTTGAGGTAGAGTTCAGAATCCTTGAAATATGGCATAGCCCTAAACAATATTGCGCCATCATGGAGATACTTGAGATCCACATTATAAACATTCAAGCTATCTGGATTATCCAAGGGGACCTTTTGGGAGTCTTTTTGCCCTAGGGGTTTGGTTTTTCGATAAGAAGGAAAAAACTCATTCAAAGTGGAATAGTTTAAACCAGAGAGGGATAGAGGCCCGGACATGACAAGCGGTTTATCCGCGACAGTAACGGGTATGATTACCTGGGATTCGTAGATATGGCGCTTCTTCTCCAGTAGAGGCTCTCGCACGAGTTGCTGATTCTTTACCACCTTTGGTCCACTCAGAGTAGCAAAAGGGGGAAGGGTGGAAGAAGAAGTTTGTTGATGAGACTAGGTTTTCTGTTTCTGGGATCTTAGCTCAGCCATGATGAGTGTTGGAGGAGTGTTCTTGGAAGACAAACGGTGAGAAGAAAAGATGAGGCAATGTTGTAAAAAGGTTTGAAGAAGAAAAAGTAAAAGACGTTCTAAAAATTATTTATAAGTGAAAAAGGGAAATTCAAGAGTTTTTTACAAATGGCTGGGGTTAGTGGGCCACGTGTGTGCTCAGGAGGAGTTAGTAGAGGTGGCGGTTGTAACCTATGCTCTATAGGGGTAATGATGGCTCACGATTTTGGTGATTCCCGAGAAATTTGCCATGATGTTCATGACGTCAGAGATCGTGCATCAAGGGGGCGTAACAATTCCCTTTTGCGAGAGATTGTGGATATATCCTCTCCCATCACCTTTCAGTTTCCTAAACTCGAAGCAGTTGAAGGTGGGTCAACTATTAGGATATAGTCGAAGGTAAACGGCGTTGAATATGGATGCTGTCAAAAAATGTACTTTTTGTAGCGTCGAAAAACTACATTTTTGGGGGGCAATTTGTTAGCTCACCAATTCGACGACTCATGTTGGAGGCTATTTTCAGCATATTAAAAAGATCTACAAGTCTTCCAAGGACTTAGGAAATTGAAGTCTTGAAATTAAATACTTCGACCTAAGCAAGCGAAATGGTCTTCGACCGAGATTTAGAAGAAGGGTCGAAGTGAGTTTTTGAAATTCGAATCTTGGAGGGAGTAGTTATATTTTCTTATGACTAAGAAGGACAAGTGGCTCTCGTCGGATAAAGGACTGCATGTGGTCTGACACTTGTCAAGAATAGATGACCTAAGGAGGTTATTAGCGGTTATTAGCAGTTACTATTATTATTATAAATAGGAGTCTTAGACATAAAACTTGGTGTGTTGTAATTTACTGTTGTACAAGTCACTCTTAAAATTACTCCAAGTATCCGAGTGTAGAGAAAGAGAGTATTATAGAGAATGTACGTGATGTAAACACACCATCCTTTATCTTTTCAATGAAGTTATTTTGTTTCTTTACTTTTGTCAAGTACTTTTATTTATTTGTTTCATCTTTCCCTCTTGTTCATCATTACTACTTCGATTAAGTCCTTCCCTCCCAAAAAAACCCTTATCTCTTCTCCCCCTAATAATTTTTCTTCCTTCTTTCTTTTAAACATAGTGGATAATTTCTGCCCCCCTTCGTTAAGTTATTTCTTCTTAGTATTGTTGAAACACATTTCTAGATAGGTTCAAATAGAAACACCCTTCAACACATATCCTAGGATTTCGTATGGTCAATCCTGCAAGTTAGTCAATTTGACACCAAATTGATAGACCATAGGTTATTTACCAAAAAACACGGTAAACAACATCCTGGAAGAACATTGAACTTGACTCTCAGAAGTAGTTTTGTTGATGTTTCTCGGTTCTTTGAAAAGTAAATATATGAGAATTTATCCTCCCATCTAAAGCTGTTAAAATAGGTTATCTGATTTTTAATGGATCTCGGAATTTTACGGGTTGAGTAAAAAATTCCATTTAGATTATGTGCTCTCTTTTTACTACCTAGACTCAGTCCTGTCTAAATAGCAGGTTATCTGAACCTAAACGGATTCTGACCCTAAACGGACTATGCCCTAAACGAGTCCATTTTTATAAAAAGTTTAAAAAATCCTTCATAATTTTAAAGTAATAACATGTAACATATTATCGTTATTTAATTAATTCTCCCTAACACAAAATTATCCACTATATAACTTCCAACAAATTATATATAAAGTTATTCAATATGTAACTTCTGACAAATTAAACACAAAATTATCCACCATGTAACTTCCAACAAATTACACACAAATTACGCACAAAACTATCCAACATGTAACTTTGAACAAAATACATAATTTTAAGTTACATGATAACACAAAATAAGGTATATGAATCACGATGACGCAATATCCAATATGTAACTTCCACAAAATAACAAATTTTAAGTTATCAAAATTAACACAAAATCAAATAGTTCTAACTCGACTCACAACGTCACTTTAGTTTTCTTCAAAGACATTCACATGATCAAATGTGTTGGATGCTTGTCCACTTAAACCATCTTGATTAGTATTGATGTCATTATCAAATTCTACACACACAAAAATAGTAGTTAAAAAAATATACATTATTTATAACATGAGTGAATAACATGCAACATTATGAATCTATGATACACTTGAAAAAAGTTAACAATTTTACCTTCAAAATCATATAACCAACTCTTTGTGCACATGAGAGCTTCAACTGATTCCTTTTTCATTGAGTTTCTATACTTGTTTAAAACTCGAGAGCCAATGCTAAAAGCAGATTCAGATGTCACCGTTGTTATTGAAATGCTCAATATATCACAAGTCATTCTTGCAAGATTGTGACATCTACGAATTTTTTCTTCCAATAAGCTAAGATATCAAAATCAACCGATGGATGCAACCTTTGCTCATCTAAATAAGAATCAAGTTCATATTTTTTAGTATTGTTACTTGCTTGACTTTCATGCTCTTCAAATTTCTACAAAGTATACATACAAACAATAATAAAAATTTAAATTTAAAATTAACAATAAATTGCATTTGTAAGAGAAAAAAAGAATAGTTTGCACTTACTTGACAAATATACAATGAGAATGTCAAAGATTCCTTTCCACCTCCAAAAAAAGGTCGCACTTGTGAAAAGTTAGGATTATAAGAAATCCCGTGTTTGACATATTCTGCATAAAGATCATACAACCCACCCTTAATTTTTTTGCACTTGTCTTCACTTGTTGTATCATCAATTTTTTTGTATGCAAAATTCAAAAAGTTGAATTTTTTTTGTTGGATCAAGAATAGCACCAAAGACCAAAATAACATTATACTCACTCCAATACTTGTTAAAATTTTCCCTCATTTTTGTATCCATGTCTTGAATTAAAGAATCTTCACTTGTCAAATAAGAATTTAAAAGACACTCTATCTTCCATATTTCTCCAAAGTACAAATTAGAAGTAGGATAAGAAGATCTCGAGATCAAATTTGTATTAAGGTGAACATTATTTCAACAAATGAACACAATATTATTTCACAACATTACTTCTCAATAACACCCTGTAATACAATAAACAATTGCTGAAGGAAGAACATTATGTATAACGCTACTTGAATCAAACAACACTTACTTGAAGGAAGAACGACGATAAGTGAATAACGGAACAGCCGAACATGGAAGAACAAAGCAGCACAACGATGAGCGAACATCGATGACCGTGTATGATCTATAACAGATGAACATATTACTTGAAAGAATCGAATAACACTTACTTGAATGAATCGAATCAAATAGAGAAGTAGCGAAGCGAACAACGAATAATTAAATAGCGGAACTAAGTAGCGAAGTAGATTAAACTCAAAGCAAGAAGGCACAACACAATAGCTAAGTCATACCGTTCAAGTGTGTATACTTTGGTTCATGTGTAATATGTAATGTATGATAATTTGGGCTGTAGTGTAGATCGAACCCCAAGCATTATTAGATCCTTTGGGCTGAACTGGACATAATGTATTGTAATAATTTGTATGTATCCAAGTAATTAAATTATGGGCTGGACCGAACGTATAATATTGTAACTTGTATGTACCCAAGTAATTAAATTATGGGCCAAGTAATTAAATTAATTCGGGCTGCCGGGCTACCCATATCTCATACGGGCTGGTCCATTTTATAGAGCTTTTTCGGGCTGGACTAAAATAGGCTCGGAATAATACAGGCTCCAAAAATAAGGCCCAAGCCCTAACTTTTTTCGGGTTCGGTGGGCCGGCCCATGGACTTCGGCCCATTTTGACGGCTCTACTACCATGCCCTAAATGTTAACACTCCTTAATTTTCGTTAATTTACATATTATTTTCAATTTATTTTTGTAAAAAAGTGTGTATGGAAAATTGAGTATAACAAGTTAAAAATCTGGTATAATATATTTAAAAAAGAGTATGTATTTTTATTGGGGTTTTTTAAAAATGAATTTAACACTTCTAAATTTTTGAAAAATTCAGTAATTCATATTGATAGGTTAAAAAAAATTAACATTATCTGATATTTTGAAAAATCCAATATATTTTGTAATTTTCTGGCATATTAAAAAAAGAGTAAATTTTTTTTCCAAAAAAGTAGGATTTTATACTGGATTTTTTAAAAAAAATCGATGTAAAAAGTATTATTTTACACCGGCTTTTTTAAAAATTCCAATATATTAAATAAAATCATAAATTTCAGAAAAAGTATGTTTTTTACACATGTTTTTCCTTCAAAAATTCGAGAAAAACTCCCTGACTTCCTAAAAAATTTGGTAAAAATTCATAGACCCTCCCAATAATACAGTAAAATCTTAGAAAATTTACAAAAATCTAGTACACACGAAATTTAAAATAAAATTCATGAAGAATATTAAGATAAAAACACTACTATAGGAGAATGTCAGGTCAAATTTGAGGGTGACAAAATAAATTCTCTTCCTTCTTATATGCACTTTGCTTATTTTTTTCTATAAATAAATGTGCCTTCTTATGGGCACTTGATTACGAGCAATGTGCTCATGCTTCATCGAGACTCTAGTTCTCAATGTAGAGGAAGTGATCTCCTTAAGACTATAATTCTTAATGCATAGAAAGTGGTCTCCTTAAGAGTAAACTCAACAAACAATTAAAATTCTCTCACTAACTTGACGAAGATAGGTACCTCGAACATTTTGAAATATGGTTCCATTTTTTAGTTATCATATCATCCTTGAAATTAAACTCATTTTTAGCCATATTCTCAAAATTCACAAGATGTTCACACATGACTTTGAGTTACTTTGAGTCAGCGTTGATTGTTCTAGGAGTGTAAACAAGTTCTCTCACAAAATTATCTCTGAAACTCTAAACCCTAAATCCTAAACCATAAACCTTAAACCCCATTTAAAAAGCATGACGAGGATACCATTTATGGAGTTTGAAGTTTTAGAATTTTAAAATTTTTTTAATTTTATTTTTTTTGGAGAATGTTAAAGATATTGAATATGCAGGAGTTCATAAGTAGTGGTGTGATGAGTGATGTTGAGATGTTTTTTACAAGATAAGATAATAACTAGAGTGATTTTGAGTTTTAAATGTTTTTTACAAAATAAGATAATAACTAAAATGGTTTTGTGCTACGAAATGAATAAATGCAAATAGGGGACAAAATTGGAATATATATATATATATATATATATATATATATATATATATATATATATATATATATATATATATATATATATATATATATATATATATATATATATATATATATATATATATATATATATATATATATATATATATATATATATATATATATATAGAGAGAGAGAGAGAGAGAGAGAGAGAGAGAGAGAGAGAGAGAGAGAGAGAATTGAAACATTTGTCATAAAATTAAAAAAAAAAACTTATTAGGAACAATTTCACGCATGTTCACTAGGTTGAAAATCTAGTCGATTTGACAAAAATATCCTTGAGGGTTAATTTACACCCTAAAAGATAAATAATCTTGAAGGACTTCCTTATCCATATTATCAATAGGTCGTGAGGGTTGAAATCACTAGAAGTTGAGAAGTGTTCCAAAAGGTCATTTCTTAACATATGGTTATTTTTCAATAAAAAGAAAAGAATGAATGTAACAACCCGTATAATATATATTTAGAGTAATATCATACAAGCATTATTATTTGGTACTGCCATAATCATAATTGCCTATTGGCATCCTTTACATACTTGACCCTTTACAAAATAATAAAGACATCACACAGTCCAAGATATGGAAAGTGCCAAAAACAAAAATATAAGATCTAAGTAGAATATCCATCATTGTACAAGATACATAACGGAAGATCACAATAAATTGCATCCCTTGAGGCATAAATGCATAACTCCTTTTGTATACTAAACCTGCAAACAATACCTGAAAAATGACAATAATATTGGAGTGAGATGATAATCTCAGTGAGTTCCTCTATCCTATGGGCTCACTCGGCTCTACAAGGTTCTAATCAAATCTTAACTCAAGTCAAAAGGAAAAAAAAATACTTGAGTTCACAAAACTCGCAATGTACAAAAACATGACTCTTGAGTTTATCAACTAAAACAATCACTAATCGGAAACCGTACCAAGGTATCTTTCTCCGACAAGCCATACGTCTAGGGTTATCGACTCAGGTCACGGATTCTTGTAACATAGGTATCTTTCCCTGGCAAGCCCTCTATCTAGGATTATCGACAAGAGTCACGTATACCTATCTCATACTTTGACATACACATGGATTTCAAATTCTAATGGATAACATCCACCTTGAGAATCGTCGTTTCCTATGAGATTCTTAACCCATTTCAAGCCTTTTACCCATATGGGATTTTCACACTCCATGAGATCCACCGCCTTTAGGACTAAAGCCCAGGTCATTCAAGTATGAGGTATACCTCTAGATACGCATGGATTTGATCCACCGCTTTTAGGACCAAGCCCAGGTTATTGTTAGAACACAGATTGGTTCTTAATATATCTCAATGTTTTGATGATAACATTAATGAAATTTTGTATAAGAAAATATATACTCTAATTTTGTTCAAGTGTTTTTTGTTTCAGATATCAAATAAATATTCATCTGAAGACAAAAAGAATTCCTCTGAACATGATAATGCAAGGCTCTGAGCGTAGGAAGTGCAGCTGCAGAAGACTCTGAAGCGCTAGTAAAGACTCTAAAGCGCAACACATAAGACTCTGAAGCGCTTGCTGAAGAAGACTCTGAAGTGCTAGCTGCAAAAGACTCTGAAGCGCTTGCTGAAGAAGACTCTGAAGCACTACCTACAGAAGACTCTGAGCGCAGAGTATAAAGACTCAGAACATTCAGAAGACTCTATAAGAACTAAACGCTGCAAGTACAGAGGCTCTGAGAGTCAAGTCAACTCTGATCATTTATTCACGCTAAGCACTTTGCTGCAAAACTCTGGATAGAGTGACTCTGATAAGGAAGAACAAGGAACAACATCAGAGGATCTGATGCAAAGATTATTTTTCATATATGTTCATTTGAAAAGGAAGTGTTCAAGAAAGATACGTTGCTAACCACTACCAACGGTACTATTTCTCGTTCGTGTATGGCATAGGAATTCAAGAAAAAATGGAATGTCAAATCAAGACGAAAAGTATTTGTCCTTTCTGTCTACATCCTACAGTACTTTCTTCTACACACTATTGAGAAAGTGGAGTATATAAAGAAGTCTCCATCAGCACTTCAAGCACAAGATTTTGAGAAGAATTTCAAAAATCAATCAAAGAAATATTCAAACAACTTTCTACATCAAACACATAAGTTTTATTTGTTCTTCATTTTGTGTAAAAAATCACAGTTGTGATAATAGCTTTTTAGAAGCAACTTAAACACATTGTATTTTATCTTTGGAAAAGTTTCTTGAGAGACCAAGTTGTGGCTAGGATTCTTGAGAAGACTAAGACAGTTGTCTTAGTAATATTACTGTAATCAGGTTTTGAATTAGTGGATTAAGTCCTCGTTTGAGAGAGGCGAAATCACCTTGGCCGGGTGGACTGGAGTAGTTTGAGTTCAAACGAACCATGATAAAAATAACTTGTTGTTTTCTATTGTCATAATTGTTTTCGAAAACCCCTTATTCAACCCCCCCTTCTAAGTGTTTTCCTACCTTCAGTTATTTCAGGTATCGGTGCATACATCCTAATTCTTGCTCTATATAAGTATCATACATTGGGACAACACAAAAAAGGGGTTGTTTCGGACTACATGACTAGTTATAACAAAACACGATTGTATTCAACAATCACGATTGTATTCGACATTCATCTTAATCACATAACAACACAACATGTTCCATACAAAACCTATTATTCATTAATCACGTGACTACTTGTCCGTTGTATACACCGCGATACAATCACGTCCAAGCATCACTATCTAAACCATTTAATTTCCTAAGTTATCTTACTAAGTCATTTACCTAGTAATCTCCTAGTTTTCCTCACTCTCGTCTTCATAATGTTTTAAGTATGTTATTTCACAATCAAAAAATCCAATCAATATATATATATATATATATATATATATATATATATATATATATATATATATATATATATATATATATATATATATATATATATATATATATATATATATATATATATATATATATATATATATATATATATATATATATATATATATCCTACACATTAGCATGTCACAATAATTCGTAGACATATTTAAGTGGTTATGCACAAACAAGTTAAATATAATCAACATAACTATTTCACATACAACATTATGACATATAAATCATTACTATCCTCTACCAAACATCCTTGCTTAATTCATGGTCTCACATCACCATTTAATAGCCATTGGATTATCTTTCCAATGCTTCAAGTCTCATATTAATCGAACTCTCGATTCGTGAATCATGGTGGAAACAAGAACCATACTACACATGTTCACTTAAATTCCTAATTATCCTATACATAAAAGGCATATAACCATGTTTCTACTTTGCTATCACACAGGGCATTGAAATAGCTTTCCAACGCTTCCGATTGTGCCTCATTATGAGTTACGATTCTCAAGATATGAGGAAAACAAGAATCAAATATTCTACATACTGTCATGGTTGCCCGGCGAGCAGCCAGCGAGACTGGCTCGCCTTCGGTTTTCCTAGAGAGACCTATGTAATGCTAGCAGGATTATACCTGAGTGTATCGCACACTCAAAGATACAACAGAGTCTCCACTGAACTTTATTTACTCCCAAAAGACAGGGAAAATATCGATAAAACTAAAGGGAAGAGAAACAGGAAAGGGGGTCGGTTATGCGAAAGGAAGGTACTAGCACCTTAAGCATCTGTCGTACCCGACGGGAACCATCTCGCTTGCTTCTAGACTTGGATGAGTTATCTATCTAAAGGTTTCTAGCTAAAAAAGGAAGGAAAGAAAAGAAAAAGAAAGAAAGGTGTAATACCCCAAATTTTGCCCTAAGATTTGTCGTTTCATCTTGCATTCCATTCCATTTTTGCATTGCATTTAACCAGTCACTAACAGGTTTGTGTAGTTGGTTGATTTTTGCAGGAAAAGTCGCATTTGTGCGCTCTTTAGTTCATGGAGGGTAAAATGGTCATTTGTTTGCAGCTGGCTGTCCGTTTACGAACTTTGAGCTGTAGTCAGGAAATTTGAGTCGTTGGATATTGCTGATGTGAATCGGGGCCGAGGTGTAGTTGGAACTGTTCGATTGAGAAAGATTTGAGCTGTTCGAAAATAAAACGATTCAAGTTAGTTGGACTGAAGTTAGCCGGAGAATACGATCATTTGAGTTTAATCAGACAGTTGGGTTTATCCGGATAAAGTTGCTCATTTGAATGGTCAGAAGATTTAATCGGAAGTTATGTCGGGAATGGGATTAGTCGGATAATTTGGAGGAATTAGGAATTAATAAAAAATATTGGAATTTTATTTCATTTTCATTTCATTTTAATCAATTCTATTTCATTTTATTTTCCTTTTTATTTTAAATCAATTGACATGTCATTTTAAAGCAATTCATTTCATTTTTTAAGTTTATTTTCATTTTATTTTTAAATAACTTTATTTTTTAAATAACTCTATTTTATTATTCTCATTTTCATTTTAAATTAATTTTATTTTCATTTTTCATATTGTTTTCATTTTATATTTTAAACAAAAAGCATATATAATGATTTTCATTTTCATTTTGCATAACAAAAATAATGTTTTTACAAAATAAAGAATTTTTATTAATAATGATAATTCTTTACAAAAATAATAATAAATACATAAAATCACCAAAATAATAAATTACATTTTCTAAAAAAGTTATAAAATTCCTAATTTCCTAAACTGTCCGATGTTTCTTTGTCCCGATTCTGACTTTTCCGATCTTTCTTCAAACCTGTGAAAAAAAGAAAAGCAAGCAAAATTTAATCGGTTAGTTTTGCGTCCCGACACCCTCAGAGCATTGTCATCATCGGGTGCGTCGGGAGGGTAACAAATTGCTCCGAAACTGACTCCCGACTTATTCCGACATTTCGGTAAATCAAGCAATTTTTGTTCTTATTTTCCGAGGCAACCGAGAGAGAGAGAGATAAATAAGTGCTTTTGAAAAAAGCTGGTTTGGAAAAGTGCTTATCCAAAAAAACACTTATTGGAAAAGCACTTATTTGAAAAAGTGTTTTTTTTTCCAGAAAATTGGTTTGCCAAACATGGCCTTAACGACAATTTCCCAGGAAAGTTCTAACACAATGGATCAAACGGGTTAAAATCATCTGAAATTTTGCAACAAGTTCAACAAACAAGTCAAACAGTCAAGTTCACAAAACAAACTTCCGCAAAATAAGCGTAACAATAAGCTCCAAAAATCCTGCGAAATCAACAACAAAATCGCAGCAAAACGGGAACGGATCCAGCCCACATAATAAACTCAACAACATATAAAAATCATCATAAGAAGAGTTTGAGGGAGAACCCTAAAAGGCATCCGAAACCGAAAAACGGCGGCGACCAAAGAAGGGATCCGTCATCAAATCTGAAGAACCAAAAGGGAAAACGGCGAGTTGGATTCAGAGAAGTCCAAGAGGATTTCATCATCACCATCCACGGATTCAGAAACTTTGGTTTCATCATCACGCGGAAAGAAAAACGGCGGACGAGTTCGGAGAGAAAGAGATTCAACATCATCCGTTTAGCTCAGATAACGAGATCGTCATTATCACCGCTGTAGATCTCCATACCATTCAAGACGCTTCCAACCAAAAGGGTGAGCATCTTGAGGGTTAACTTTTTTTTTTCCGGTCATTCTGCGTTTTTTTTCAGGGACCAGATGGCACCATCATCGATGACAAGAAAAAGGAAGAACGCAAGGAAGCTTCAGCAATGGAGATAAAGAGAAGCGGACAGTGCCGACGGCGGTATGGCAAGAAGAAGAAGATAGGGTGAATGAAAACCCTAAACTAATGGCCCAACTTAAATATCGCCCTTTCCCTCTTTATATTTGCTATATGTTTGTTTTCTTTCTTTTTTTCATTTTTCTTTTTTCTGTTTCATTTCTTTCTCATTTAGTTTTATTATTGTGTTTTTAATTGTAATTAGTTATCATAGTAGTTAACTTATTTAGATTATTTAAATCTTTAAAACTCTATTTTTATCATTAAAAGTTAAAAACATCTTTTTTTTTCATTTAATTAAAACTTAAAACTCTTTTTTACAAATTAACTTAAAACCTTCTTTTAAAATTAAAACTTAAATCTTTTTTAATTAAAAACTAAATTATTTTTTTAAAAAAAGAAAAGTAAAACTTAAACCTTTTTTTTTCACAATTTAAACTTAAAATTTCTTTTTCAAAATTAAAAAGCCATATTAACCAAATAATCCTATTTTTAAATTAATACAAATTTTCCATCATAAAAATTAAAACATTTTCATAATTAAAACCTTAAAATTTAAAATAAAATTTTCATCATTTAAAACAAATTTTTCTTTGTTGACAAAAATTCCAAAATAAAGGGCTCTTGATGCAGGTCGTATAAATCTCATTCGCGCTTCAGTTAACCCCGTTTCATCTCTGCTGGATAATCTACTATTTTATTCATGTTTCCGATTTTTTCAACTGTAGTTGTGCGAGTAATCGTCGCAGTTATTTATTCTTATTTTGGGATTTGTAATTTACGCGTGTGATCGTCACGATGCTTTTCTTTACCGCTTTCTTTATTTTTGTATTTTAATGTTGCCATATGATAATATTCGTTGTTTGCATTTCATGTACTGTTAGAGTCCTTCCAAAGGATTAGGTCTAAACCGTTTGACCACCAGTCAATAGTCTTAACCCTTTGAACATTTCAAAACGCTAATAGCCTAGGTGCCCCGCCGTGGACGAGTTTACCCTTTACCCTAGCATTAGGTCAAAGAGTCGCCGTACTCTATTTTAGGGTTTCCCACCGTGGAACATTTAGTCAACCCTAATTTCAAGTAACAAATTCAACGTAGAAATAGGAGTTTCAAGACTCCACGTAAGCGTTTCCTTAAGAAATGCTTACTCCCCATGAAACCTTGACCATAGTCAAGACGTTTCTAACCTCCCTTTCAAGGGGAAATACGATTACTCTGATTCCATTCCCTATCCAGGATACGTAGCACAAGATGTGAATCTTGCTGAGTAAACTTAGGACTAACCCTTAGGTCTTTAGGTCACTCTATCCCTTAGCTCAGTATATACTTCAAGCAAATAATAAAGAAAACAGTAAACAATAAACAAAAGGTTCCTGTAGAGTACTACAGAAGTTTAGGGTGCTAGTACCTTCCCTAAGCTTAACCAACCCCTTACCTAGGTCTCTCCCCGCATTGTGTTTACGATGCAAAAATAAGTTTTCCTTCATTTGACATTTTCCTTCGGATAAATCAAAGTCGGTTGTGAATTAAGAATTGTGATTCAAGCTAACTAATAGTTTGATATCCTATTTCCACCGCAACAAAAGCAAAATGCTCGCGGAGGATTGGGGCCCTCGTGCCTACGTACCCTCATAGTGCAATGAGGAAGTCAGAGCTTCGTAATTCAAGGAACTAAGGAAGATAAAAGAGGATCTGGATGGACCAGAGAGACATAAGAATGGAAGAAGACGGAGGAAGGTGGCTCTCCAAGATTTTGCAATCTTCTGCCTACGTACCCTCATAGTGCAATAAGAAAATCAGAGCTTACGTAGTTCGGGGAACTAACGCTAAAAAGAAAACAAAGACGGCGTCAAAGCCAAGAGATAAAAGGGAAAGCAAGACCCAACTGAGGAATGCAAGAGGAATGATGTCACAACCAAGAAAACTCTGCTGAGGAACGAAGAAGCGAAGAAAGAACTCTGTCAGGGAATGCAGAAGACAAACGATGACTCCACTGGGGAGAAATCAAAAAAATGGCGACGTGGCCAGGGAAGAAAGAAGTAAAGGACAAGAATCAAAATAAAGGTAAGATCCACGGGGAACTAAGTGCATTACCTGTAAGCAGTGATTAATCGAAGAAAGATAAGAGTAAAACTTTATGGGGAGAGCAAAAAGGTTGGTGTCAACAGACGGACTACGACGAACCCAGAGAAAGAGAGTACTGAACCAAAGGGGGGTGTTTGACTCTGAGGGGAAATTGGTATATTAACTGATAAATAGTGGTTAACCGGAAGGAGAAAGGAACTGATTTTAACCAATAAACAGTGATCAACCAAGAGACGGGTGTGGAACCAAGTAAAGGTTGTGACCCAAAGAACGACACATTGACTGAACAAACAACACTCGGCCAAAGGAAAGGGGTATTCGAACCAAACAAAGGTTACTAACCCGAAGCTGGAAGTGTTTAAACCAAAAAAAGGTTGCTAACTGCAAGGGGTTTGGTGCTTAACAGACGGACTGTGATTAACCGAAAAGAATGAGTGATTAACCAAAAGAAGGTGATCAACTCAAAAGAAACTCAGTATCTTAACAGATAGGCTGTGGTTAACTAAGAAAAAGGGTGATTGGTTCAAATAGGCGGACTGTGATTGACCAAAAGGTGGGTGATTAACCAAGAGAAGGTGATTAACCCAAAGAAAGAGCTAGTTTTAACGAGCAGACCGTGATCAACCATAAATCAGGTGATTAGCCGGAAGAAGGCGATTAACCCAAAGAAATAGCTGGTATTAACAGACGGACTGCGATTAACTAAAGATCGGGTGATTAGCCGGGAGAAGGCGATTAACCCAAAGAAAATTCAGTATTAACAGGAAGATTGTGATTAACTGAGGCAAAGATGACTAGTGTTTAATTGACAGGTAGAGATTAACCAAACACGAAGGAGAGAGAACCAAGAGAAGATTGAGAACTCTGATGGGGATTAGGTTTTAACAGGATGGCTGTGTAAACTGAAGAAGAAGACTGACTTCGCCGGGGAAGAAGAGAATTGGCTTTATCCAAAGAACGGTTGAATAGCCAAGGAAAGAAGTGATTACAAATATCTGGGGAACCAAGAATGGACTGGCCTTAAGAGAAAAGAGTGTTGAATTGAAAGGAGGAAGTTACTTCCAAAGAGGAAATAAGGGTGCAAGTGATCAAGGATCAACTCGACTGGAGAAAGCAGGGATACCACAGTAAGGAGATAGAGGCGACTATTCCAGGAACATGGTCATTCATCCCCTACCCAAAATAGTCAGAATGAGTGTAGGAATTCTCCATTCTCATTCCTTCTCTAACACCAAAGTATGCCGCGAGAAACGAAACAGGCAGCACAACGGTGCCAAGTTTATACAGTGTTCCAATGCATTGCGAATCTTCAACTCCACAGGGGAAAAGAGAGGGCAAAACTCTATAAGATCTAAAGGAGAAGAAAAAGGGAAGGATCGAATAATCAAAACAAAGTTTCGATTAATCCATCAAAAGGGGAATATGCTAACAATTTTCCAAAGGGATGAAAAATCGTTGAAGCAAATGATGAATTATTGATTATACAAGATTAAGTTCATTCCCATGAGGAACAAACTTAATGCAAACATGAATGGAAGTGAAAAACAGTACCAAATGCAATTAAGTATGCATCATAAATCATGTAGCATGTGATCAAAGAATGTGCAAGAATGATCATGATCATACAATGTCAAAATGGCAAATAATCGAGAATCAAAAGAACGCACATTGAAAGTTTTCATACATGCTTCAAACAAAAGGTGAACATGTAACGCCCATTTTAATTATTTTTGGTTTCAGTGTTATTTTACTCACGGATGTGCTTTGGTGAAATGACTTGGAGGATCAAGAACTCATGATATTGGTATGCAGTGATAAAAATGTGATAATTAATAGCAATGTAATATTATTATTAATTATTATCATTATTATTACTAATATTAACATATGAGGAAAATATAATTAAATGGAATTTTGGAAATTAAGTGGATTTTGTGAATTAAAGGAAATAAGAGGATTATTATTATTATTATGGGAAATTATATATTATTTGGAATAAGGTGAATTTTGGGTGTATTGAGGGTAAAGGTGGAATATTGGAAAAAAGAGAAGAAGAGAACTCGCATGAGGAGAGGAAACATGGTCGAAAGAGAAGAACACGATCAAAGCAGGAGTTGAAACTTGAGCAAGGGGATCATCAAGACTATCAATTCGTGTGGATTTGTAAAGGTTCATCATCATTAGAATTACTTCGAGGTAAGGGGGGAATTGATCGGTTAAATTCGGTATCGCATGAAAAATTGGTAGAACGGGGAATTCCCTAAACCCCATAGATGAATGATGAAATTATGTTGTTGCATGTTGTTGATTTCTGTTGTAATTGTGATTATTGTGTTTGAGTTCATTGCATGTGTTATGGAATGGTTGTTTGATGATTTTGGGTTTCCGGTAAATTCGGAGTTAATGCCGGAAGTTGGAGAATTTAGTAGAACTGAGGATTTATCGAGTATGAACTAGGATAATCGGTGTAGTCTTGTGGGATAGTACTGTACTGGTATAGTGTAGGATTTCGTGGGATTTAATCAGACGAAACCGGAGTGTGGGGCTGTTTTTGAACAGCAATTTTTCTGCAGAATTCGCGTGCATTCGCTGGGCGAATGGGGGCAAGCCTTCGCCAGTTTTCGCCAGGCGAACTGGGCAGCGAATGCTGCCTGTCGCTTCTGTTTGGCTTCGCTAGGGTTTTCGCCGGGCGAGTCCCAGCGAGTGTTCGCTGCGGGGCTTCGCCAGGCGAATGGCAGCGAGCATGACAACATTTTATGGTTTTGATGCTGTGTTGTTCCGTTTCTCGCGTGGTTAGACCCTTGTTGGTCGTGAGTGAGTACGTGGTTATTGTGGATCGGTTGAGAGCATGAAGGTGATGTAGGGAGCGTGTGCTTAAATATTCGTTGATATGAACGATTGAACCGAAGTACGTTGTGATGCCTAAAGTGGCTATGTATCCTTTGATTAGGAATGAATACGTGTGATACGGGAGTGTGATTCTCGTGGTAATTGTATAACCGAATAAGTGACCTGATATACGTTATGTGTGTATGTGATATTGTAAGAAACTCTTGGGATGTGGTTGTATGAGATTCAGGTGATAGGTGACGAGCATAGCAGAACTTTGTTTTCCTTGGAACTCTGTGCAGCTGTGATTGCTGAGTGTGGCCAGTCTGAAGTACCGTGATGATTTATGGGTGCTGGGTGTATGTTGGGTGTTAGAGGGCTATGTGGTCGGCGTTTAACGCATTCGACGTGATCGGTGGATTATATGGTATAATTATATGTGTGTGCTATATGTTGAGTGACCGTAGATCAGTAGGATCGGGTACGCCTTTAGTGCATTATGGTGATATGTTGTGATGAGAGGATCCGTAGGATCGATATGCTTTATATGTGTCGTGTTTATGTGTTGTTGTGATGATTGGGTCAGTAGGACCGATATTCCTTAGGTGCATGATGTGTGGTATGTTGTGTGGTGAGTTGATCGGTAGGATCGATGCACTTTGTGTGCTTGTGTATGTATGCATATTATGATGCGATGGACCAGTGGGGTCGTGTGCACCGTGTGTGTGCTGTGTGAGATGTGAGGATCGGTACGCTTATTATGTGTTACATTTGTGTGCTGTTATGTGATGTATTTGGGTCAGTAGGACCGACATGCCTTGTGTGCATTGTATGTGATAAGTTGTGTGGTGAATGGATCTGTGGGATCGACGCACTGTGTGTGCTTGTTATGTATGTATTTTGTGATAGGGATGGATTTGTGGGATCAGTACGCCTTGTGCGTCGTGTGTATATATACTGTGTGAGGGGTGGATCCATAGGATCGGTTTGCACTTGGTGTGCTAGATGTATGATGTGTGTGAATATGGTTGTGTGCTCCCGTAGAGTAGGGTGATGGCCTAGTGACCATCAGCATTATTGTTGTGCTCCATGTGGGGAGGGTGATGGCTAGGTGTCCATCGAAGATGTGCTCCCGTTGAGGAGGGTGATGTCCAGGTGTCCATCGATATTGTTGTAGTGCTCCTATTGTGGAGGGTTGATGGCCAGTTGCCCATCAGTGTGGTGTGCTCCATGAGTGGAGGGTTGATGGCCAAGTGCCCATCATCGATATGTGCTCCTGTGTGGAGGATTGATGGCCAGTTGCCCATCGTGATTGTGAGTCGGACCGCATGTTAAGAGTTGTATGAATGCATTGTTGCGTGATTGTGTGTTGTGGTTGATGGTGGGGACCGTGAGTCCGGATGATATGTATATGAAATAGTATTATCATTGATTTCTGCCTTTCATTTCATGTACCATTATACCATTATTATTTGATCTTGATTCTCACCCCTCTGTTGTTGTTGTGGTCTGTGCTTCTTCGGAAGTACAGACAATCCAGGTGTTTAGCTAGCTTAGATTGTGGCGTCGTCGTAGGATTGCTCTGATACGTAACACCGAGGCTTTTTGGGGAGTTATTGTTTATTGTTGATTATGTGTGCCCCCTGTGGTGTATCTGTTCTTTTGTGGGATATGTGATGATGTATGATGGATATATATATATATATATTCTGGGCAGATGGCCGATTTTTGTATATATGGTGATGTATATATACGTATTATGTGGTTTATGACAGACTATGTTTATTTTTCCGCTGCAATATTACTGAAAATTATTTTGAAAAATGATTTGTGGAATTTGGATGGAAATTATGACATCCCGTCATGGGAGAAACTCTGATATGTATTTATTTTAATCATTTTATTTTATTTTGGGAAACGGGGTGTTACAAGTTGGTATCAGAGCAGGTCGGTACGTCCGGCCAGGTTGTCTAGTGTTGTGTATCCCCGTTGTGTGCGACATGTGTGGAAACACTATCATTACATGGTTGTTGTTTAACCTTTGTCTGCAGGTGTGAGAATAATTAAAGTGGGGGAGGAGCTCGTGCTTCTCCCGGGTGCTGCAATATGGAGTTATAGCTCGGCGTGTGGTTGAACGCTCTCATAGTTTCGCAAGGATGGTTTAGTCCCCATCATAATTTCGGCTGTCTATTGACAAATTGAGGAACTGATCACCCTTAATCTGTTGTTGATAGCAGTTGGGATTGTGTTGGATGGGATGGACGTATCTTGCAAGCTTAGATGGCGTGAGCAGTGAATTGTCTGGAGTTCAGCTGGGTGCTTGAGAATTGTTTGGGCGGTTCGGCTCAGAACAGTGTTGAGGTGTTTGAATTTTGATGGAAATCTTCGAGTTATAATAGAGGTGGAAAAGTTGGCGATTGGTCGATTGACTGTGGTTGTTTGAGAGTTATCTTGATAAGGTAGTGATTAGCAGTCAGGACGTGAAGTGGAGTTGTGACCGACTCAGTTACGGAAACCGGTCCGAGAGTGAAGACTCCATATGGTATGTTTGTTTGGATGTGTCGTACCACGAAAAATACGATCCTCGCGATGGACGCAGAAAATACGTTCGAACAGAGTCGCCACCGAACTTTATTTATTCCAAGGAAGGAATAGGAAAATATCGATAAAACCTTTAAAGAGATAAGAACATGGTCATCGCAACCAATATTCTAGGTTCGGGAGTCGATTACGCAGAGGGAAGGTATTAGCACCCTCTACGTCCGTTGTACTCAACGGGAACCTCTTGATTCGATTCGAGAGTAAAGTTAACTACACTTGTTAATTTTCTTCTAAGGTTTCTCCTATAGGGGGAATGGGTGGTTTTAATATAGGGTGCTCGCCAAGGATTGGGGCCCTTGTGCCTACGTATCTTCACTTGTAAGAAGTGGAAAATCAGAGCATTCGTAGTTCGTGGGACTACGGGTAAAGGTGGGAATTGTGCTCGCCAAGATCGTCGCAATCTTGTGCCTACGTATCTTACATTCAAGAGGGAATGAAGAATCAGAGCAGCCGTAGTTCGGCTAACTACGGTAAAAGGGTTTTTGTAAACGAACGAGTGTTTAGGTCGCGTTCTAACTGCTAAACATTGGCTTGTCTGCTCGCTAGGGGAGGCTGAAGCACGAGTTTGTTATGCGCGGAAGAAAGGAATAAACAATGTTCTTTGGTAAAAGGTGTTTTGGTTGGAAATCGCACGAGGGAGAGGAATTTGTGTTTATCGTATTGGATGTTTTGGTTTGGGAAAGAGAATGGATTTGAATAGGTTTAAGGTTTCAATTGCACGGGGGCGAGAAAGAGGAGGAATGGTTAAATATTTTACGGAGAGAATGACGACTACTCGATAAACGAGATGTCAGCCTCGCAATCAATTAATCGGGATATTATTGAAATGCTAGATCCCAACAATATCTTTTTCATTCGAAATAATTATGAAATTAGGGTTTGAGAAAGTTTCAATCGCACGGGGCGAGAAAAGAGAGTTGGATAGAATATTTTAAGGGAGAATGACGACTATTCGATAAACGAGACGCCAGTCTCGCAATCAGTTAATCGGGATATTATTGGAATGCTAGATCCCAACAACACCTTTTTCATTCAATTAATTATGAAATTGTATTTGAATGGACAATGACGATATTTTTCCAAATAGTTAGGGCACGTGTTTTATAAACGAAAGGTTGAGCGAACCACAACCTAAAGCGTACGCCCCAAGAGTGGTTACTCAAGAATTCAAGGAGTGCGAGACTCCAAGAACTCAATTCTTTCGTAGTTTAATTAAGAAAATAATTTGAACTTAACGCACGGTTTACAAACATACCAGGGTTTAGACTCGATCGCACGGAGGCGAAGAACGAGGTTAGACGGGTTGAAAATTTAGAAGAAAGGACGACTATTCGATAAGCGAGACGTCGGCCTCGTAACCAATTAGTCGGGATATCGTTGGAATGCTAGATCCCAACGATATCTTTTTCATTCCATTAATTATGAAATATATTTGTTGGACAGTAAATACTTGCCCAAATAATTAAAGGAGGTATTTTAGAAACGAAAGTTTGAACAACACACCATTCAAGGCGTACGCCTCAATAGTAGTCACTCTCGAATTCGAGGAATGCGCGACTCCAAGAACTCGATTATTTCGTGATTTAGTTATGAAAACAATTTGAAAATATTAGCGTACTCGGACTAGGCGCTAGGTATTTTAAAAAATAAGATCGGAAGGGTCATAACTCAAGGTGTGCACCTCGAGAGCGGTTGCTTAAAAATTCAAGGAAGGCGAGATCCAAGAATTTAATTGTTTTTTTTGAAATTTGATTAAGAAAAATAGTTTGATTTTCATATATAAAATAAATTAATCAAAAAAGTCTTGAGAAAAGCTAATCATAACTAATTGTTTTGAGAAAAGTTTAATATCTTAGAAAAAGTTTTAACTTAATAATAAAGTATAATTTTCTAAAAGTTACATTATAATTTGGTAATGATTTTGAAATATATATATATATATATATATATATATATATATATATATATATATATATATATATATATATATATATATATATATATATATATATATATATATATATATATATATATATATATATATATATATATATAAATATATATATATATATATATATATATATATATATATATATATATATATATATATTTTTTTTTTTAAAGAAAGAATAATTGGAACTTATTATAAAAATATCCAATTAATAAAAAATTGATTTAAAAATATCTTTTAGAAGCTTTAATTGCATTGAGTGAAAACGATTTTGAAAATCGAAAGATGGAACAATCACAACTCAAGGGCGTGCGCCTCGAGAGCGGTTGTCCAAGGATTCAAGGAGTGCTAGACTCCAAAAACCCACTACCTCCATTATTTAAAAAAAGAGTAATCAAATACATTTACATGAATAAAAACTCATAATAGTAAAATGTTCTAAAACCACTTAAAAGCTATTTTAGGACTATTTTAAATTATTACATACAAAATAGAATGCAAGTTTTTTTTTTTAAAAAATAACATAAAATTATTTTGTCAAATAAAACAATGAAATCATAAACTATCTTAAAATTACTTTAGTACACAATGGTATGAACATACATAAGACTAAATTAAAACTATTTTTTTTAAATAAAAAAAATACTAATTGTAATAAACATACGAAACACCAAGACTACTAATTATTTTCCTCTTATTCAAAATCATTCAAAATCAAAGTGGTTTAGCATAAAAAGTGAAAACAATTATTTAATTAAGAGTGAAGTCCAACACCTTTTTCACATTAAGGAACATATATTTCAATGCTTAAACTACTTCATATTAAGATTTGGAAAAGAATACCATGACCCCAACACTACTGTTCGGCTACTGCAAATCCGAAGGAAGGATATTCACATATTATCCACATCACCATTTTCATTGTTCATGCAAACCATTTGTATTATAATTGCGGCAAACAATAAAAACGTTCAAGTTATATTATTTTTTACAACAGAACATCAACACAGAATTAAGCAGCAAGAAGGCATATCAAGTTTATATTTAATAATTACAGCAACTCAAATTCATAAATGTTTATCACAAAAAAAATAAAAACAAAAAAAACAAAAAAAAAACGGTAACTTATCATATCAGTTCAACACACAAGTTGAGACATTTTGAAATTAAAATGGATAATGGAAACTAATGACCACAATATGTCCAAAGATACAACCTGCATAATTGAAAACCAAGGAACAAATAACAGTCCCCATATATACATCACAGTTACATCAAAAGAGATTAAAACTACCTTAAACATATCATACTAGAATCGAATACATCGAAACCGCTATATAATCTCAATAACAGAGCAGAAGGTATAGAAAAAATGTTGAATCATACACAACAGAAAATGTTAACAGTGCCACAAAATTGAATAGAGAAAGAAATTACGGGCATCAATTGAACCGGAGCGGTGTGAACCAGCTAGCAGGATCAAAATAAAACGCAAACAGCAACAACATTGCAAAGTTTTTAGAATCACCCATAGTTTATATATACATGAAAAGCATAAGCCACCAACCTTATTAACCATATTCACCGCATATTCACCGCAATATATACGCATAACAGAAAACCAAGCAAAGATGCATACAAAAATGGGCAAAATAAATTCACAGCGCATACACAACAAACTGACATGAATATACCTATAATTGCTTGCTTGAACTGATGATGGCTTTGCGACCGCTGCTTTGTAGCGTGGGATCGAAGGAATATTCACCAAAACAAAAAAAAACTGAGTGTCCGTGACGTCGCTATCGAGCCCTCGCACTCTCATCGATGGAAAATGGCAACGACGGGGTCGTTACAACACCATATCAACGGTTCTGCTGCTGATGTTTCGGTACGACTTTAAAGCTGATACCACTGCACACTAGTGGTTGTGTTGACACACTGCCATTGTCTAAAAAGCGTCTCCGAGTTTGAATTGCAGATTCGTCATACTTAAGCAATTAACTATGATGTTCGAATCACAACCAGTAATTTCCGCGCGATTGATTTGTGAATACCGCGGTGGAAGAGTTGTAATAAAGAAAATGTGGGTGGAGAGAGGATAAGTTATGGTGAAGGGAGATGGAATTGGCGGCTAGGGTTGCCCTTCAAAATTGAGGATCCCCTGAACAGTGTGTCTGGCCCTTATTTATACCAAATTTCAAAACCTAAAATCCAAATCAACCGTGTCCTTGTTTTTACATTTTCTATTTTTTAATTTTCTTTTAATTTCTCTGTTTAATTAATTATTTAATAAATCAATTATAACCTAAAATCTTAACTAATCTTAATTCTAAAATTCTAAACTTAATTCCAATTAATTAATGTAAAAAAACCTAATTTTATTTATAATAAAAATTTTAATTTTAATTCTATTTTTTAATTTTATTTCTAAATTAACTAATATTAAAATTATGTTATATTTACGTATTATAAGAATCAAATTATAAAGCAAAAATAATAAAATAAAATAATAACAAAATAAAAGTAAAAAAATGCCACGTGTCACAAATTTATTGGCCTAAAAAGGCGAAAAAGTTTATTTTTGCTAAAAAATATGTTACATTGTACGAGCGATACAAATTGAAAAATAAAGTCGAGCGAATGAAATTTTTCGAAAAAGGTAGGACAAATTTGGGGTATGACAGGATGGACAAGGATTGAATCGAGGGAGTAGTTTTGAGACTGGTATCGAGCGTGTGTGCTGTGACGACAGATTGTGAAGCCGAGTATGTAAGTGTGGATAGTGA
Source organism: Lathyrus sativus (assembly GCA_963859935.3). Lineage (NCBI taxonomy): Eukaryota > Viridiplantae > Streptophyta > Magnoliopsida > Fabales > Fabaceae > Lathyrus > Lathyrus sativus. The sequence goes on from OZ012738.1 coordinate 497,266,851, forward strand.
CATCTGGTGAAAGTTAAAGAAAGTAAGAATGTGGAGTGCAAATCGGTGTAACTCGGCCTTTAAGTGTTCCAAGAGTTGAGGATGTGTTGAATGGTCTTCTAAGTGTGAAATTGTTGTAGTACGTTGAATTCCGAGATCACAGCTTTTTACGGAATCGAAATCGAACACTCGGAAGTCAGGTAACGGTCGAAAATGAGATTTCGGACTGTCATGTTCGCCAGACCCTTCGCCTAGCGAGCATGCTGGCGAACGACTCGCTACTATGCTCGCCTGGCGAGGAAGTCCTGGACAGAGAAAGTTGTTTTGGTGTTTTTATCGTAACGGGAGAACCGTAACTCGGAATGACGCACGGTTCGAAGCGTTGGAAAGCTAGTCCAAAGATCTAGATGATGGTGAAGTATTTGGATGGAATTAAGTTAATTATTGAAGGACTATTTTTGGATTTTGTAGTAAATGCAGAGCGTGTGGTGCGTGTTTCCGCCATAACTTGCGAAAGTGAGTATCCGTTTGGCATGGAATTTTCCCTACTTGGTGGAGTGAGACAATGGTTGTGTTAACCGATGATATTTTGGTATATTCAAAGAAGATATGGAATCATGTTGAGCATAGGGAACTTAAGTTATCAGTGTGAGAGGGAAAGCAGTTTTTATGCCAAGGCGAAGAGGGTTTCAAAGAGTTTTTGGAGAGCTGTCAACAACTCGTGTATGGGTTGTGCCGGACTCGATAGAATTATTTGTTATGTTGTGTGAAGCTCTGTTGATATGGTTGGAAGATGTGTTCAGTGCAACATCAGTGAGTTGTGGTTATGCTTTACGGCAACTTGGAGTACATAAGAGTAATCGTCTGACAAGTAATTTGGAGTTGGCTAATGTTGTGGTTGCGCCAGAGTTGGGGGCTTCAATTGGTTAGTTTGAGATTTGAAATGTTTGGTGACCGCCAGAGCTTGAGGTATCCGTTTAATTTGGAAGCGTAGTATATGAGGCAGAGAAAATAATTGAGAACTCTAGAAGGATTATGGTTTTAGATTGAGATTATCATCCGGGAAAGGATAATGTGGTAGCTTATGCTATAATTTGAAGATCCTTACGTATGATGAAAAGGATGATAGAGAGAGTTGGGACTGATTAAGCAGTTTTGCGATATGAGTTTGGTTATGAGGAGACTTCTTGTGGAGCTTAGCTTTGTGTGTTGGACCTTACTAAGTGACATTATTGATGAGATTCTATGAGGTCAAAGTGCTGGGTTGAGTTGGGAGACTGGAAGAATTTGAGGAATTAAAAGTTGAAAGGACGATTTTCAGATTAATGGAAATGGTATCCTGATATGTGGTGATAAGAGTTTGTGTTCTAGATATTATTGAGTGGAATAAGAGTGATGAGGTAAATGGAGTATCCACCACGGTGCTATGAAGATGTAACCGGATTTGAAGTAATTATTTTGATGGACATAGATGGAGAGAGAAGTGGTTGAGTTTATTCATACCGATTAAAATTGTCGAAAGCTGAAGAATAGATGTCAGAGACCGTTGGGTCTCATGTGACCGTAGAACATCCCGAAGTGGAAGTCGGGTAATAGTTCCATGGATTTTGCGCTAGTTTCCGAGGAATTTGAAGGATATGATTTTAATTTTGGATGGATTAACTGTTTTATGTGTGTATATCGATGAAGTTGTGAAGTTGTATGAGATGTCGTCACATATTGTGCCGGATAGGAATCTAAGATTGCATCGAGGTTTTGGAAGAGTTGGCGGACGCTTTGAGTATCATGTGGAAGTTGAACTTTGCCTTTCATCCGTGTACGGATGGACGGACAGGGAGGGATGTCCAGTGTTTAGAGGGTTTGTGGAGAGTCTGTGTGTTGGATTGTAGGATGGTTAATTATCGTAATTGAGCTACCTGGAATAACAATACCATTCTAGTGTCGGAATGGCATTGTATGAGGACTTATGCGATAAGAGGTGTATGACTCTTTGTGTTGAAATGAGTCGAACGAGAGTGTAGTGTTCAGATCTGAGAATTGGGCATGAGACGATTGGGAGGATCAAGAGGATCCAAGAAAATATATGTTTTGAGAATTACGCCGGTGACTGATGTTGGTCGACTTTTTGGAGTCTCAGAAGCTCGCACCGTGTTCGGTGGTTTATATCAGAGTGGCGCAGCGGAAGCGCGGGAGAAATAGCATGTTAGACCGTTTTGCTACTGTCGCTCGCGATTGGTATGGTGTGTTCCATGTGTCTCCGTTGAGGGAGTATATTAATTCAAATGGATGATGTGCAAGTAAACGATTCGATGGTTGAGGCATTGTTAGTTCGGATTAATGAACGAGAAGCGACTCAGAGAGGAAGAGATAACCTTGGTGAAAGTGGCTTGGGGAGGTGCTGCAGGAGGCAGTGTGACCTGGGAACCGGGAAGCAGGATGCGGGATGCATATCCAGGATCGTTTCCATCAGGTATTTTCGAGGACGAAAATAATTAAAGTGGGGGAGAGTTGTAATGCCCATTTTAATTATTTTTGGTTTCAGTGTTATTTTACTCACGGATGTGTTTTGGTGAAATGACTTGGAGGATCAAGAACTCATGATATTGGTATGCAGTGATAAAAATGTGATAATTAATAGCAATGTAATATTATTATTAATTATTATCATTATTATTACTAATATTAACATATGAGAAAAATATAATTAAATGGAATTTTGGAAATTAAGTGGATTTTGTGAATTAAAGGAAATAAGAGGATTATTATTATTATTATGGGAAATTATATATTATTTAGAATAAGGTAAATTTTAGGGGTATTGAGGGTAAAGGTGGAATATTGGAAAAAAGAGAAGAAGAGAACACGCATGAGGAGAGGAAACACGGTCGAAGGAGAAGAACACGATCAAAGCAGGAGTTGAAACTTGAGCAAGGAGATCATCAAGACTATCAATTCGTGTGGATTTGTAAAGGTTCATCATCATCAGAATTATTTCGAGGTAAGGGGGGGAGGGGAATTGATCGGTTAAATTCGGTATCGCATGAAAAATTGGTAGAACGGGGAATTCCCTAAACCCCATAGATGAATGATGAAATTATGTTGTTGCATGTTGTTGATTTCTGTTGTAATTGTGATTATTGTGTTTGAGTTCATTGCATGTGTTATGGAATGGTTGTTTGATGATTTTGGGTTTCCGGTAAATTCAGAGTTAATGTCGGAAGTTGGAGAGTTGAGTACAACTGAGGATTTATCGAGTATGAAATAGGATAATCGGTGTAGTCTGTTAGAACACAGATTGGTTCTTAATAATATCTCTTTGTTTTGATGATAACTGTTAGGAAATTTTGTATTTAAGAATTATATACTCTAAAATTTGCTTGAGAGTTTTACTGCAGATTGTAATGAAATTAACACTCCAGAAGCAAATTAGAATTATATACAAGAAATTAACTAGACTTTGAAGCGCCAGATGCATTCATTAGAAGATTTTGATTGCTGCTTACAGAAGATCCTGAGCGTAGCCTCCAGAAGGATCTGAAGCAAGAAGCTCCAGAAGATTCTGAAGCAGAAGCTCCAGAAGAATCTGAAGCAAGCAGAAGCATCTGAAGCAAAGAAGAATATTGTATGAAGAGTTTCTCAAAGCATAGTTTCTACAGAAGATTCTGAAAGTACTAAAGCTGCCAGTACTGAAGCTCTGTGTCAAATATGCTCTGATGATTAACACGCTGAAAGCACACATGCTGCAGAAGACTCTGATACAGCAAAGTTCTGAACATCATTTGAAGACTCTGACCCAATCAGATTCTGATGAACTTGATGAAAACTGAAGAAGAAATATTCAAAGATTATATCCGTTGGAGTAAATCAAACGTCTCTTTCCTCATTTGTGCTAGACACAAGAACACAGACAAAAAGGATTTTTCTGTACCTTCTACTTCTAGGAAAGGTCACTTGATGTGACGACAAAAAGGCTTAGACCTTTTTTTTGGGACACTCTTCTCAACGTTCAGCTCTCCTTGGATCAGCTGCCTATAAAAGGAAGACTCCACCAAATTCTTCAGTGAGACATTTTGCTGAAAAGAAATTGAAACATTCAAGCTCTCATATTTTCATATTCATTCTTAGAATTATTTGTACTTAAACTTAAGAGAAATATCACTGTTGTGATAAAAGCTTTTTAGAAGCATTCATACTCTTGTATTAGATTTACATTCATTGTAAAGGATTTCCTTAAGAGGATTCAGTTGGAATCAGTAGCTCTTGAGAAGACTAAGAACAGTTGTTCTTAGGTGTTACTATTGTAATCTGTTTGATTAAATAGTGGATTAAGTCCTTGTTGAGAAAGGCAAATCACTCTAGGAAGGGTGGACTGGAGTAGTTGAGTTCAACGAACCAGGATAAAAATAATTATGTTTTAATTCTAAGTTTTAATCTTTCATACTTATTCAACCCCCCTTCTAAGTATTATCTCACCTTCAGTTGGTATCAGAGTCTGGTTCTGTGTGTGCTACCACTTAACAGTGACAGTAAAGATCCAGAGAGAAATACTTTGATATATATTTATTTGTTACAATGGCTGATAATTCAATATCCAACATTAACAATAAATATGAAGAAAGGGACAAAATCAGCACCAAACACCCAATGTTTGATGGGGAGAAATTTGATTACTGGAAAGACAGAATTGAGAGTTTTTTCCTTGGATATGATGCTGATCTATGGGATCTAGTCATAGATGGATATGTCCATCCCACAGATGGGAATGGCAAGAAGATAGACAGAAAATCTATGACAGATGCTCAGAAGAAAGATTTTAGAAATCATCACAAGGCCAGAACTATATTATTGAATGCAATTTCTCATACTGAGTATGAAAAAATTACAAACAGGGAAACTGCTTTTGATATGTTTGAATCCTTAAAAATGACTCATGAGGGAAACTCTCAAGTCAAGGAGACAAAAACTCTGGCTCTGATCCAGAAGTATGAGGCCTTCAAGATGGAAGACTCTGAATTTGTAGAAGCCATGTTCTCCAGATTTCAGATCCTCACAGCTGGGCTAAAGGTTCTGGACAACGGATACTCTACATCAGATCATGTAAAGAAAATCATCAGAAGTCTACCTACCAGATGGAGACCAATGGTGACTGCCTTAAAGATGGCTAAAGATCTGAACAAAATCTCTTTAGACGAACTCATCAGCTCACTGAGGAGCCATGAAATTGAGCTTGAGGAAGATGAACCTCAGAAGAAAGAAAAAGGTAAATCTGTTGCCTTAAAATCTAACAAATCTGCTAAAGCTTTGCAGGTTATTGAAGAAAGCTCTGAAGAAGAAGATGAATTATCCATGCTGACCAGAAGGATCAACAGACTCTGGAAGCACAAGGGAAATAAGTTCAACAACTTCAGAAGATCTGATCATAGAAAGGAATCTTCTGGGCACAGAAGATCTGGCAAGAAAGAAGTTGTATGCTATGAGTGCAAAGAACCTGGGCATTACAAGAATGATTGCCCCAAACTTCAAAAAGAAAAACCCAAGAAGAAGTTTAACAAAAAGAAGAAGGTTCTGATGGCAACATGGGATGACTCGGATGAATCTGAATCATCTTCTGAATCAGAAGAAGAATGTGCTAATGTTGCACTGATGGCCAGCACAGAAGATCAGGAGGAAGGAACCTCAGGATATGAATCAGATTCTGAATCTGATGATGACGCTGAAGAGGTAAGGCCAAACTTACTAAAGAAGAACTTATAAAAGTTTTATCGGAAGTTCTTAAAAGTTATAACAATATCAAACTTAAATACAAGAAGCTGAAAAGCAATCTTGAATCTGAGATTGATCTTCTGAAGACAGAACTTGTTGAGATAAAAGAAATTAATCTGAAAATCAAAAATGACTTTGAAATAACTCAACAAGAATCTGAATCTGAGACTAAGTCATGTGAAAACATTTTAGAAAAATATGACTCTAGCTTTCAGAGATTCCTTACTAAGAGCATAGACAGAAGCAAGATGGCTTCTATGATCTATGGTGTTAGTGGGAACAACAGAAGAGGTATTGGATATGAATCTTCATCTGGAAGTAATCCAAAATCTGTTGACAAACTTTTCATCAAGAAGACACCTCTGTATTCTCAATTTAAATTTGGTCACTTAAATGACATTAAACACACAAGCTCTGAGAAGAATACTTATGTGTTTAAACCCAAGGCAAGTCAGAATAAACATTATGTTGAAAAACAGAAGTTTAGACAAACCTACAAACCAACTAACCCCAAAGGACCCAAGAAGATCTTGGTAGTTAAAAACAAAATAATTCCTGTTGCAGATGTTCTTAGCAGCAAGGTCAGGACGCCAATCATGGTACCTGGACTCTGGATGCTCACGACACATGACAGGAGAAAAGTCTATGTTCCAAAGCCTGGAACTTAGATCTGGAGGTGATGTGAAGTTTGGAGGGAACCAGAAGGGCAAGATCATTGGATCTGGCACTATTGGAAATGGTAAACTTCCCTCTATTACTAATGTTTTACTTGTTGAAGGGTTAAAGCATAACTTATTGTCCATAAGTCAATTAAGTGACAATGGTTATGATATTACCTTTAATCAAAAATGTTGTAAAGCTATTAGTCAAAAGGATGGCTCTATCCTATTTAGTGGTAAGAGGAAAAACAACATTTATAAAATAAATCTTTCAGAACTTAAAGTTCAAAATGTTAAATGCCTCTTGTCTGTTAATGAAGAGCAATGGGTCTGGCACAGAAGATTGGGCCATATTAATATGAGACGTATATCTCAGATTAATAAACTTAATCTTGTTAGAGGACTCCCTAATCTGAAGTTCACTTCAGATGCTCTTTGTGAAGCATGCCAAAAAGGGAAGTTTTCAAAAACATCTTTTAAATCAAAAAATGTTGTTTGTACTTCCAAACCACTAGAACTACTTCATATTGATCTGTTTGGACCAGTGAAAACTGCATCCATCAGAGGCAAGAAGTATGGATTAGTCATTGTTGATGACTATAGTAGATGGACATGGGTAAAGTTCTTAAAACACAAGGATGAGTCACATTCTGTGTTCTTTGACTTCTGCAAGCAAGTCCAGAATGAAAAGGATTTCAAAATTATAAAAGTCAGAAGTGATCATGGTGGTGAATTTGAAAATAAATATTTTGAAAAATATTTTTCTGAAAATGGCATTGCTCATGATTTTTCCTGTCCTAGAACTCCACAATAAAATGGGGTTGTAGAGAGGAAAAACAGAACTCTGCAAGAAATGGCCAGAACCATGATTAATGAGACAAATCTGGCAAAACACTTTTGGGCAGAAGCAATCAACACAGCATGTTACATTCAGAACAGAGTGTCTGTAAGACGTCTTCTGAAGAAGACTCCATATGAACTGTGGAAGAACAAAAAGCCCTACATTTCATATTTTCATCCTTTTGGATGTATTTGCTATATGTTAAACACTAAGGAAAATCTGAACAAGTTTGATTCCAAAGCACAGAAGTGTTTCATGCTTGGATATTCTGAACGCTCTAAAGGCTACAGAGTATACAACACTGAGACACAGATTATGGAAGAATCCATTCATGTCAGATTTGATAATAAGCTTGGCTCTGAAAAGCTAAAGCAGTTTGAAAACTCTGCAGATAGGGAAGTAGTCTTCATTGACTCTGAAGTTCTAGAAGCAGACAAAATTCAAGTGAAGGAACCAGAAGCAACGCCAGATGCTATTCCTTTAACCTCTCAGATGAATAATCTAAACATTTCTTAAGAAACAACTATTAGAGGATCATCATCCAGAATTAAAGCCCCTCATCCAGAGGATGTTATTATTGGAAAGAAGGATGATCCCATCAGAACAAGATCCTTTCTAAGATCATTTGAAGCATCACTATTTGGACTAGTGTCAGAAATTGAACCATCTTTTGTAGATGAAGCTCTGCAAGGCAATGATTGGATTATTGCCATGCAAGAAGAGCTAAATCAATTCACCAGAAATGATGTATGGGATCTAGTTCAAAGACCTCAAGGATTCAATATAATTGGTACAAAATGGGTCTTCATAAATAAGCTAAATGAGAAAGGAGAAGTTGAAAGGAATAAGGCAAGGCTGGTTGCTCAAGGGTACAGTCAACAAGAAGGTATTGATTACACTGAGACATATGCTCCAGTGGCAAGGTTAGAATTTATACGTCTTCTTATTTCATGTGCTGCACAAAATAACATCACTCTGTATCAGATGGATGTTAAAAGTGCCTTTCTTAATGGTATTATAGAAGAAGAAGTTTATGTCCACCAACCTCCTGGTTTTGAAAATAAAAAATTTCCAGATCATGTTTTCAAATTAAAAAAATCTCTATATGGTTTAAAATAAGCTCCCAGAGCTTGGTATGAGAGATTGAGCAATGTTCTTCTAGAGAAAAATTTCATCAGAGGCAAAGTGGATACAACACTCTTTTGTAAATCAATTAAGAAAGATCTTCTAATTTGCCAAATTTATGTAGATGATATTATTTTTGGATCAACAAATATTATGCTTGGAAAGGAGTTTGCTACATGTATGCAGGCAGAATTTGAAATGAGCATGATGGGAGAACTCAGATTCTTTCTAGGAATCCAAGTTAATCAAACTCCAGAGTGCACTTACATACATCAGACAAAATATGTTAAAGAACTTCTGAAGAAATTTAACATGTCTGATAGTAAGTTGGCAAAGACTCCCATGCATCCTACTAGCTCACTTGGCAAGGAAGAGGTAAGTAAGAAATTAGACCAGAAGCTCTACAGAGGTATGATTGGCTCTCTTCTTTATCTTACTGCTTCTAGACCTGACATATTGTTCAGTGTTTGCCTGTGTGCTAGATTCCAATCAGATCCTAGAGAATCACACTTGACAGCTGTCAAGAGGATTCTAAGGTATCTGAAAGGTACTTCTGATGTGGGTTTGTGTTACAGAAAATCTGATGATTTCAAATTAGTTGGATTCTGTGATGCTGACTACGCTGGAGACAGAGTGGAAAGAAAAAGTACTTCTGGAAGTTGTCAATTTCTAGGAAGAAATCTAATCTCCTGGTACAGCAAGAAGCAACCCACAATTGCACTTTCAACCACAGAGGCTGAATACATTGCTGCTGCTGGATGTAGCACGCAGATGCTCTGGATGAAGAGTCAACTGAAAGATTATCAAATTTTTGAAAGTAACATTTCTATCTTTTGTGATAATACTTTTGCTATATGTTTGTCCAAGAATCCCATTTTACATTCTAAGGCAAAACATATAGAAATTAAGCATCATTTCATCAGAGACTATGTTCAGAAGGGAATCATAAATTTAGCCTTTGTTGATACATATCATCAATGGGCAGATATTTTTACAAAACCCCTTGTTGAAGATAGATTCAAATTTATTCTGAAAAATATTGGTATGGATTTTTGTCCAGAATGATATTTATCAGAAGCAAATTTTTACAGATGCAAAAATGCCTAATGCTCTGAAGTATTTCTTCTGATTGCTTATCTATTCTATTTAATATTTTTTTTGTGAAACTCTGAACTAACAATCCTTAGAAGATCTGAACGTTGGTTAACGTTTCATTTCTCAAAAGAATTCAGAACACATGCAAGCAAACACGTGTCACACCAAATCTGAAGAGGTGGTGTGTGCATTACTGAAGAGACGTTTGAGGTGAAGTTTGAATAGTGAAAATCTTGATTTTCCCCCCAAATTGTCAGAAGCAATTAATGTTTGAAATGATTATTATTCTTTTCATTTAATGCTTGTTAAAACGTGCAAAATTCTGACTGATGGTATGCCTAAGTGTTTTAGTATAAATACATGCCTTATCTTCACTTTCACACTTTTCACACTCTCAGAAAATTATATGTGTTTTCATCTCCTCTTTTCTCTACATAAAAACCCTAAACCTAAGCGTTTGACAAAGCATTCTTCAATGGCAACTTCATCATCAACAGCTGCTCAGTTCCAATCTTCAATGGCTGCAGTAACTTCTGAAAACATGGGTGTTGCTCCTTACTCTCCTCCCAAAAGAACTCTTTTAACTCCTGTTGAGAAGTTGGAAGTTTTGTGTGAATCCATGGTAGAGTTTGACTCTCTTGCAGAAAATGGTTTTGAATTTCGTTCTATCATTGGAGCTCAAGGATGGGTTAAGTACTTTGATAGACTTTTTGGACCAGTTTACCCTCTCCTTGTGAAAGAATTCTGGATCCATGCCTCAGTTTACCCCTAGTTCATCTTATCTTCTGTACTGGGAAAAGAAATTATTATCACGGAAGATCTGATAAGAAAATTAATTGGATATGAAGAAACATATGGTGTTTCCCACTTGCCAGTTGGGCGTGTGGACATGGATGAGGTATATGAAGAAGTGATGACTGCTGGTCAAGCTTCTAACAAATTCAAGGATCTGAAGCCTGACTACAAGATCTGGGCCAAGATCTTCATGGGTTGCATCCATCATAGGAAGTCAACTAATTCTCCAGACTATGTCAATAATGAACAGCTTTATTTCATGTATTGCCTTAGTCAGAGCACAAAGGTAGATCTTTCATATATTCTGTTTATGCATTTGTGGAACCATATCAATGCATCTAGAGAGTATGTGAAAGAGAAAGGACAGAAGATCAGAACATGGATCCCCTTTGGAAGGTTGATCTCAGATCTTCTTAATGAGAATGGTTTGGTCTCTGCTCTGTACGCTGCTGGAGTTACAGAGGAACTGGAATTCATAATGGGAAAGCCTCTGAATGCTAAAAGTCTTCAAAGACTCAAAATAGTTGATGAACTCACAACAGCTCCCAAGAAGCTGAATGTGTCTGAACTCAGTCAGAAGAGGGTTCCTGTAGATGACTTTCCATTATTCTTTGCTGAAGAGCCAAGACACATAGTTGTGATGTACATTGATGAATGTAAGAAGGAAGGAAAGCCTGTTCCTGCAAATGTGATTCAGCTAGCAAGACAACCCCTACCAGATGCAGAAGAAGAAGAAGAAGAAGAAGCTCAACTTAAAAGAAAGAGGACTCAGCCAGCAGCAGAAGCTGCACCTGTTCAGAAGCAGGTCAAAATTGCTGAGAAGCCAAAGAAGCTCTTGAAGAGAAAAGAATCTGAAGACGCTACTTTTGTACCAGCCAAGAGGATCAAAATAAAAGGTACTAAATCTTCTGTATCTTCTGCAAATATTGTTATAAATGACTCTAATATTAAGTCTGTTCCAAAACCACCCTCAACACAAACTACTTCTGTTACTGCTCCCAGTTCAAAATCACCACAAAAACAAACTTCTATTCCAACACCAACAAAAACAAAAATCACTCAAACACCAACAGTTTCTGTACCAAAACCATCTCAACCAAAAATCCATATCAAACAGTTTGTTCCATAACAACAACTCACAAAGCAGCCAGAAGTTCTAACCAAACCTTCTGCACCATACAAACAACCCACAGAACAACAACAACCTACAAAACAACAACCAAAATCATCTGAACAACCAGAAAAACAACAAGAATCTCAACTAGAAAAAGCCTCTGAAACTCAACCACCATCAAATAATCCACCATCTGAACCCATTGCACCTGTTACTTCTGAACCTATAAAAGTAACTTCTGCTCCTATTTCATCAGAACCAATCACTATTCCTTCTGATTCACCCATCTCAGAACAACCATCCAAACCATCTAAAATTCCTTCAGAACAAACCAATACTTATGAACCTCACATCCCTGAGTCAGAAGTTCTTGATGTCACACCCTTAAAAATGGTGTTTCAAGTATCTTCTACCTCCTGTACACCAACTACATCTTCTAACTCCTCAGAATCAGACCTCCACCCAGATTTTCTAGTCTCTCCATCTCAAAAATACTCTGAGGTAAACCAACCTGAACCTACTATACCTTCAAAAGCTCCCATTCCAGATCCTATTCCCACACCTGCACCATCATCTGAGATATTAATCCCCAATTCAAACCCAAGATCTTCTATATCTTGTGCCCAAGTATCTTCTCTGTTTCATAATTTGGCCTATGGTTTCAAACTAAAAGACTTTTTTGACAGAGTTGAACCATCTGACCCCATTAACCCTCTGAAACCAAAACTTACCATGACCTTTCCATCTGTGATTCTTGATTACATAAAATCTATGTCAGATGTAGGATCTTTAGCAACCATATCCTATTCTGCAAAATCTGATAAAGCTGTTGCTTCAGCTCTGCCAATTGCATCTGATAACACTGTTGCATCTGATGAACCACCCAAATCTGCCTTCAAAACCTACTCAAATACACCTTTTGATGTAGTTACCCTTCACACCAGAGCAAAACCTTATTTGCTAAATGCCTTAATCAGATCAAAAGAAAAAGCTCCTGAGATACCCTTCATTCCATACTATCCTCCTCCTCTGATCTCCATCCAAAAATCAATTTTTCCACCAACTCCCCAACCTAAACCTGTAACTCTGGAAACTCTATTACGACCAAAGCCCAGACTTAATGTTGATCATTTATTTCAAACTTTTTTGCAAGAAATACAGATGTATTTAGGTACTGTTCCGAAGAAATGCTCAGCAACAATGGATGCCAAAGAATCTGACATCATCTGGAATGGATTCATTAACAGATTCAACTTTGTGGCCTCAAATCTGAAGAACATCTGTTCTGATGATGCGAAGCTCAGATTTGCTGAGGCTGCAAGGACTCTATTATGGACTGTCAAGAAATCTGAACCTCTACTTCTTTTAGATGCTCCTCCATCATCAACAGAATCTATTGACATTGCATCTGAAGAAAATCCGTTGGCTATGGCTCTGGTAAACCCTCATTCTAATTCCAATACTCCAGACTCTACAGAACCAATGGAAATTGACTCTGTTCAGGCTACAGAACCCAGCCATACTTCTTCATCTGAGATAAAGTAAGAACATCCAGATTTTGAAGATAAGATTGCTGCTCTGGAAGCTGGCCAGTCAGAGATCAAGTCCTGGATGGCAAAGCAGGATAAGAAGTCTGAGGATATGACAGAATGGATGTCAAAGCAAGATGAAAAGAATGAAACTATGGCTAAGTGGATGTCCAAGCAAGAGCAATCATCCTCTGAGATTACAGATCTATTGAAGATGCTTTTGTCCAAACACTCTTAGATATTTTTTCATTCTAATGTTTTTGCATCTGTTGTTTGCATATGTACTTTATTGCTATATCTTATGATGTTTGCCTATGTACTCTTGATCTGATCTTATGAATGAATCAAAGTTTTCTCCATTACATTATCTAATTTACTGTTTCCTTTTATTTGTCCTTTAAAGTTTTTACTTTTTGCTTATGACAAAAAAGGGGGAGAAAATATAGATCTGAACTGTTTAATATAACTTCACCAGAATGAAACTTCAGACATATTTATTCTATCTAACATTTAATCTGACAATTTCAGAACATTTGATAAGTACATTCTATAAAAGAAACTCTGAGTCTCTCAGATCATTTGACTATTATCAAACTCTGAATCTTAAATCTGCAAGACATTTTGACCTTCAAATGTTAAAAGAACAAACAAGATCTAACTCTGAAGATTACTCAAAGACAAAAGGGAAGTTTCTATTCCTTATTTATATTTAACTCAGGGGGAGATTCATCATCTCAGGGGGAGTTATAATTCTAACATGTTCAATTAAACAAAATTTCTGATGCTTTTTGTCATCATCAAAAAGGGGGAGATTGTTAGAACACATATTGGTTCTTAATAATATCTCTTTGTTTTGATGATAACTGTTAGGAAATTTTGTATTTAAGAATTATATACTCTAAAATTTTCTTGAGAGTTTTACTGCAGATTGTAATGAAATTAACACTCCAGAAGCAAATTAGAATTATATACAAGAAATTAACTAGACTTTGAAGCACCAGATGCATTCATTAGAAGATTCTGATTGCTGCTTACAGAAGATCCTGAGCGTAGCCTCCAGAAGGATCTGAAGCAAGAAGCTCCAGAAGATTCTGAAGCAGAAGCTCCAGAAGAATTTGAAGCAAGCAGAAGCATCTAAAGCAAAGAAGAATATTGTATGAAGAGTTTCTCAAAGCATAGCTTCTACAGAAGATTCTGAAAGTACTAAAGCTGCCAGTACTGAAGCTCTGTGTCAAATATGCTCTGATGATTAACATGCTGAAAGCACACATGCTGCAGAAGACTCTGATACAGCAAAGTTCTGAACATCATTTGAAGACTCTGACCCAACCAGATTCTGATGAACTTGATGAAAACTGAAGAAGAAATATTCAAAGATTATATCCGTTGGAGTAAATCAAACGTCTCTTTCCTCATTTGTGCTAGACACAAGAACACAGACAAAAAGGATTTTTCTGTGCCTTCTACTTCTAGGAAAGGTCACTTGATGTGAAGACAAAAAGGCTCAGACCTTTTTTTTGGGACACTCTTCTCAACGTTCAGCTCTCCTTGGATCAGCTGCCTATAAAAGGAAGACTCCACCAAATTCTTCAGTGAGACATTTTGCTGAAAAGAAATTGAAACATTCAAGCTCTCATATTTTCATATTCATTCTTAGAATTTTTTGTACTTAAACTTAAGAGAAATATCACTGTTGTGATAAAAGCTTTTTAGAAGCATTCATACTCTTGTATTAGATTTACATTCATTGTAAAGGATTTCCTTAAGAGGATTCAGTTGGAATCAGTAGCTCTTGAGAAGACTAAGAACAGTTGTTCTTAGGTGTTACTATTGTAATCTGTTTGATTAAATAGTGGATTAAGTCCTTGTTGAGAAAGGCAAATCACTCTAGGAAGGGTGGACTGGAGTAGTTGAGTTCAACGAACCAGGATAAAAAATAATTGTGTTTTAATTCTAAGTTTTAATCTTTCATACTTATTCAACCCCCCTTCTGAGTATTATCTCACCTTCAGTTGGTATCAGAGTCTGGTTCTGTGTGTGCTACCACTTATTAGTGACAGTAAAGATCCAGAGAGAAATACTTTGATATATATTTATTTGTTACAATGGCTGATAATTCAATATCCAACATTAACAATAAATATGAAGAAAGGGACATAATCAGCACCAAACCCCCAATGTTTGATGGGGAGAAATTTGATTACTGGAAAGACAGAATTGAGAGTTTTTTCCTTGGATATGATGCTGATCTATGGGATCTAGTCATAGATGGATATGTCCATCCCACAGATGGGAATGGCAAGAAGATAGACAGAAAATCTATGACAGATGCTCAGAAGAAAGATTTTAGAAATCATCACAAGGCCAGAACTATATTATTGAATGCAATTTCTCATACTGAGTATGAAAAAATTACAAACAGGGAAACTGCTTTTGATATGTTTGAATCCTTAAAAATGACTCATGAGGGAAACTCTCAAGTCAAGGAGACAAAAGCTCTGGCTCTGATCCAGAAGTATGAGGCCTTCAAGATGGAAGACTCTGAATTTGTAGAAGCCATGTTCTCCAGATTTCAGATCCTCACAGCTGGGCTAAAGGTTCTGGACAAGGGATACTCTACATCAGATCATGTAAAGAAAATCATCAGAAGTCTACCTACCAGATGGAGACCAATGGTGACTGCCTTAAAGATGGATAAAGATCTGAACAAAATCTCTTTAGAAGAACTCATCAGCTCACTGAGGAGCCATGAAATTGAGCTTGAGGAAGATGAACCTCAGAAGAAAGAAAAAGGTAAATCTGTTGCCTTAAAATCTAACAAATCTGCTAAAGCTTTGCAGGTTATTGAAGAAAGCTCTGAAGAAGAAGATGAATTATCCATGCTGTCCAGAAGGATCAACAGACTCTGGAAGCACAAGGGAAAGAAGTTCAACAACTTCAGAAGATCTGATCATAGAAAGGAATCTTCTGGGCACAGAAGATCTGGCAAGAAAGAAGTTGTATGCTATGAGTGCAAAGAACCTGGGCATTACAAGAATGATTGCCCCAAACTTCAAAAAGAAAAACCCAAGAAGAAGTTTAACAAAAAGAAGAAGGTTCTGATGGCAACATGGGATGACTCAGATGAATCTGAATCATCTTCTGAATCAGAAGAAGAATGTGCTAATGTTGCACTGATGGCCAACACAGAAGATCAGGAGGAAGGAACCTCAGGATATGAATCAGATTCTGAATCTGATGATGACGCTGAAGAGGTAAGGCCAAACTTACTAAATAAGAACTTATAAAAGTTTTATCAGAAGTTCTTAAAAGTTATAACAATATCAAACTTAAATACAAGAAGCTGAAAAGCAATCTTGAATCTGAGATTGATCTTCTGAAGACAGAACTTGTTGAGCAAAAAGAAATTAATCTGAAAATCAAAAATGACTTTGAAATAACTCAACAAGAATCTGAATCTGAGACTAAGTCATGTGAAAACATTTTAGAAAAATATGACTCTAGCTTTCAGAGATTCCTTACTAAGAGTATAGACAGAAGCAAGATGGCTTCTATGATCTATGGTGTTAGTGGGAACAACAGAAGAGGTATTGGATATGAATCTTCATCTGGAAGTAATCCAAAATCTGTTGACAAACTTTTCATCAAGAAGACACCTCTGTATTCTCAATTTAAATTTGGTCACTTAAATGACATTAAACACACAAGCTCTGAGAAGAATACTTATGTGTTTAAACCCAAGGCAAGTCAGAATAAACATTATGTTGAAAAACAGAAGTTTAGACAAACCTACAAACCAACTAACCCCAAAGGACCCAAGAAGATCTTGGTAGTTAAAAACAAAATAATTCCTGTTGCAGATGTTCTTAGCAGCAAGGTCAGGACGCCAATCATGGTACCTGGACTCTGGATGCTCACGACACATGACAGGAGAAAAGTCTATGTTCCAAAGCCTGGAACTTAGATCTGGAGGTGATGTGAAGTTTGGAGGGAACCAGAAGGGCAAGATCATTGGATCTGGCACTATTGGAAATGGTAAACTTCCCTCTATTACTAATGTTTTACTTGTTGAAGGGTTAAAGCATAACTTATTGTCCATAAGTCAATTAAGTGACAATGGTTATGATATTACCTTTAATCAAAAATGTTGTAAAGCTATTAGTCAAAAGGATGGCTCTATCCTATTTAGTGGTAAGAGGAAAAACAACATTTATAAAATAAATCTTTCAGAACTTAAAGTTCAAAATGTTAAATGCCTCTTGTCTGTTAATGAAGAACAATGGGTCTGGCACAGAAGATTGGGCCATATTAATATGAGACGTATATCTCAGATTAATAAACTTAATCTTGTCAGAGGACTCCCTAATCTGAAGTTCACTTCATATGCTCTTTGTGAAGCATGCCAAAAAGGGAAGTTTTCAAAAACATCTTTTAAATCAAAAAATGTTGTTTCTACTTCCAAACCACTAGAACTACTTCATATTGATCTGTTTGGACCAGTGAAAACTGCATCCATCAGAGGCAAGAAATATGGATTAGTCATTGTTGATGACTATAGTAGATGGACATGGGTAAAGTTCTTAAAACACAAGGATGAGTCACATTCTGTGTTCTTTGACTTCTGCAAGCAAGTCCAGAATGAAAAGGATTTCAAAATTATAAAAGTCAGGAGTGATCATGGTGGTGAATTTGAAAATAAATATTTTGAAAAATATTTTTCTGAAAATGGCATTGCTCATGATTTTTCCTGTCCTAGAACTCCACAACAAAATGGGGTTGTAGAGGGGAAAAACAGAACTCTGCAAGAAATGGCCAGAACCATGATCAATGAGACAAATCTGGCAAAACACTTTTGGGCAGAAGCAATCAACACAACATGTTACATTTAGAACAGAGTGTCTGTAAGACCTCTTCTGAAGAAGACTCCATATGAACTGTGGAAGAACAAAAAGCCCAACATTTCATATTTTCATCCTTTTGGATGTATTTGCTATATGTTAAACACTAAGGAAAATCTGAACAAGTTTGATTCCAAAGCACAGAAGTGTTTCATGCTTGGATATTTTGAACGCTCTAAAGGCTACAGAGTATACAACACTGAGACACAGATTATGGAAGAATCCATTCATGTCAGATTTGATAATAAGCTTGGCTCTGAAAAGCTAAAGCAGTTTGAAAACTCTGCAGATAGGGAAGTAGTCTTCATTGACTCTGAAGTTCTAGAAGCAGACAAAATTCAAGTGAAGGAACTAGGAGCAACGCCAGATGCTATTCCTTTAACCTCTCAGATGAATAATCTAAACATTTCTTAAGAAACAACTATTAGAGGATCATCATCCAGAATTAAAGCCTCTCATCCAGAGGATGTTATTATTGGAAAGAAGGATGATCCCATCAGAACAAGATCCTTTCTAAGATCATCTGAAGCATCACTATTTGGACTAGTGTCAGAAATTGAACCATCTTCTGTAGATGAAGCTCTGCAAGGCAATGATTGGATTATTGCCATGCAAGAAGAGCTAAATCAATTCACCAGAAATGATGTATGGGATCTAGTTCAAAGACCTCAAGGATTCAATATAATTGGTACAAAATGGGTCTTCATAAATAAGCTAAATGAGAAAGGAGAAGTTGAAAGGAATAAGGCAAGGCTGGTTGCTCAAGGGTACAATCAACAAGAAGGTATTGATTACACTGAGACATATGCTCCAGTGGCAAGGTTAGAATCTATACGTCTTCTTATTTCATGTGCTGCACAAAATAACATCACTCTGTATCAGATGGATGTTAAAAGTGCCTTTCTTAATGGTATTATAGAAGAAGTTTATGTCCACCAACCTCCTGGTTTTGAAAATGAAAAATTTCCAGATCATGTTTTCAAATTAAAAAAATCTCTATATGGTTTAAAACAAGCTCCCAGAGCTTGGTATGAGAGATTGAGCAATGTTCTTCTAGAGAAAAATTTCATCAGAGGCAAAGTGGATACAACACTCTTTTGTAAATCAATTAAGAAAGATCTTCTAATTTGCCAAATTTATGTAGATGATATTATTTTTGGATCAACAAATATTATGCTTGGAAAGGAGTTTGCTACATGTATGCAGGCAGAATTTGAAATGAGCATGATGGGAGAACTCAGATTCTTTCTAGGAATCCAAGTTAATCAAACTCCAGAGTGCACTTACATACATCAGACAAAATATGTTAAAGAACTTCTGAAGAAATTTAACATGTCTGATAGTAAGTTGGCAAAGACTCCCATGCATCATACTAGCTCACTTGGCAAGGAAGAGGTAAGTAAGAAAGTAGACCAGAAGCTCTACAGAGGTATGATTGGCTCTCTTCTTTATCTTACTGCTTCTAGACCTGACATATTGTTCAGTGTTTGCCTGTGTGCTAGATTCCAATCAGATCCTAGAGAATCACACTTGACAACTGTCAAGAGGATTCTAAGGTATCTGAAAGGTACTTCTAATGTGGGTTTGTGTTACAGAAAATCTGATGATTTCAAATTAGTTAGATTCTGTGATGCTGACTACGCTGGAGGCAGAGTGGAAAGAAAAAGTACTTCTGGAAGTTGTCAATTTCTAGGAAGAAATCTAATCTCCTGGTACAGCAAGAAGCAACCCACAATTGCACTTTCAACCACAGAGGCTGAATACATTGCTGCTGCTGGATGTAGCACGCAGATGCTCTGGATGAAGAGTCAACTAGAAGATTATCAAATTTTTGAAAGTAACATTTCTATCTTTTGTGATAATACTTCTGCTATATGTTTGTCCAAGAATCCCATTTTACATTCTAAGGCAAAACATATAGAAATTAAGCATCATTTCATCAGACACTGTGTTCAGAAGGGAATCATAAATTTAGCCTTTATTGATACAGATCATCAATGGGCAGATATTTTTACAAAACCCCTTGTTGAAGATAGATTCAAATTTATTCTGAAAAATATTGGTATGGATTTTTGTCCAGAATGATATTTATCAGAAGCAAATTTTTACAGATGCAAAAATGCCTAATGCTCTGAAGTATTTCTTCTGATTGCTTATCTATTCTATTTAATATTTTTTTTGTGAAACTCTGAACTAACAATCCTTAGAAGATCTGAACGTTGGTTAACGTTTCATTTCTCAAAAGAATTCAGAACACATGCAAGCAAACACGTGTCACACCAAATCTGAAGAGGTGGTGTGTGCATTACTGAAGAGACGTTTGAGGTGAAGTTTGAATAGTGAAAATCTTGATTTTCCCCCTAAATTGTCAGAAGCAATTAATGTTTGAAATGATTATTATTCTTTTCATTTAATGCTTGTTAAAACGTGCAAAATTCTGACTGATGGTATGCCTAAGTGTTTTAGTATAAATACATGCCTTATCTTCACTTTCACACTTTTCACACTCTTAGAAAATTATATGTGTTTTCATCTCCTCTTTTCTCTGCATAAAAACCCTAAACCTAAGCGTTTGACAAAGCATTCTTCAATGGCAACTTCATCATCAACAGCTGCTCAGTTCCAATCTTCAATGGCTGCAGTAACTTCTGAAAACATGGGTGTTGCTCCTTACTCTCCTCCCAAAAGAACTCTTTTAACTCCTGTTGAGAAGTTGGAAGTTTTGTGTGAATCCATGGTAGAGTTTGACTCTCTTGCAGAAAATGGTTTTGAATTTCGTTCTATCATTGGAGCTCAAGGATGGGTTAAGTACTTTGATAGACTTTTTGGACCAGTTTACCCTCTCCTTGTGAAAGAATTCTGGATCCATGCCTCAGTTTACCCCTAGTTCATCTTATCTTCTGTACTGGGAAAAGAAATTATTATCACGGAAGATCTGATAAGAAAATTAATTGGATATGAAGAAACATATGGTGTTTCCCACTTGCCAGTTGGGCGTGTGGACATGGATGAGGTATATGAAGAAGTGATGACTGCTGGTCAAGCTTCTAACAAATTCAAGGATCTGAAGCCTGACTACAAGATCTGGGCCAAGATCTTCATGGGTTGCATCCATCATAGGAAGTCAACTAATTCTCCAGACTATGTCAATAATGAACAGCTTTATTTCATGTATTGCCTTAGTCAGAGCACCAAGGTAGATCTTTCATATATTCTGTTTATGCATTTGTGGAACCATATCAATGCATCTAGAGAGTATGTGAAAGAGAAAGGACAGAAGATCAGAACATGGATCCCCTTTGGAAGGTTGATCTCAGATCTTCTTACTGAGAATGGTTTGGTCTCTGCTCTGTACGCTGCTGGAGTTACAGAGGAACTGGAATTCATAATGGGAAAGCCTCTGAATGCTAAAAGTCTTCAGAGACTCAAAATAGTTGATGAACTCACAACAGCTCCCAAGAAGCTGAATGTGTCTGAACTCAGTCAGAAAAGGGTTCTTGTAGATGACTTTCCATTATTCTTTGCTGAAGAGCCAAGACACATAGTTGTGATGTACATTGATGAATGTAAGAAGGAAGGAAAGCCTGTTCCTGCAAATGTGATTCAGCTAGCAAGACAACCCCTACCAGATGCAGAAGAAGAAGAAGAAGAAGAAGAAGAAGAAGCTCAACTTAAAAGAAAGAGGACTCAGCCAGCAGCAGAAGCTGCACCTGTTCAGAAGCAGGTCAAAATTGCTGAGAAGCCAAAGAAGCTCTTGAAGAGAAAAGAATCTGAAGACGCTACTTTTGTACCAGCCAAGAGGATCAAAATAAAAGGTACTAAATCTTCTGTATCTTCTGCAAATATTGTTATAAATGACTCTAATATTAAGTCTGTTCCAAAACCACCCTCAACACAAACTACTTCTGTTACTGCTCCCAGTTCAAAATCACCACAAAAACAAACTTCTATTCCAACACCAACAACAACAAAAATCACTCAAACACCAACAGTTTCTGTACCAAAACTATCTCAACCAAAAATCCATATCAAACAGTTTGTTCCATAACAACAACTCACAAAGCAGCCAGAAGTTCTAACCAAACCTTCTGCACCACACAAACAACCCACAGAACAACAACAACCTACAAAACAACAACCAAAATCATCTGAACAACCAGAAAAACAACAAGAATCTCAACCAGAAAAAGCCTCTGAAACTCAACCACCATCAAATAATCCACCATCTGAACCCATTGCACCTGTTACTTCTGAACCTACAAAAGTAACTTCTGCTCCTATTTCATCAGAACCAATCACTATTCCTTCTGATTCACCCATCTCAGAACAACCATCCAAACCATTTGAAATTCCTTCAGAACAAACCAATACTTCTGAACCTCACATCCCTGAGTCAGAAGTTCTTGATGTCACACCCTTAAAAATGGTGTTTCAAGTATCTTCTACCTCCTGTACACCAACCACATCTTCTAACTCCTCAGAATCATACCTCCACCCAGATTTTCTAGTCTCTCCATCTCAAAAATACTCTGAGGTAAACCAACCTGAACCTACTATACCTTCAAAAGCTCCCATTCCAGATCCTATTCCCACACCTGCACCATCATCTGAGATATTAATCCCCAATTCAAACCCAAGATCTATATCTTGTGCCCAAGTATCTTCTCTGTTTCATAATTTGGCCTATGGTTTCAAACTAAAAGACTTTTTTGACAGAGTTGAACCATCTGACCCCATCAACCCTCTGAAACCAAAACTCACCATGACCCTTCCATCTGTGATTCTTGATTACATAAAATCTATGTCAGATGTAGGATCTTTAGCAACCATATCCTATTCTGCAAAATCTGATAAAGCTGTTGCTTCAGCTCTGCCAATTGCATCTGATAACACTGCTGCATCTGATGAACCACCCAAATCTGCCTTCAAAACCTACTCAAATACACCTTTTGATGTAGTTACCCTTCACACCAGAGCAAAACCTCATTTGCTAAATGCCTTAATCAGATCAAAAGAAAAAGCTCCTGAGATACTCTTCATTCCATACTATCCTCCTCCTCTGATCTCCATCCAAAAATCAATTTTTCCACCAACTCCCCAACCTAAACCTGTAACTCTGGAAACTCTGTTACGACCAAAGCCCAGACTTAATGTTTATCATTTATTTCAAACTTTTTTGCAAGAAATACAGATGTATTTAGGTACTGTTCCGAAGAAATGCTCAGCAACAATGGATGCCAAAGAATCTGACATCATCTGGAATGGATTCATTAACAGATTCAACTCTGTGGCCTCAAATCTGAAGAACATCTGTTCTGATGATGCGAAGCTCAGATTTGTTGAGGCTGCAAGGACTCTATTATGGACTGTCAAGAAATCTGAACCTCTACTTCTTTTAGATGCTCCTCCATCATCAACAGAATCTACTGACATTGCATCTGAATAAAATCCGTTGGCTATGGCTCTGGTAAACCCTCATTCTAATTCCAATACTCCAGACTCTACAGAACCAATGGAAATTGACTCTGTTCAGGATACAGAACCCAATCATACTTCTTCATCTGAGATAAAGTAAGAACATCCAGATTTTGAAGATAAGATTGCTGCTCTGGAAGCTAGCCAATCAGAGATCAAGTCCTGGATGGCAAAGCAGGATAAGAAGTCTGAGGATATGACAGAATGGATGTCAAAGCAAGATGAAAAGAATGAAACTATGGCTAAGTGGATGTCCAAGCAAGAGCAATCATCCTCTGAGATTACAGATCTATTGAAGATACTTTTGTCCAAACACTCTTAGATATTTTTTCATTCTAATGTTTTTGCATCTGTTGTTTGCATATGTACTTTATTGCTATATCTTCTGATGTTTGCCTATGTACTCTTGATCTGATCTTATGAATGAATCAAAGTTTTCTCCATTACATTATCTAATTTACTGTTTCCTTTTATTTGTCCTTTAAAGTTTTTACTTTTTGCTTATGACAAAAAAGGGGGAGAAAATATAGATCTGAACTGTTTAATATAACTTCACCAGAATGAAACTTCAGACATATTTATTCTATCTAACATTTAATCTAACAATTTCAGAACATTTGATAAGTACATTCTATAAAAGAAACTCTGAGTCTCTCAGATCATTTGACTATTATCAAACTCTGAATCTTAAATCTGCATGACATTCTGACCTTCAAATGTTAAAAGAACAAACAAGATCTAACTCTGAAGATTACTCAAAGACAAAAGGGAAGTTTCTATTCCTTATTTGTATTTAACTCAGGGGGAGATTCATCATCTCAGGGGGAGTTATAATTCTAACATGTTCAATTAAACAAAATTTCTGATGCTTTTTGTCATCATCAAAAAGGGGGAGATTGTTAGAACACAGATTGGTTCTTAATAATATCTCTTTGTTTTGATGATAACTGTTAGGAAATTTTGTATTTAAGAATTATATACTCTAAAATTTGCTTGAGAGTTTTACTGCAGATTGTAATGAAATTAACACTCCAGAAGCAAATCAGAATTATATACAAGAAATTAACTAGACTCTGAAGCGCCAGATGCATTCATTAGAAGATTCTGATTGCTGCTTACAGAAGATCCTGAGCGTAGCCTCCAGAAGGATCTGAAGCAAGAAGCTCCAGAAGATTCTGAAGCAGAAGCTCCAGAAGAATCTGAAGCAAGCAGAAGCATCTGAAGAAAAGAAGAATATTGTATGAAGAGTTTCTCAAAGCATAGTTTCTACAGAAGATTCTGAAAGTACTAAAGCTGCCAGTACTGAAGCTCTGTGTCAAATATGCTCTGATGATTAATACGCTGAAAGCACACATGCTGCAGAAGACTCTGATACAATAAAGTTCTGAACATCATTTGAAGACTCTGACCCAATCAGATTCTGATGAACTTGCTAAAAACTGAAGAAGAAATATTCAAAGATTATATCCGTTAGAGTAAATCAAACGTCTCTTTCCTCATTTGTGCTAGACACAAGAACACAGACAAAAAGGATTTTTCTGTGCCTTCTACTTCTAGGAAAGGTCACTTGATGTGAAGACAAAAAGGCTCAGACCTTTTTTTTGGGACACTCTTCTCAACGTTCAGCTCTTCTTGGATCAGCTGCCTATAAAAGGAAGACTCCACCAAATTCTTCAGTGAGACATTTTGCTGAAAAGAAATTGAAACATTCAAGCTCTCATATTTTCATATTTATTCTTAGAATTATTTGTACTTAAACTTAAGAGAAATATCACTGTTGTGATAAAAGCTTTTTAGAAGCATTCATACTCTTGTATTAGATTTACATTCATTGTAAAGGATTTCCTTAAGAGGATTCAGTTGGAATCAGTAGCTCTTGAGAAGACTAAGAACAGTTGTTCTTAGGTGTTACTATTGTAATCTGTTTGATTAAGTAGTGGATTAAGTCCTTGTTGAGAAAGGCAAATCACTCTAGGAAGGGTGGACTGGAGTAGTTGAGTTCAACGAACCAGGATAAAAATAATTGTGTTTTAATTCTAAGTTTTAATCTTTCATACTTATTCAACCCCCTTTCTAAGTATTATCTCACCTTCATAGTCTTGTGGGATAGTACTGTACTGGTATAGTGTAGGATTTCGTGGGATTTAATCGGACGAAATCGGAGTGTGGGGCTGTTTCTGAACAACAGTTTTTCTGCAGAATTCGCGTGCATTTGCTGGGCGAATGGGGGCGAGCCTTCGCCAGGTTTCTCCAGGCGAACTGGGCAGCGAATGCTGCCTGTCGCTTCTGTTTGGCTTCACTAAGGGTTTCACCGGGCGAGTCCCAGCGAGTGTTTGCTGCGGGGCTTTGCCAGGCGAATGGCAGCAAGCATGACAACATTTTACGGTTTTGATGCTGTGCTGTTCCGTTTCTCGCGTGGTTAGACCCTTGTTGGTCGTGAGCGAGTACGGTTATCATGGATCGGTTGAGAGCATGAAGGTGATGTAGGGAGCGTGTGCTTGAATATTCGTTGATATGAACGATCGAACCGAAGTACGTTGTGATGCCTAAAGTGGCTATGTATCCTTTGATTAGGAATGAATACGTGTGATACGGGAGTGTGATTCTCGTGGTAATTGTATAACCGAATATGTGACCTGATATACGTTATGAGTGTACGTGATATTGTAAGAAACTCTTGGGATGTGGTTGTATGAGATTCAGGTGATAGGTGACGAACATAGCAGAACTTTGTTTTCCCTGGAACTGTGTGCAGCTGTGATTGCTGAGCGTGGCCAGTCTGAAGTACCATGATGATTTATGGGTGCTAGGTGTATGTTGGGTGTTAGAGGGCTATGTGGCCGGTGTTTAACGCATTCGACGTGATCGGTGGATTATATGGTATAATTATATGTGTGTGCTATATGTTGAGTGACCGTAGATCAGTAGGATCGGGTACGCCTTGAGTGCGTTGTGGTGATATGTTGTGATGAGAGGATCCGTAGGATCGATACGCTTTATATGCGTCGTATTTATGTGTTGTTGTGATGATTGGGTCAGTAGGACCGATATGCCTTAGGTGCATGATGTGTGTATGTTGTGTGGTGAGTTGATCGGTAGGATCGGTGCAATTTGTGTGCTTGTGTATGTATGCATATTATGATGCGATGGACCAGTGGGGTCGTGTGCACCGTGTGTGCGCTGTGTATGAGATGTGAGGATCGGTATGCTTATTATGCGTTACATTTGTGTGCTGTTATGTGATGTATTTGGGTCAGTAGGACCGACATGCCTTGTGTGCATTGTATGTGATAAGTTGTATGGTGAATGGATTCGTGGGATCGATGCACTGTGTGTGCTTGTTATGTATGTATTTTGTGATAGGGATGGATCCGTGGGATCGGTACGCCTTGTGCGTCGTGTATATATATTGTGTAAGGGGTGGATCCATAGGATCGGTTTGCACTTGGTGTGCTAGATGTATGATGTGTGTGAATATGGTTGTGTGCTCCCGTAGAGGAGGGTGATGGTCCAATGACCATCGACATTATTGTTGTGCTCCCTGTGGGGAGGGTGATGGCCAGGTGTCCATCGGAGATGTGCTCCCGTTGAGGAGGCTGATAGCCAGGTGTCCATCAGTATTGTTGTAGTGCTCCCATTGTGGAGGGTTGATGGCCAAATGCCCATCAGTGTGGTGTGCTCCATGAGTGGAGGGTTGATGGCCAAGTGCCCATCGTCGATATGTGCTCATGTGTGGAGGGTTGATGGCCAATTGCCCATCGTGATTGTGAGTCGGTACCGCATGTTAAGAGTTGTATGAATGCATTGTTGCATGATTGTGTGTTGTGGTTGATGGTGGGGACCGTGAGTCCGGATGATATGTATATGAAATAGTATTATCATTGATTTCTGCCTTTCATTTCATGTACCATTATACCATTATTATTTGACCGTGATTCTCACCCCTCTGTTGTTGTTGTGGTCTGTGCTTCTTCGGAAGTACAGACAATCCAGGTGTTTAGCTAGCTTGGATTGTGGCATCGTCGTAGGATTGCTCTGATACGTAACACCGGGGCTTTTTGGGGAGTTATTGTTTATTGTTGATTATGTGTGCCCCTTGTGGCGTATCTGTTCTTTTGTGGGATATGTGATGATGTATGATGGATATATATATTCTGGGAAGATGGCCGATTTTTGTATATATGGTGATGTATATATGCGTATTATGTGGTTTATGACAGACTATGTTTATTTTTCCGCTGCAATATTACTGAAAATTATTTTGAAAAATGATTTATGGAATTTGGATGGAAATTGTGACATCCCGTTGTGGGAGAAACTCTGATATGTGTTTATTTTAATCATTTTATTTTATTTTGGGAAACGGGGTGTTACAGAACATCTCATAAAACAACCACAAATATCAAGCATATCAAGCCATGGAAGTTACATGAGGAAAGAATAGCAAACAAGCTTGAAAATAGGCAAAAATGGCCTTCTGCCACTGTGGTAACTCGTTACTCTATATCAGGTAACCGATTGCTTGCTTAAAATTGCAAAAACAGGTGAAAATTACACAGGGTAACCGGTTACCCTATTTTGCCTAGAAATTGAGTAACAGGTTACCACTGTGACAATGGCAAAAACAACTTTTTGAAAAATCACTTTCAGCAACCAAAAGACTTATCTGAACCTCCACATGCCATAATTAACACTTGAGCACAAAAAATGAATTTCAAAATAACTTAGACATCAATTAAACATAAATTGAGAGCATTAAACATGAAGATCAAAGATCAAACAATCACATGATCAATCAACACTGGAAAATGATCGAACTACATCGTAAACGCGCGAAAGTGATCAAAACAGTAAATCAAGTATGAATTACCAACCTACAAGGAGGAGGATTGCCTTGGTGATTGTTGCTATTGATATGTGATGATAATTAAGCAAAGAAACCCAGAGAATTCCAAGATTGAGGTCAAATCGTAGCGAAACCGATAAAAACGCGATAAATGCTTTGAATACCCATTTGCACCGAAGAAGCTTGAGATGATTACTTGAATTGGAGAAGAATCAACCGTAAATCCAGAAATCCAAGTAGGAATATGGTGGAATGAGTTTAGTGTAAGTACAGAGTATGCCTAAGAGGGGGGGGGGGGGGGGGGTGAATTAGGCTTTTAGGGACTTTTTCCGGTTTTTCGGTATTCTTGAAATTTTATTGGTTAGGTTCTTGGTGATTAATGCAGTAGAAAGTAAAAGGAAAGTGGACACCAAGATTTATAGTGGTTCCCCTCACAACCCGAGAGTACTCCACTCCCCTTTCAACACGAAAGAGAGTTTTCACTATTGTTTAATAAAGTACAACCTATCACACCATCAACCGGTGAGGCCTACTATCAAACAATAAAAATCAACAAGTGTACAAGAACAATCCCCTTGTAAACACTCGCCCTTGTGTCCAACAATCCTGGATCACAAGTCAAAATACAAGTAATCTGAATACTTCGGTTTGAGAGTAATAGTGGTAATATCAATGCTGAGATTGATCTTCTCCTTCTGATCAAAATTCACTCTTTTAATTTCAACACAAGTGTTCAATGCTATGCATATGAAAGATATGATCAATATGAACACTTTTGAAAAGATTTGAAAAGTATTTGAAAATAGTGAATTTGATTCAAAGAATGTTTTGAAATTGATTATTGGAGGTTGTTTTTCAATTTGAAAAACTCAGAATTTATATGTGTAAACACACCTTTTCCAACAGGTATATTTGAGTATAATTCAAAATATGAACTGGTATAATATTCAAACCATTTTTGAACTTGAAACAAAGCCATTTTTCAAAATACGTTCAGTGCTAATCGGTTAACCTATATGGTTAGTCGGTTAACACTGGAACGTTATACCAGAATATTCAAAATTTGAAATGGTTAACCGGTTAACCTATATGGTTAATCGGTTAACACTGCTATTTTTCAGAAAAATACTTATAAAAATAGCGTTATACCAATTCTAATAGTTTAAAAAGTATGCTTATGCAATGTGATCAAATGATAAAGATGTTGAACACTTGTATATCAATTAAATTAATGGATTTTGATATACCATAGCTTGTGTCCAAAACTTGAAAGTTGATCAGTCAAATGTTCATGAAGCTTTGAATGTTGATCACTTCCATTCCACTTGATCTTGGTCTTTTGAAAGCGTTTGCCTTTTTGCACAGATGAAATATTCTTGATCTTGATGTTGACGTCATCAAAACTTTGAGATGAAGCTTGCTTCTACAATCTCCCCCTTTTTGATGATGACATCCAAAATGATCTTGTGCAATTTTTGACGATGATTAGCAATGATCTTGTTTTCTCCCCCTATGTCCATGAACTCCCCCTATCGAATACATAGGCAAAAATTCTGCACACATAGACATAAGAATGCCAAAGCTCTTCTCCCCCTTTGTCATAAGCAAAAAGGAAGGAGCTTTCAAAAAATAAAACTAGACAGACCAATAATGCAAGCAATCACAAGAATATGGAAGCAAAACATAATGAAATTAAACGGCAGCAATGTTGCGAATATTGTACGAGTTACAATGCCAAAGTAAAAACAGAGTTCAAACATAAATGAAAGCATAAACCATCAAAAACTAGAAAACAATGCAATAAAAGACATCAACAGCAACATATTCTCTAAAGATCCTCATCAGGCATATCCACATCATCTTCTTCCTCTTCTTCACTACCATCCTCTTCTTCAATCTCTTCGTCCACAACTCGGGTGTTGGAATGTAGAGGGTTGAGAATAAGGTTTCTGAGGGAGGCAATGGCTCGGGAGGTCTCTCTATGCATATTCATTGACTCTCTAAGGTTTCTTCAATCATGGTTGTATAGAGAAACTCACTTGTAAGACCCCCTTCAGGAATTGGATACGCGTGATGGACAGGACCGTCATCGGCATACCTGTAGGTACCGTCAGCCGCTTTGATGATACCAGTATTATTGACAATGTTAATCTCATTGATCTCATTATTTGTAGGTTTCATCTTGGAGGACGGTTCCGTGTTGAGGTCTAGTTCGGTTAATTCCAGAATTCTCGAAATCAACCGAGCATACGGTAACCGTGTGATGCACTGAAGTTGCTGCTGCAGATGATACATGATGGTCAGAATCCAATTGACCCTTATGCGGTTCTTGATTGCACACAAAAGCTGCATCTCTAAGTCATTAATCTGAGAGTGGTTGGAATCCTTTGGAATGAGGACATAACAGATAATGTAATGAAGCATTCGATCAGAAACCGTCAGATTCTTGGCATAGCACAACATACGAGTGGTGCGAGAGTTTGCAATAACTGTTTCTTTCGGGAACCTGCAAATCTGATAGTAATACTCCATTTTATCATAATTTTCCCAAGGTCCATCTACATGGTTTACACCTTTCCTCAGGAAGCAGCCTTTTGATGGAATCTTAAGGTGTCTAGCAAGGGTGGATAATTTTTCAACAAACTCATGGTCTCTAATGGTGGAACGGATCATGTGGTTCTCATCAATGTCCAGATATACAGCCATCTTACTCATAAAAGCTTTAACAAGATCAGGATAAATAATACCAGAGTCGGTGACGAACTTGTCGATGCGCTGATATTCCAATAGTGTAGGAAAGTCAAAAGAAATTGCAGGAAAAGCTCGAGGATTTACGTACTTTACCGGCAGGAGTTGACGAACACGAACTTTGAAATCCATGCGCCTCTTTTTGGTGGTTTCCAT
This sequence comes from Lathyrus sativus, assembly GCA_963859935.3. Taxonomy (NCBI): domain Eukaryota; kingdom Viridiplantae; phylum Streptophyta; class Magnoliopsida; order Fabales; family Fabaceae; genus Lathyrus; species Lathyrus sativus. The sequence continues at coordinate 497,297,874 of OZ012738.1, forward strand.
TGGAATGCTGTCGTCATTAGATTCTGAAGCATACTCAGGAAGCTTTCCCTTTCCTTTGCGTGAGGATGCCATGGATGAAAGTTTGAGAGAACTGAAGTTGTGGGTTCTGAGGAAGTTAGGGTTTGAGAAGTTGTGGGGATGGTTATGAGGAGTTATCCAACTTTAGAGAGTGGGAGAGAGATAGTGGGTTTTTAAAACTTAGGGTTTGAAGAGGGAAGTTCCACAAAACTCTTTAAGAGGGGATATGATTTTGGACATGGATTTTGGACTCTTAAGAGAATATGGACCACATAAAAAATGCATTTATCATATATAGTATTTTCAAAAATTTAATTAATTTTCTTCTGATTTTTAGAAAATTTAACAGTGTTAATCGGTTAACCATATAGGTTAATCGGTTAACACATTAGAAAATTGAGTCAGAATTGAAAATTTAACAGTGTTAATCGGTTAACCCATATGGTTAATCGATTAGCACACTCGAATTTTTGAAAAATACTTAAAAACAGAATGCATACACATGAAAACATAACACAAGTAATGCATACACATATTAGAGAAAAGGTCAGATGTCACCTTCATCAAGAATCCCAAGTTCTCGCCGAATTTTGTAGAATGGTTCTTTCGCCAAAGGTTTGGTGAAGATGTCGGCGAGTTGATTGTGCGTGTCGACGAAAGTAACATCTACATCTCCATTCAATACGTGATCTCGAAGGAAGTGATGCCGGATATCTATATGTTTTGTTCTTGAATGCATGATCGGGTTCTTTGTAATATTGATGGCACTTGTATTATCACATCGAAGAGGAATGCAGCCGAGATCTATACTGTAATCGAGGAGTTGTTGCTTGAGCCACAGAATTTGTGCACAACAACTTCCTGCTGCAATATATTCCGCTTCGGATGTACTGAGTGCCACACACGCTTGCTTCTTGCAGGCCCATGACACTAATGCATTCCCGAGAATGTGACATGTACCGCTTGTGCTTTTTCTATCGGTCTTACATCCTGCATAGTCAACGTCAGAGTAACCAACTAAAGAACAAATACTACCTTTAGGATACCATAATCCGACGATCATTGTCCCTTTGAGATACTTTATGATTCTCTTTACGGCTGTGAGATGCGATTCCTTCGGACTTGCTTGAAAGCATGCACACAAACAAACGCTAAACATAATGTCAGGACGACTTGCCGTCAAATATAGTAATGAACCGATCATACCTCGATATTTTGTTATATCAACTGGAGTACCAGATTCATCTTGATCAACGTACGTTCCGGATCCCATAGGAGTGGACATCATCTTGCAACTATCCATATTGAATTTCTTCAATAATTCCTTGCAATACTTAGATTGGTTGAGGAAGATCCCATCCTTTGTTTGCTTGATTTGTAGTCCAAGAAAATAATTCAATTTTCCCATCATGGACATCTCGAATTCTCCTTGCATCATAAGTGAAAATTTTTCGCAAAGCTCTTTGTTTGTTGATCCGAAGATGATGTCGTCGACATAGACTTGAACCAATAAAGTGTTTCCTTTGATCTTCTTTATGAACAACGTCTTGTCAACCTTTCCTTTTGTAAATCCCTTCTCACATAAGAAATTGCTAAGGCGGTCATACCATGCTCTTGGTGCTTGTTTTAGTCCGTAGAGTGCCTTTTTCAGTTTGTAAACATGTGAGGGATTCTTGAAGTCTTCAAAACCCGGAGGTTGTTTGACGTAGACTTCCTCATTGATGTAGCCATTCAGGAAAGCGCTTTTGACATCCATCTAGAACAACTGAAAATTCATAGAACAAGCGTAAGCAAGTAGTAATCAAATTGCTTCTAACCTTGCTACCGGAGCGAACGTTTCATCAAAATCAATTCCTTCCTCCTGGTTGTAGCCTTGTGCGACCAATCTTGCTTTGTTACGAACTATGATCCCATTCTCGTCAAGTTTGTTCTTGAACACCCATCTTGTTCCTATGATGTGCTTATGGTCTGGTCTTGGTACAAGACTCCAAACTTGATTCCTTTCGATTTGATTGAGTTCTTCTTGCATTGCTACAATCCATTGGTCGTCGCCTAAAGCTTCATCATTGGTTCAATTTGAGACACAAAAGCCATGTTGAGACAAGCATCCTTTAGATTAAGTCAAGTTGCAACGCCTTGGCTAATATCACCAATAACTTTATCTATCGGGTGATCTCTATGCGTTCTCCATTCCTTCGGAAGGTCTTGATGTTCTTCAATGATTTGAGTGACATCTTCTTGTGGTATTTCTTGATTCTTTGAAATCTCTTCTTGTTGTTGTGAAGAACCTACTATATCATCATCATCATCCATAATAATATTATCCTCTTTCGAGGGGTTAGTCTCATCAAACGAAACATGAATGGATTCTTCAATAGTAAGTGTTTTCTTATTAAAAATTCTAAATGCTTTACTATAAAGAGAGTAACCAAGAAATATACCTTCGTCGGATTTCTCATCAAACTTACCGAGATTATCTTTGTTGTTGTTGAGAACAAAGCATTTGCATCCGAATATGTGGAAGAATGCTATATTTGGTTTTCTACCCTTGAACAACTCATACGGAGTCTTTTTGAGGAGTGGTCAAATATTGACACGGTTGCTTACGAAGCATGTTGTACTAACTGCATCTGCCCAAAAATATTTAGAAAGATTTGCGTCGCTGAGCATTGTCCTTGCAAGCTCCACCAGTGATCTATTCTTCCGTTCTACGACACCGTTTTGTTGAGGCGTCCTTGGTGCTGAAAAATTATGAGAAATTCCATGCTCTTCGCAAAAATCTTCAAAGTCTGAATTTTGGAATTCTTCACCGTGATCGCTTCTTATAGAGGCTATGGTGAGTGATTTCTCATTCTGAATTTGCTTTGCATATTTCTTGAATGCTTTAAAAGCATCACTTTTCTGCACTAAAAACAATGTCCAAGTGTATCGAGAGAAATCATCAACAATAACTAAGGCGTAGAAATTACCTCCGAAGCTTTTTGTTCTTGATGGACCAAAAAGATCCATATGCAACAATTGAAGTGACCTTGATGTAGAAACCACTTGCTTGGATTTGAAAGTTGTCTTGGTCTGTTTTCCCTTTTGACATGCATCGCATAACTTATCCTTGATGAATTTTATCTTCGGAAGACCAACAACTAGATCATGCTTTATCAACTTGTTTAAATGCTCCATGTGAATGTGAGCAAATATTTTATGCCAAAGCCATGCCTCGTTGTTGTTCGCCATAAGACACTTTACCTTCAAGGAAGAGTCATCAAAAGAAATCATAAAAATGTTATTATATCTTTTACCTTTTAGCAAAATGTCATGAGTGACTTCATGTTCTATCAAGCATTCCTCCTTTGTGAAGTTGATTCGGAATCCTTTGTCACACAATTGACTTATGCTAAGTAGGTTGTGTTTAAGGCCTTCGACATAAAGAACGTCTTCGATGATTGTACATGGAGGTGCACCAATGATTCCAACTCCAATAATTTTTCCTTTATTATCATCACCGTAAGTGACGTATCCTTTGGCCTTTAATGATAGACTTGAAAATTTGTTTATGTCTCTCGTCATATGCTTCGAGCAACCGCTATCAAGATACCATTGATTAGTGGTTGTCTTCAAGCATACCTACAACACAAAATTAAGTAGTGTTAGGTATCCAAATTGCTTTGGGTCCTTGATAGTTAATACCTTTTTTAACCCACACATAATGCCCCTTAGCAACACCAATATTACGCACATAGCAAGCATTAGGTGTATGGCCTTTAATTCCACAATAAGAACATGTAGGTTGAAAATGACTTATATATCTAGGAACATAATTCGTTTTCTTTGCAATGCTTTTCTTGTTATGATTTTGATCCTGAACTTTAGAAGTGCTGGCCTTTTCTTTAACAATTTGTTCACTTGCTCTTACGAAAACGGTCTCATTGGTGCTTGGTTTTGAAAATTTAGAATATCCTAATCCACTTTTATCATTAGGATATCTTTGATGTTTCAGAATTTCTTCCAAGCCAATTTGACCTTTTTCGTATCTTTCTAAAACTCTTTTGAGTTGAACAATTTGGAAAGATAAAGACTCACACTTTTTACATACAAGACTTTGTTTTTCATCCATCAGTTTCTGTTTTTCATTTTCAATATTTTTCATAAAAACAGAGTTTTGTTCTTCTAAAAATGAGATTCTTTTCTTTTGTGATGAGATTCTTTTATACAAAGTCTTGCACTCTTTTAGAAGTTCATCTATAACTTCTTGTGCATCATTATCATAAACAGAAAAATTACTACTAATCTCATTTTCTTCATCGGAGTGGTGACAGGCCATTAACGCCATATTTGCACATTCATCGTTTTCCGATTCCGATGATGAACTTACTTCGTTGTCTTCCCATGCGACATAAGCCTTCTTCGTTTTGAAATCCTTCTTGCCTTTGAATTTTCCTTTATTTGCGAGTTTCGGGCAATCTGGCTTTATGTGACCTTGTTTCCCACATTCGTAACATGTAATTTCTTGGTTTGATGTGGGTGCCTCCTTTTTTCTGAAATGTCTATTCTTTTTAAAAAAGAGGAAATTTTATTATTATTAAAAAACTTACCAAGCTTCTTTACTAGAAGCATGAAATTTTCGTCTTCAGAAGATTCGTCATTTTTGTCATCCTTTGTGTCAATCTTCAAGGCAATTCCTTTGGACTTGTCTTGACTTTCATGCTTCTCAAGCCTTCCAAGCTCTAGTTCATGCTCTTGAAGTTTGCCAAATAAGGAAGCGGATGTCATTGTTGAAAAACTCTTCTTTTCCGAAATAGCGGTCACCTTTGGTTGCCATTCTCTTGTTAAGGATCTTAGGACTTTCAAGTTGACATCATCATTGGTGAAGGTCTTCCTGAGAGCAATCAGATGATTAGTTAGATGAACGAATCTCTTTTGTAAGGCAACAATGGATTCACCAGGCTGCATACAGAACATTTCATATTCTTGACTTAAAGTATTAAGTCTTGATCTTTTTACTTCGGCTGTCCCTTCATGTGTTTCTACCAGGGTGTCCCAAATTTCCTTTGCTGATTTACACTGTGATATACGGAAGAATTCGTCCATACTGAGAGCGCTTTGAAGTATGTTGATTGCTTTCTTCTCATTCAAAATTCTCTTCTTGTCATCTTCATCATATGAGGATTTTATCTTTGGAGTGCCTACGTTATTTATGACGCTCATAGGAACATGCGGACCAGTTTCTACGGTTTCCCATATACCATCTCCTTGAGCCTCAAGATGTGCCTTCATACAGATTTTCCAAAAATCGAAGTATTCTCCAGAAAAGAGTGGTGGCTTGTTACTGCTTCCACCATCTTTGAAAACCGGGTTAGTACTAGCGGAAGCCATTAGGATCGATAGGAACAGGTTACCTTAACCTACTCTGATGCCAATTGTAAGTACAGAGTACGCCTAAGAGGGGGTGAATTAGGCTTTTAGGGACTTTTTCCGGTTTTTCGGTATTCTTGAAATTTTATTGGTTAGGTTCTTGGTGATTAATGCAGTAGAAAGTAAAAGGAAAGTGGACACCAAGATTTATAGTGGTTCCCCTCACAATCCGAGAGTACTCCACTCCCCTTTCAACACGAAAGAGAGTTTTCACTATTGTTTAATAAAGTACAACCTATCACACCATCAACCGGTGAGGCCTACTATCAAACAATAAAAATCAACAAGTGTACAAGAACAATCCCCTTGTAAACACTCACCCTTGTGTCCAACAATCCTGGATCACAAGTCAAAATACAAGTAATCTGAATACTTTGATTTGAGAGTAATAGTGGTAATATCAATGCTGAGATTGATCTTCTCCTTCTGATCAAAATTCACTCTTTTAATTTCAACACAAGTGTTCAATGCTATGCATATGAAAGATATGATCAATATGAACACTTTTGAAAAGATTTGAAAAGTATTTGAAAGTGGTGAATTTGATTCAAAGAATGTTTTGAAATTGATTATTGGAGGTTGTTTTTCAATTTGAAAAACTCAGAATTTATATGTGTAAACACACCTTTTCCAACAGGTATATTTGAGTATAATTCAAAATATGAACTGGTATAATATTCAAACCATTTTTGAACTTGAAACAAAGCCATTTTTCAAAATACGTTCAGTGCTAATCGGTTAACCTATATGGTTAATCGGTTAACACTGGAACGTTATACCAGAATATTCAAAATTTGAAATGGTTAACCGGTTAACCTATATGGTTAATCGGTTAACACTGCTATTTTTCAGAAAAATACTTATAAAAATAGTGTTATACCAATTCTAATAGTTTAAAAAGTATGCTTATGCAATGTGATCAAATGATAAAGATGTTGAACACTTGTATATCAATTAAATTAATGGATTTTGATATACCATAGCTTGTGTCCAAAACTTGAAAGTTGATCAGTCAAATGTTCATGAAGCTTTGAATGTTGATCACTTCCATTCCACTTGATCTTGGTCTTTTGAAAGCGTTTGCCTTTTTGCACAGATGAAATATTCTTGATCTTGATGTTGACGTCATCAAAACTTTGAGATGAAGCTTGCTTCTACATTTAGCTCAAGAGAATAACAATATTGATGTGAAGATTGTTACACTCTAATGGTGGAAATTGAGCTTTTGTGAGGATTTTTGAGAGAGGATGAAGATGAATGTGAAAATGTTGTAAAAAATTCAGAGAGAATGTGAGAGAATTGGGAGTGAAGAATGTAGAAATTGAGAAAATGATTGAACCCCCTTGTGAAATGGTGGTAATTTGCTTATATAGAGCTTTCCTTCGGAGTCGCTAGGTTCGAAGTGAGCTTTGGATGCAACCTTGGAACTAGCCTTGGAGTTAGTTAGTCTCAACTCACTGAGTTGGAGGTTAACTCAGTTAGTTAGATAGTTGACTCAGTAACCATCCCAATGCAAACTTGAATCCAAGGGCTCACATGCTTGAGAATGAAGCAACATGACGGTCTTAATCCAAATTGATGTATTAGAGAAAATGCCTTGAAGTGTTTAGAAAGATCTTGAATTATCTAGAGATGTCTAGAATGTTCCACATAATGCTTGAAAAATGTAGACCCCCAAAATGTAGAGTGAAAGTTGCTGTCATAGAAATGCAGCAAAAATTGCATTTTTGCACAGGGTAACTGGTTACTCTGTTTTGCCTAGAAAATGGGTAACCGGTTACTTTAGGCAAACTTGCATATTTGCTTGAAAAATGGTGTTGTGGCCATAATTCCAATTTTTGACCTTTTGCTTTGATGAATAGGCATAGAAACCTTAATTTTTTTGCTTGTTTTGGTGATGTGATATCTTTGAGAGGATGAGATTAATCGGGCTTGCAAAACCTGAATATTCCTGCAACAAAAATCACAGAGAAAAAATGCGAATGCGTATGCCAATGATGCGAATGCATATGCTTATGCAAAAGGCAAGAAGGAGGTCAAATTTTGGGTTTCGACACTAGGTAGTGGGAAAATGCACCATGGTATCCCGAGAAGCAGCTAGCGAGCTAGCCCGCCTTCAGTTTGCCAAAGCTCATCTGATAAAGCTGACAGAAAACAACTCGCCCGACGAGAGCTACAATTTCCAGAATTTTCAGAAAGACATTTGGAAGGGAAAAATCACCAATTTCCTCAACACACAATAGTATATAGCATCCAACAATCCAATTTAAAATGTTATAACACAATAAACATGCATTTCATCAAGATTATCATGTTATCACACAAAACCTAATTCCCAAATCTTTTCATACTTTCCCCCCCAAGCTAAACTATCTATGGAACTCACCTTATCACATGGAGATAATGAAGGTGAAAAATTTTATATGAAATGATGATGATGATGATGATTCCATGAATTCCTCTTCTTCTTTTCCTCTATTCCTTTTTCTTCTCTCTTTCTTTCCTTTCTTCTCTTCTTTCTATCTTTTTCTCTTCCTTCCTTAACCACACACACATACACACACACACACACACACACACACACACACACACACACATATATATATATATATATAATGATACAAAATATCTTAATTGATATTTTGTCATCTAACACCAATTGACTAATTATTAATATTACCAAAACGTCTCCTCTTTTACTTATTAATAATGGTTGTTTTCTTTAATAATAACTGATCTCTTCAAAGTTCACTAGTTACTCTATTGGTCCTAATTGACAACATTTAGAGCACTTAGGAGCTCTAATTGTTCAAAGTTCTAACTGACAAAAGATAGAGTACATAGGAACTCAACTGATCTCAACTGACACACCAAATTGAACATTTAAGGGAATATGGGATATTACATTCCCCTTCGTTAAATAAAAATTCGCCCCTAAATTTCCACTACTCAATAATAACCACTCCTTGTATCACCGTCTTAGGTCAACACTTACTTTACTTCGGTTTCAAACCTCTGGAATTTTCATTCTTCCAACTTATCTTCTTTGGCAAACTTCCTTCTTTTATGAATTCGCAATACTTCACGGTCTTAACCATACTCTTAATCCAATATTTTATTAACTTCTACACTTCCTCCTACTTAGTTCATCTGACATACCATTATGTCAATGGAACCAACATTGATATTTAACTCTGTCATACCGCTCTAAATCACCTGATCACAACTCTATTCAGAAACTATAACTTCCTTTCCTTGTATTAAGTTACTTGAAACATAACCAGGACACCTTTTTTTGATTGGATAGTCAATACTTATCAAATCTTCATGGGATGACTTACCGACTCCTTGACTACATGCAATATTGCCTACTCTTCTCTTATAAATCCTTTAACAATTAAGAAAACTTTATAACCCATCAATTGACATCCTTATCAATTCCACTTAATCTGGTACTATACACCGCATGCTTCTACACCTACTACTTCACTTCTCTCGTATTACTCCAATAAGATAACACTCTTAGCACGAGATTATCTTACTTCCATTCTTACGAGTAACTATCTCTTTGATACCCATAAACTTAATTGATCTCTTTCTTCTATCACCTTTCACTGTGCTACTCTGATTCCAACAGTGGAACACCTGGGATTCCTAGGCACTAATGGTTAGTTAACAATCTGCATATAAATCACACTTATCCTTCAGAGTGCCCACCACCCAAAGTGGTACTAAAAACCTTACCACATCCACCGGTGCAATACTTTTCTTTTCGATATGAGATGGAGAATTAGAACCAATATATGTCAAAGATAGATATACATGAGTTACACGATTTTAATCATAAGAGTGTACCACATTCAAAACCATATTTCACTAGTTCTTATTGCCATAATCCTCTCCAATTTCTTTGTAGAGTCCCGACATACTCTTAGTTCTACTAACACAAGGTTCCAGCCAAATGGAGAAATAGTACCAACAAGTAATTCAAATCATCAAAGAGTCAACACTTTCAAGGAACTCAAACTAACTGGGATGTATCTATGAGTTTCCATACTACTTATAGAGTCACACAACTTGGTCACACACGAAGCTAACATTGCATTTCCTATCCAAAAATCATTAATCTTAAATATCCTGCTCTATTTCCCGCAACTCCGTCTCGTGTTCTCTTTCATATACGATCAGAGTCACATGCTTAACTTCATAAATCTCTCATTCCCATTCTTTCCAAGAAGGATAACTTACATATCCTTTAAATAGGGTAGGGTAACATTGTATACATCAGGTACCACTCTCATGGAGGTTTACCTCCCACACCATGCATCTGGGCAAACTGTCCAAATGTTATACCCTGACTATCCACTTATACCTTACTAACATTTACAAGATACCAAATGAATCTCTTGGGATCACCACTCGGTAAGTCCTATCTAATTCCTCCTTATCAAAATTGATTCTGACAATCTCCTTAATAACTCATACTTCAACCTTATACACATCTGATATACCTAATACTTTCACCCGTCTAACCTCCACTCATTCCTGCTTGCAATATCACACAACTAAGAAACTTCGCTCTGGACATGAAAATTCAACTTGATAAACTTTACCAGAAGTTTCCTCGATCCTTATGGATTATGAGAATCGCTAAGGATACCGTCAATAACCATAACTACCATACAACTTGTGATACTAACATAAAGAGCAACAAGAGCAACAAGAACAACAAAAACAAACACAATTTCAACGTCAAACCCACAATATCATAGTCATTACGTCATCTAAGAGGTATTAGAAACAAACCACATCAATCATACAACCCCATTCTCTCACTTGATTCCTTGGTGAGAATCAAGGTAATACACTTTCCTAGTCCAACAAAAAGTAGATTCAGAATACTACAACCATTCATAAATACGAGCAATTATATGACCCTTGATAACCAAAGTAATACACCCTCCTGAAGAAACTTGACATCTTCCACGTACTTATTTAATGTGATTTCCTTCTGAACTTAACACTCACTATACGCTTCATCACATAAAGGCTACATATCTAGATGACTCACAAATGATAACTCTTGTCAACTACATACGAGTCCATACAATGTATTCCATTTCACACTCCACACTTAGTTCTCGTACTCAAGCTTAGCTTATCTTCCATTGTTTACCACATACTCAACTTCTCAGAACTTAATACTCACTATACAATAAAGAGTGTGTTACTTCACATCCATCTCAATACAAGGAATCAATTATGTATACTTATGGCCACAATGCTACTATCACATGCTTATCTTAATACCAAGGTATAACTTCCTTCACTCCACTTTACACTTTAAAAGTCTTCATATGTGAACAATCATTAATGACACGCCATTATATTAGTCTTAACAAAATCTTAACAAATCCATTGTGCTTTCGTCCAAACTACATCCTATTACCATATTCATATTTCAATGTTTACGTCGTTCTCCACTCTGCATTTTCTTCTCTCCCTATAGTATTTCTATTAATTCCGATTATAAAACCATACTACTAGAGTTTCCTTGAATCCAGATTAATTGTTCTATCTCTCAACACAAACTTCCCTCAACCCATACCACTAGAACTTCCGTTACTATATAATGCTTGTTTTCCCTTTGATACAATCTCTTATAAATGATCCTTGGGTAACTCAACATTTCCAAATTGTTCTATTACTAATACTAAACCTCTGATGAATTATTTTGAACCCGATCTCCCTTCCAAGACTGAGTATACTTGATTTATCTTCCACGCTTCCTCTGGTGCATACATGTTTCACTTGGAACATGTAGTCATATCATTGAGTTTCTTCTCACACTTCACCACTACCTTGGATTCATACCACGATGTTGGACATCCTTATCTCTCAAGCTCTCAAGCAATTGGAAGATACCATTATGAACATACTCTCTGAAATACTCTCGTTCTACCAAAATGCCATAGTGACCTTAGAAATTGAAACACTCATAAACTACCTTACTTCTAGACTTTATGTCATACGTGCAACAAGACCATCCTTTCTGATTCACTATATGTAATTTCTTACAATACTTATTCCATACCATTGAGTCAAACTTATTCTATTAGACGATTCACATATTTCTCAAAACTCCAACACTTCATCCGATATAAATCCTCAACTTTTCGACTCCATCAACACTATATAATTGCTTGAACCATACACTACTCTTCAATTCCACATTACCCGAATCACATCTCCTACTAAAACATCAAATGAGCTAAATGTTTCTCCTTACTTTCTAACTCTTGGTCCGAGCCTACCCTCAAAGCACAAGTTCTACCAACACTTTGGAGTCCTCGCGGTCACTCAACCATGATCCCACCTACCCACACACATAACATTAGGTTGATCAGACCCAATGTTACATACAATGATATTAAGAATAATGTTGGCATAACACACATATGAGGAAGAAATAGATTTACTTATGATGTTTCAAGGCTAGGTCGAGAATCGGCCTACACTGATACCAACTGTACCGACCCGTATAATATATATCTAGAGTAATATCATACAAGCGTTATTATTTGGTAATAACACAACCATAAGTGTCTATTGACATCCTTTAAATACTTGACCCTTTACAAAGCAATAAAGACATTATATGGTCCCTTGAGGTGTAGTAATTGCTTCGTTAGTAGGAGGTGGAGGATTCTGAGTCTTCTCTTGTCTCTTTTCTCCGTCCCTACTGACTTTCTCTGTAGTAGTATTTTTTATTTTGGTTGTAGTAGAGGGAGCAACTGTGGTGTTAAAGTTGTCTTTTTTAGATTTGGATTGTGTACGAGTTCCTTTCTTCTTGTGGTCGGCAGTTGGTTTCGGGGAAGCTTTAGGCCTCGACCTTGAAAAAATGAGGGGCTCCTCATTGTCTTTCGAACTTTATTTTTCTACTAGAATTTTGGTTGGGTTCGAAGTAACTTGAAAAGATTAGTTCGATTTAGACACACGTTTAGAGGATAATAAGTGTACATATGATTATTGAGTATACCTGAGTTGAAGTCGTGGTAGTCTTCTTCTTCTTCTTCTTCTTTTTGGATTTTTTGGTAGGGGAATCAAGATCACATTTTCGAATCCAAAAAAGGAAAACTGTGAGGACTAGTTTAGGTAGTAAAATAGTTTAAGAAGAAATACATACCTTTTTCTTAGGCTCTTCTATCTGCCTTACCTCTCCTGCTCAAAAGGTACTTCAACGTTCTTATCAGCTGGGGCTTCAGATTCATCTGAAAGTAGAAGAATGAGAAAAAAATAAAAGCAAGTTGAAGACGATGATTGAGAGGTATACCTTGTTGTTCTTGATGCTCTAGCATGTTGGAGAGGGAATCCGATAGCCTTTTGCGAAAATCTTCCTCAAAGAGGTGGCTAGTGAAATACTTCGTCCACCAGTTGTAGAATTCGACTATCATGAAAAATGATTGTTGGAACTGAAAAGTAAGGAGTTCGAGAACTTGGTTGCGAGCAAATATGGTGCAATGTTTGTAGTGTTCAAAACTGAATTTGCATTCTGACCAACAAATGTCTTCTTCGCAAACATAAAGAGAGCGAGGTTGGCATTGGCTAAAGTAAAATTGTCAGGCCACTAAGTTAGAAGGGTAACCAGCAGAGCCATAACCAAGAGTTCCAGTTTTGAATCTTGTTGACATAAGTGTAGGGGTCAGAAAGGCTGCCCAAATCATGTTCGAAATAACAGTCGTTGAAGGAGAAACACTAAGAAATTTGTTTCTAAGCCAGGACGGGCCAACAAGGAGATCCACCAAAGGATCCATCGACCCATCAAAGACTGATGATTTGCGAAACAAGTTGATGTACTTTAGGAGAATCCTTGGGATTGGATCTTCTTGGGGGGGGGGGGTGATCAAAGCCAACCTGGTACCTTCGATGGCTCTGCCTTTGTCTTGTCTTATTAAAGCTTCAGACGTGGTGACATAAAGTCTTGGTTCAAAAGTGGCGTTCAACCACAATTGCAAGAGCCTAAAGAGACATGACATCAGGAATGACTTATTGGTTTCAGGGAGGTGCTTCAGTTTATAAGAGGCCTCTCCAAGTGATTGGTAGAGGTTGGCCAAAAGGAGTTTACTCAAAGAAATCTTTCGACCTTCATGAAGCTGGATGGAGAGAGGAACAAATTTCTTGGCCACTTGTAGAGAAATAGAGCAAAAAAACATAATATGATAACCAAAATGTCAAGAAAGCTATGCGCTCTTGGTAGGATACTTCGTCATTTGCTTTGTCAGATAGTTGAGAATAAAGTTTTTGTAAGTAGGGCGTTCGATGTTGAATTCATGTTGGGTTTTTAGGGTTAGAGAGAAAGTTGATCCTAAAGGATTTAAGCCTATAGAAGCTACATCAAACATAGTCGGTGTTAACATGCCACGCAGAAATTGGAAAGTATTGATCGATCCTTCCCAAAAGAAGATCGAAGCCAACAACATGGCCGAGTTATACTTAAGGTTAGTCCTAGAGATGTCAACCATGTCATAGATACCTAGTTTTTCCCATTGTTCATGCCTTTGGGATTGAAACTTATCAAGCCAGTCTATGTACTCTTTGCTTGGAGTAGGAGGTGCAGATTGAAACACGCGATCATGCTTAACCATGAAAGATAGATCGAGAGTACATTTTTCAAACGCAGAGGGCAGGGTAACGGAGTAGCCTGGGAAGAAACATGTAACCTACACAACATGTGACGTCTTTGTGGAATATGGTCCCAAGAAAGCACACAGTTTGTTATTCAAAGAATAAGGGATGAGTATTTGTTTTGCCCAAATAAAAATCTTCTCATTTGACATTGGAGGCTCAAGGATGTAGTCTCTCACGTCCTCATCATCATTTGAAAGAATTTTGAAAGTCAATGGGTTGTTGCTAGTGTCAGATTTGTATGGCATTACTTAAGTGGTAGCCATGGATGAAAATAGAGTTTTTCTGAAGAAGAATGAAAGGATTTGTTGTTCTGTGTAAGAAAGAAGCTATAAAAAAGTTGAAATGAGGAAGAAGAGTAAATGAGCTGAAAAGGGGTATTTATAAGCTCCTCATTGCGTGTATTGAATCAGACACATGGCGTCCGGGTGGGGGTGATTGAAGCGTTTTTGTGGGTTTTTGAAGCACACCGTTGATGTGAGTGGGATCAATTATGGTAGAGGTGCAAACCCACGACCTCCTAGGAAGTAGGAGAATGATGAGATTTTGAGCGGATCTCATGGAAAATGACAATGCGTCGTAGAAAAGGGTAATGATGACGACGACGTCAGCAGAAATGAAGCGTCTTCGAAAAATACAATAAAAAATGCCACGTCTCTCTTGTCTGATTCAAAATTAAAACATGGACTTTTGAGGGGCAATTTGTTACCTTGGTTTTTTCGACTTAACTATAAATGGCAAGTATTAATAGAACAACAATAAATACGCCACATGGAAAGTCAAGGTAATATGGAGTCAAAGGGAGATCAAGCTGACTCAAGGTCGGGGGTCACCCATAAGGATGTTGGTCGAAGAAGCGGTAGGTCGAAGGACCCTGAAGAGTTCAAGGACTTAGTAAACTTGAGTACTATGCTATGTTGTCTAAGGTTTGAGTTCATAATTACAATAGAAATAATGTTGACTTGGGCATTGCATATGAAAAGTACTACAAAGTGTGCTGTCGTAGCATGGTCGACCAAAAGGACTTCGACGTAGGAAGTCAATTCCTGATGACTAGTAAAAGTAGTTAAGATATTTGAATGGTGTTAAAAGAGTGGGATCTGGTTTAACATAAACAGTTACTCAAAGACACGTGGATGTTCGTCGTAACAAACTGCTGCATGGGACTGAAATGTGTCGTGATAGGGTTAATAGGCCGTTCTTAGGTAGTTATTTTAGAGTAGTATATAAAGGGACTCACATTCATTTTGTAAGGGGTCCACAATTATAATCATATTTCTCTAAACTCAAAGTATCTGCGCATTTGAGAAATGAGTGAAGAAAATGTATGTATGTGTTCAACCATTTATAAATTTCAAGTTTTTTTTTTTACATTCAAGTACCATTTCTGCATTAAGTTACTTTTCAATTTCACTTTACAATTCACGGTTTTACTTCATCCAGGATTTCGATTTCAACATTTATTCTAAAAGACCTATATACTCAAGTTTTGTTTCAAAGTGGTATTGAAACCTTGTTTAAAGGATTACCATTCGATTTCGATAATAAAAATGTTGTTCAAAGTTGTAAATACACACAAACATGTTTAAGAAGATTTTCGAATTTGATCTCTTAAGTATTAATAAAAACTTGTTTTGTTTACTAAATTTCACAATCATGCGTGTCTTCCCTTTTAAATTCATCTTATTCCCTTAAGTAAAATAATATATTACTAGTTCTTGCATTGCATGAAACTTATTATCCGTCACTAAACTATGTAAATTGATCATGATCATGTATTATTTCAATTCAAAACTGGCAAATGCTATATCATTTCTCAGAATTCTAGAGTTTCTCTTCTTAAAAGCTTCATTGATTTGAGGTGTCGTGATTTTTTTAGACACCAAATCATCTAATTCGATCGATTTAATAACTATATAATGTTATAAAATTATATTTATTTAATTGAGTCATGCAATTTTATTCGATTTAGACCCGTAATTCGATTAATGAATTAATAACCGATACGATTTTTAAAACATATATTAAAGGTTGGTTCGAACAGAGACAAACAAGTGGGTTAAACAAGAGGAAAACCCAAACCGACACGTGATAGCAATAAAACAGAAAAAAAAACGAGAAAATGGCCCACGACTAAACTCGACCCGCAAAACAGAGGGGGAGAGATCGAGAAACAGATAGAGAGATTGTGTTTATTGAAAACGTGAGTGGGTCCCAACGATGAACGCGGAAGACGCATCTCCGGCAGCGGCCATAGCGCGGTGGAAGTTCGAGGCATCACGGCGGTACCAACACATTCTCGATAAATCAACGCCGCACGTGGGGCAGCGATGGTTGGGTTGCCTCGTGGTTGCATTGGTGTACGTGCTTCGTGTTTACATGGTGCAAGGCTTCTACGTTGTCTCCTACGCTCTCGGCATTTACATCCTCAACCTCTTGATCGGATTCCTTTCGCCTCAGGTTGATCCGGAGATTCTCGACGCTGATCATGGTCCATCGCTTCCTACCTCCGGTTCGGATGAGTTTCGTCCATTCGTTCGTCGTTTACCTGAGTTTAAGTTCTGGTAATTTCACCTTTCACATTTTGATTTCTAGGGTTTCGTGTTTGATTTTTTTTTTTCATTTCTGATTTCATATGTTCGATTTGTAATTTGTTGATTGTATTGTGGAGGTAGATTATGAAATTAAAGTTAGATAGAAATATTAAACCAATCTGAATTTGGAACCTCTAGTATGTGATTGTGTGACTTGAATTTGGTAATTTGATCTTGACCTATGGATCCCCTAATGGATATTCAAAAGAATGTTGATTCTGATAAATCCCAATTTCCACCACAACTCAATTCCCGCCCCAATTTTAAGGGATATCTATCATTCATTGTCTGCATCTTCAGCTTCAATGTTTGATGATGTCTGCTGGCACTCAAAGAACCAAAATCCATTTTCACAAAGAGTTTAATTTGTGCGCATATTGGAAAAATCTTACTTTGGCAACAAATCATAACCCATCAAATGAATTACTTTAAAAGTAATTATGGATAGAGTCAAACTTTTTAATGATGTAATGTTTATGATTAATGACAGTGTAAAACATCTTCAGAGTGACCGTGTAAAATATATTTACCGTGACGATGTGTAGGAATCAAATCATTTTGCAAATAATACCAGTTTCATGCCTTTATTTATTTGTCTCTGCAAATACTCAATTTGGTAGTGTAGCTAAGGAGCAAGTCTCTTGAGGTGGTTCAGCCAAGTCTATGGGATGCTGTCTGGTGCTAACTAAGTTAGCCTAGTCTAACAATATTGACCCTCTCCTTTTGCTCGTTCAACTAACTTCACCGTGAATTGTCTTAGTGTTTTCTTGCTGATCTTTTAGCTCACATCCGTTGGAACAAGCTAAATGCTTGTCAAGTGGACCTTTGTGTTATTTTCAAACAATTAGTTATCCAAACAAAAGTTTACAAATTGCTTGGAATTCAATACCCGAAGTTTCAAATTCTTTGATATTATGCTCCATTTACTTGTTATTCTTGTAGTTACTATTGTTGTGTTATTTATAAGGATATTTGTTCTGTAAAAACTGTAGCCTTGAAGGGTTATCTTAAAGAGATTGTAGTCATGCGTGGAACTAAAAGGATAGACAATGTGAGATTAGTAAATTAATTTCATCTGTGATCTCTTTTCTAACAAGAATCTTGATTTTTGTTGAAACAGAATGCCCATAATACAATTTAGTATTTATATCTGTGACTATTATAAGCTGAAGGAAGAGATATTGTTGACGGCAGAATCTTTTCAGGTTTCTTATGCTTGTTGACGTCTCTCCTTTTCTGCTTGCGTTGCTGCCTTGAAACTAGTTT
The DNA here is from genome assembly GCA_963859935.3 of Lathyrus sativus. Lineage (NCBI taxonomy): Eukaryota > Viridiplantae > Streptophyta > Magnoliopsida > Fabales > Fabaceae > Lathyrus > Lathyrus sativus. Next base: position 497,315,846 of record OZ012738.1, read on the forward strand.
GACAATGTTCTATTCACCTTATTACTACATGAAACTAATATCATTTTGTAATATAAAACATATGCTATTTTAATGCTCATCTATTCGGGTTTGTGCTTTGAAGTTATAAAGAAGCGTCGTATTTACATAGGAAAAATCTTTTCCTTTGTGAACAGGTACTCAATCACAAAGGCATTTTGCATTGCGTTTGTGATGACTTTCTTCAGTGCATTTGATGTCCCTGTGTTCTGGCCGATACTCCTCTTCTACTGGGTGGTCCTATTCACGCTTACTATGAGGAGACAGATAGCTCATATGATCAAGTACAAATATGTACCATTCTCAATTGGAAAACAGGTAAATTTAGATTTTCATTCATGCAAAATTGTCATTTAGTGCTTTTTTATATGATTATTACTTCTTTGTTGCTGATGATAAATATTTGGTTTGGTTTAATTTTCTTTTAGCGCTATGATGGGAAGAGAGCATCAGCAGAAATTTCGGAGGACTGATTTTTTCAATTTAACTGAAACTTCATTTGTTTCATTTAAGTCATAGACCTGCATGTAGCTTGACATCATTTACAAGTAAATTTTGGCAGCTGGAGCAACATGAAGATGTGGTGGCATCTGAGAGGGGTTACTTTGTGGTCTAGTAGGGACAACTGGACATTCAATTCCATGTTGAAAAATTGTTAGACTTTAGACTTCCTGGATGTTTTTCAAACTCTAGTAAATGATTTAGCTTTAGGGGTGAGATATTGTGGTTTATATTGGTTCTTTATCTTAATGCCTCTACCTTTCTTTTCTATATCTGTATAGATGGGCAAATGCATCTTATTCTTGAATTCTTATTCAAATAACGTGTTTTAGGTAGCTTGAGTAGAATGAATTCCCTTCAGTATTTGCAATGCCCCTGTAGTGATGTATCTCTTAAACGGTTTCTTTTTCATCTTCAATTCAGCTTTTGAGGAAATCCCTTTTTTAGAAATCAGCCTACATGCTAGTTTTCTTTGACTGGTAATTGATTTTTTCTCGAATACATTGAAATTTTAATTTTAATGAAATGATAACTTGTGCCATCAGTATGAATTTGTCTCTTGAAAGATGGTTTATGGGCATACCATTGCTAAGGAAATTCACCTTGCAAACTTCACTAAATGCCATGTAGGTTTATTAATATACCACTGCTCAGATAATTCAGCTGGCAAACTTCACCTTCACTAAATATTGAATGTAGTAGACTTGATTTTGTGAAGTTAGTATAAGCGGTGGCAGCTGGTGCCTGTGGTTGGTGTAACAGAGAGTGAGTATTCTAACTTACAACAGTTTTGTTAGAATTGATTTAACTTGGGGTGATTGATATTGCATTGCTTCGTTGCAACATGTCATGTATGATTTAACTGGGTTAGATTGTTGTTAGACGTCTTTCAGGACAGTCTTTACTCGAATTGTTCATTTTGAATAGTGTACCAATTTTTCATATTGAAGAACAGATGTGCAGGGTGTTGGCAAAAGTCTATATAAATCCAAAACATAACTAGCAGGTTGAATTCAAATTAAACACTGAAATTTAAAGATAGTGAAAGCCACAGTACAAACTGATAGATGTGCAGCTTTCACAGGAAGGAATAATCTATATACAAGATTAACCAATAGCCATATTAATTTAGCACTTGTTGAGATAATACTGGTGTTTCAAGCACTGCTAACAAGCACTTCTGTTTTTTCATAAGCTGAATTAGTAGCGACTGCAGAGTTTTGACCATACTTCACTGGGTATGAAGCTTCAACTGCGATTCCACACTTTCCTGTATAAGTTCTTTTCACATTACGCTCCATCTTGAAGTAACCATCTTCACCCCAGTTAGTCCCCCACGAGTTCCTCACCAACCAATAATCTAAACCATTTTCAGAACCATATCCAACAACCACCACACCATGATCTAAGCTTGTACCACACTTACCATTAAATACACCCTGAAAATAAATAATACATAAACCCATGTTTATTAGCATGACAGTTTAAGTCAATCTGTGTGATTTTGATTACGAGTAAGCTTACTGATTGATAGAGCTGCAAAGCCCTTCCAGAAGCCTCAATAGCAACGCTAACAGGTTGATGAGCCACAGCTTTCTTTAATGCATTTTCATTATTTGATGGAACATCCTCATATCCATCAATGCTCACTACCTTGGCATTTTTCTGCATCATTACAAAATCAATTATTGTTTGAACATGTGACACAATCAATCAACAACTCAAAATATATTATCAGAAACATCAAAGAATGTGCCAAAGTTATTTTAGTATTATCTTCTTGTACTTACCCTTGTTGGATCACATCTACCCTCAAGTCCCTTGTATGGATAGTCTTTATCAGAGTCTATGCCACCATTTCCAATTATGAACTCAAAGGCATAGTCCATGAGACCACCATTGCACCCTTCATTGAAAGCTCTGTCACAATCTACAAGCTCTTGTTCTGACAAAGACACAAGCTTCCCTGTGACTATCTTGTTTATAGCTTCCACTGTGGCTATTGTTGAGAATGCCCAACAACTTCCTGCCTCAGTTCAAAAAATTGTGTAAATTAATATTTAATAAATATATAACACTTATTTTTACCTAAATCAAATAATAATGATCAAATGTGTTTTTAGTCATTAAATTTTTTTCATATATCCTTCAAAAATTTGCGTGGTTGCAATTTTTAAAGTGGATTGAAACTCAAAATTTCTATTAAATTAGAAGAGGTCTGAATCATATTATTCTAACATGTCTAAATTAAGTGTGAGTTGAGTTATAAATTTTGATATCAAATTTGGTTTTATACTCAAAATTTATAAACTCTAAGGTTAAGTAGAATAAATTATATTTATTAAATCATTTTTTTTTTAAATTGCACTAGATTAGTTAAATTAAATGAGTGTAGTGGCCTATGATTTAATTCCTTATAACAATATTTATTTATATTTGTCTATTGTTAAAAATAAGTTAAATAACAAAGATATGGGAAATAAGTTAAATCAACATGCATGAAATAAAGCCAAAATATCCTATCCACGTATTTTGATTATTGGGAAAAAAGAGTATTATTGCCTTCTAATAGTAGTAGTTTAATTTGATTACAATAACATTTCTTTAGACAGTGTTTTTCTATTAATACTTTAATAAACCATTTTAGAAGTTAAGTATATGATTCATAAGTAAAAAAATACTTTTTTCGCATCTAGAAATTGTCTCAAGTTTCTATACAAAAATATAGATATGCAAGTGGCCTTTATCGGGCAAATATAAAGTTTGATGTGAAAAAAATATAAAGAAAATGCTAAAGTTAATTTAAATAAAGTTCTTAACCTAGAAGTAACCTCTTGTTTCTGAAAGGAGCAAAAACTAACCTAAAAAAAAGTTCAAAATTATAAGAAAGAAAAAATAACTTACCACAACTTCCTTGATCTTTGATGTGAGTAACCGCACCTTTCAACCTCCAATCCACATGCACCGGCAACCGGTCACCGGAGTCATAAGCGTACCGGTGACCGGTGATCTTATTTTTCATGATCCTACGTTTAGCATCACTCCTTGTTCCCGAATACATGTCACGATATTCTTCATTAGTCATATCTGCAAACTTGTTCAACCCAACAATATAAGTGTAATTTTGAGCATTGTGCTCATCAATGAATTTTAAATTATCCTTAAAAGTTTGAAATCTTTGGTCTTTTTCTCCTAACCCGTTATACACTTTTTGGTGTTTTACCAACCACTCCTCGTACATGGTCATAACTTCCTCGTTACTACGACCACTTGGTATGTTTGATGCTAATGAGAAAGTGATCAAGGAGAAGAAGAGAAAGAAGGGTAGTATGGTCATTGATGCCATGATTGGTGTTTGGCTAAGAGAAAGGATGGGTTAAAGGTTTTGGTTTGAAGAAGATAGGGTGTGAGTGTGGTATTTATAGAGATGGAAATATTGTTTTATATTTAAAGAGCTTTTGATGAATGTGAGAAAACTTAGGCAAGTGGGGAACAATACAAATTGAGGTGGGAAATTATATTAACATATCTAAAGAGCTACACCATGTGATCCTTAGATTTGAGGATGAATATTAATTGAAATCTAGAATTAGAGAAATTAACCTATTCTTTACATTATTGACACATTCAATATTTTATAAGAGACACTTGCGCAAAAGAAGATATTGTTACATTTTTGTTAGGTTATAAAATTATTGGTCCATACTCTCTTAGTATTGTGTGATTATTTATATAAAAATATAAGAGAACGAGTGAAAAAAATAAACTTTTGAATTTAAAGAATATCTTTTAAGGGTATGTTTGGTTGGAAGGAAGGGGAGGAAATATTTTAAAATAGACGTGGTTGGTTCAATTTTTTATAAGGAAAGGGGATTGAGGGTAATCACAATTCCTGTTGGAGCAATTTTTCGTTTCCCGAATTGGGGGTTTTCGGAGGGGAGAGGAGGGAGAGAAGTTATGATAACATGTATTTTTATTATATTGACAAAATTATCCTCATTTTTATTTAATAAATTTTTTAATTGTCTTTATTAATACTAGCGTCCAAAAGTGCCGGTCTGTCCGTTTTTTTAATCCGCATGAATGAAAATATAAACGATATTTTTTGTTTAAATAATTTTTTAAAAAAATACAATATGTGAAAGGTAATAATAAGAAGTTACGTGGAAGTTAATAATGAGAAGATTAAGTAAATTATATAATAAAGCAAGGGTAAAAATGATAGAAAAATAAGTCACACCAAAACAAAGTATTCCCTTTATATATAGTTATAGATTATACCTTAATTTTTGTCACCTTATTATAATTCCTTCATTTGTTTAATGGCAACTCTATTATTTTTATTATTATGATTCAACTTTTTTTTTCATGTGTTTTATTCTATTCATTTTTATTTAATATTTTGCTTGTAATAACTTAATTATTTTATAATTTGTTGTATTATATTACATATCAATATATAATTGTAGTATGAGTTATATATTATGTAGAATTTAATCTTATAAATATGTTATAGGATTAAATGGATCATTGATCATCAAGATATTTTAGAGTATTTTAAATGTTAAATATTTTGTGTTTAATTATCTACGTTTTTTATGAATACTTTTTTTTTTAAAAATTTATTTAGCATGATTGTTATAATATTTTAAGGGTAAAAAGGTAAATTAATTTTAAAACCCCTCCCCTCCCTCTGAGAACCAAACATATATTTGAATAAAACTTCTCCCTCCCCTCCCCTCCCCCTCTTATGAACCAAACATATGTTTAATTAAAATACATCCCCTCACCTCCCCTCCCCTCCCCTCTGTTGAACCAAACGGACCCTAAGATGATGTTGAATAAAATGTAAGTATTTTTAAAAATTACTTAATTGCTCTGCATCAACAATTTTTTCTGAAAAACTAGTTGATTTTTTTATTGGAAGAAAACTTTCGATTAGTTCAAGGCAAAAAAGGATGAAAAATACAAATTTAAGAATGAAATTACTTCAAACCAAGTTCGAGCCCTAACTAGTTTCCTACCCCAACCTATGGTGGGCCTCATGCATAAAGTCCATACTAAAAAAAGTAATAGAAGATATATTGAAATCTGACAACAAAATTCTATAATCTTGAATTATATGATCTAGATCAACAATATTCAAAATAGAGTTAATACAGTTAACAAAATTCTTATAATCTGATTGCAAAAGAATACTTTCAAAGTTTAGATCTCTTGCAACTTGCAACCCCCATCGAATGGCCATCAATTCAACAGTACAAGGATCGACTTTAATGTGTTGTTTTTGTGTAACAGAAAGCACCACCCTCTTGTCACAATCTTTGATCACACAACCAAAAGTCACAAAACCCTCTCCAAAAACACATGCATCAATCTGAACAATTTTTGTAACCCCGAAAATGTCTTCCATCAAAGGCGCCTTGTTCCTCTTACCAATGTTTCCACAATTTAGCTCGTTGGAGCTCCATTCAAACACACATTGCAGTGCCTTTTGAGCAACCATAGATGGCTCCCTTTTCTTGTTATTATGAACCAAGTCGTTCCTAGCAGTCCACACCTTCCAAAGGATCGTGCATAGGAATTGAGAAGCATATTTATCCTTCTCCTTCAAAATTTTGAGGAACCATTCCACCATATCTGATATGGAAGGGATCTTATATCCCAAATGAGAACAGAAGAACGTAGATTTCGTGAAAGGATAATGCATGAACAAATGTTCCAAGGACTCAGGAGCCAAGCTACAAAAAGGACAACAAGTATCAAGATTAATACCTTGGGTGGAGAGTCATACCTTAGTGGGCAAGATATTCTTCGCAAGATGCCACAGGAAATTTCGAATCCTAGGATGAATAGGGGTGTGCCAAATCAGTTTCCAAAGCTCCTTATAAGAGTTTCTTGATGGACCAGGCTTCACCGCATTCCTGGAATGTTGGAGAAGATGATAGGCTGAATGAACAGAAAACTCACGTCTTTTTCAAAATGCCAGATTCTCTTGTCCGAGGGTTGTCTGAAATAAATAGGAATGATGAGGATTTGATTTTCATCCAAGGGAGTAAAGAGTTCCTTCACCCTCTCAGTCCTCCAAGACAAAGTGTCACTGTCAATGAGCTCAGAAACTATGCTTTCATGACCAACATCAACTCCAAAGCCATATGGTTTAAAACTTGGATTGACTTGCAACTAATTGTCTTGCTAGATTCGAACTTGTTCCCCATCCCCAATTCTCCACCTAGAACCTTTAAGGGCCACATCCTTTGCACCTAAGAGACTTCTCCAAGCATAACTTGGTTGATGTCCCACAAAAGCATTCTCAATGGAGGTGCGAGGAAAATATCTTCCTTTGAGGACCCTGCCCAACAATAAGTCTTGATCAGTTAAGAGTCTCCAAAAGTGCTTTCCAAAAAGGCTTATATTGAAATCCTCGATCCCCTAAAACCAATTCCTCCTTCAATTTTTGCACGCCCTAATTTGTCCTAGCTCAACCAGTGTATCTTATTTTTTCCTTCCTTTGTTCCCTACCAGAATTTAGCAAGCATGCCTTTAATGTCTTGACAAACACTATCTGACATCTTGTAACAACTCATGATGTAATTTGGAATTGCCTGCGCTACGACTTTGATTAAAACCTTCTTCCCCGCCCTTGACAGGAATCTCTCTTTCCACCCTTTAATCTTCTTCCACACCTTCTCAATCACCAACACAAAGATCTTTTTCTTAGACCTTCCTAGGACAACCGGAATACCAAGGTAGTGGACTTGGCTTTCCACACCATTTATTCCCAGTCTGTTGTAAAGCGAAACTCGAATCCTATCTTGCACATTATGACTAAAGGAAACCTCCGATTTGTTAAAGTTAACCAATGGACCTGATGCCTCTTGGTATTTTTGAAGGATGTTAAGAATGAAATCCGCCTCATCATGACTTGCTCTAGCGAACAACAAGCTGTCATTAGCAAAAAATAGGTGTGAGATAATTGGGGCTTTCCTTGCAATTTGGATGCCATGAAGGTTCTTCTTCTTGATCTATTATTTAATCAAACCTGAAAAAACATCAACACACATAATAAAAAGATAAGGGGACATAGGATCCCCTTGGTGTAAGCCCCTCTTTGGAAACATTTTCTTGCCCAGTTGGCCATTTAGAAGCACATGATAAGAAACAGTCGAGATACATCTTTAGATTGTAGCAACCAGCTTTTCCAAGATTCCCATTATTCAAAGAGTAGTGGTCACAAAATCCAACTCTAGCCTACCAAAATCTTTTGACATATCAAGCTTTAAGTCCATAACTCATTTCTTCCCTTTTTTCTTCTTTTTCAACCAATGGAAACATTCCATCGCTATAAGAGCATTGTCTGTGATCAGCTTGCCTTGAATGAAGGCACATTGTTCTTCATCAATCACGTCAGGAAGGATTCTATTCAGCCTATTTGCAATGGTTTTGGTGACCACTTTCATGGCCATATTATATAGACTGATGGGGCGCAGGTCCTTTGGGGAAGAAGGATTTTGGCACTTGAGGATTAAAGCAATGTAAGTGTTGTTTAGCAGCCTAGGATCACCACTATTGTTAAGGATAACAAGCACCATATACACCAAGTCAGTTCCCACAACATGCCAGGATTTTTGGAAAAACATCGCAGGGAGCCCATCAGGACCAGGTGCCTTTAGAGGGTGCATCTGAAAGAGAGCCTCCTTAACCTCCTGGGTTGTGAAACTTTCTTCACACCAGTTGACATGCTTAGCGTTCAGCTTACCACACACGACTTCACAAATGTGTTGAATGTTTGAAGGATTTAAGGTGGCGAAGACATCATTCAAGTAGTTCCTCAAGACTTTCTCACAGTTCTCATGACCCTTCCACCACACACCATTCTCATATTTGATTCTTTTAATAGCATTTTATTTTCTCCTTTTCTCAGCCTTACCATGAAATTTTTTAGAGTTTCAGTCTCCATGGTTGAGCCATAAGGCTCTACTCCTTTGACGCCAGATGACTTTCTGAATTTGCAGAAGTTTGCTATGTTGAGCTTTCGAAGCTTTGTAAGTCGTTAAATCAGAATCACCAGTAGACCAACAAGCTTCCTCCTTCAAAAGATTTTCAATTCACCCCAGCTCTTTTGAGACATATCCATTTTTATATTCCTTAAAATGCTCATCAAGGCCCTTCATATCACAAAGTTTCTGGTATCCTTGAGCCCCATTACCATTCCACAATTGCTGCACCAACCCTTCGCATCTATCATCTTTTTTCCAGATCTCCTCAAACCTGAATATGAAAACATGTTTCTTTTTAACTTCGCCTAGGTCAACATCAAAGTCAATTATAATGGTAGCGTAGTCAGAACCACGTCTGGAAAGATGAGTGACTTTTGTATGGGGGAACCACTGAAGAAAGCCCAGTGAAGAAACAACTCTATCCAACCTGCACTGAATGTTTTCCTCCCTCTGTTTGCCATTTGACCAAGTAAACAGGTATCCTTCAAAACCAAGGTCAAGAAAACCATACAAATCAAGGCATTGATGACCCCAGGACATTTACAAAGATGAGCGCCCAACTCCACCATTTTCTCCTCCTCTGCTAGAATATCATTAAAATCCCCAAAACAAACCACTTCATTTCCAATATTCCTAACAACAGATTCTAGCAGTTGCCACGTCCTTTGTAACGCCCCAGACTGCTTTCAGGATTACCGACTGACCCCACAAACTAACATGAGTCTTTTTAGCATGCTTTTTCCTCACTCACATGCTTTCTGGGAAACTTTCCAGAAGGTCACCCATCCTAAGATTTCTCCAAGTCAAGCACGCTTAACTATGGAGTTACTATGAAACGGGATTCCGAAAAGAAGATGCATCTTGTTAGTATAGGTAGTAGCAATTAATCCTTATAAACTTTCATTCAACTATGCAGTCCCATACCTGCACATCCTCTGGATCCCTCTCATTCCAATGTGAATTCAGTTTTCCCCTAGAAGCTTCTAGAAGTGTCTCATTGTCATGCCTCGTGCACTGACAACCACTCTCTCGCCCACAGGCGTTACATGTAACCACTCTCCGCCCTATTCGACCTCGGGTGTTACCTCCTCCTCTTGTTTATCTCCCTAGGATAGCCATACACCCCATGAAAGAACCACTTGTGATTGTCTCTACCATCCTCCACAGTGCATCCAATATGGTTATTAGAGTAAGAGAGAATGTCCACTCCGGTGGCCTCCCTTCAAATAAGAACAAGACGTCTAGACATACTTCTTCCCTCCCTAATACAACCAATAACATGACAACAATCAAAGCCTAACTTATCTTTAATCAGTAAACCTTCCTCAATACTGATGTGAGTTTCCATCAAGAAAACCATCTCAGGGTTTTCCAGACGGCAGAGCCTTGACAAGGCTTGAACTGCACAAGGAATCCCTAACCCCCTGCAGTTCCAGCTAATAATTTTTATTTGGTTACGCGATGTTAGTCATCCAACACCACCTCTGGTTCCTATTGTGTCGTATCATCTTCCTTGATTCGTTTCCTCTTCTTGTCACTACCTCCACAATCTTCAATTGTTCCTTCTGTGATAATAACATCCATAAATTTCCTTTTCCCAAGCTCCACCTCCTTCTGAGTTATTCGGTTGTCCATTGCCTTTTTAACACCTTTTCTCCTGGTCTATTTTTCCCTCTTCAAAGTAGTATCCTTTGTAATCTCACCACCCTCCTTACCTTTGTTTGAACTATCCACGACCCCAAAGGATTCTGCCATCGCTTTAATTTCCAATAGATTATTTTTGGAACTGCTACCTTTCTCTCTTGGACTTCCTATTTCCAACATAGACTTCCTCTTGGCCTGTTCCACTTCCACCTCTAATCTTTCTTTTTCCACAACATTGTTTGCAAATCTACTTTGGCTAGTAAAATTGTTGAACAAACTTTTATTGCAGTTACTGGAGCTGGAGTCATTCTTCCTTGGTTCCTCTATCGACTTTGGCAGTGGTGACACTCTGAGCCATAAACCAAAAGATAAATCTTGCTTATCAAGGTCTTAAAAAGCCTCCTCTCCCAGTTCTCCTATCGCTTTGCAATCTTTCATCTGATGACCAATCCGACCATACACAAAATAAAAGGTTGGAAGACATTCATACTTAAAATGGACTCTCATGTTTCTCTCCTTGAAGCGAACCACAATGCCTCTATTCAAAGTTTGTTTAAGGTCCATAGTGACCTTGATTCTCACGAATCTGCCATTTCTATGTGATTCCTTTTGATCTACTTCTTCAAAGGTGCCTAGAATGCCACCCAATTTCTTAGCCATAGTTTCTGATTGCAACACTACAGGTAAATTGTAGATCCTTACCTATAAAACTCCAAAATGCATATTAATGTCTGACGGTTGCTTTTCATCTGAGACGCGAGCTAGGACTAGGATATTTCCATCAAAGTTCCAAAGTCCACTTTTAAGAACATTCTAGAGATCTCTTTTCGTAGCAAAACAAAAAAGAAACATATTTTTACTCAACTATTGTGTCTCTACCAGATTCTTCAGCTTCCATGCGCTAATCATTATAGATGTGAAGGCACGAGCGTTAAAGTTGTTATCTATCCAAAGCTTACCCACAAGGGTTCGTTGGAAAACCTCTTCACGACACACTTCTGTTTCCCTTGAAAATCGGAAAACAACCGCTGATCTTCCAAATCTAACTTTGGTGACTACAGGATCGATCAGATTGATCCTAGGACATGTGCTAAAGGGTTTTTGTTTTGGAAATCTATCTAAGTTTCACACTTAAACAATATTAGGGTAAACGAACCTAAAGAAACACCTTGTTCGACTACGGAATAACTTAAAAGATAAAATAAAGCTTTCAATAAAAGAAAGAAAGAAGTTTGTTTGGAGAAGGGAAATTGGGTTAAGGGCGAAGAGAAAGGAATTGCATAGGAAAAAGAGGAGAAGGAAAGAAAGTAAGGAGAAAAGGTGCAAAGACAATAAAAGACTTTGTAAAAATTAAAGCAAGTAAAGTAAATTTCATTAAGATAAAAGATGGTGTGTTTACATCACATACATTCTCTATAATACTCGCTTTCTCTACGCTCGGATACTTGGAGTAATTCTAAGAGTAATTTGTACAATGGTAAATTACAACACACTTTGCTTATGTCTAAGACATCCTATTTATAGTAGTAAAAAATAACTTCTAATAACCTCCAACATCACCTCCTCTCGCCACTTGTCACAATGCATGGATCTACTGCTCATAAGGTGCCACGTGTCTTCTTAAGTATTTAGCAAACAAAACCGTTCCCTCCAAAACTTTCAAATTTCAAACCTTTCGACGAACCATCCACAACATCAAGCGGTCGAACGCCTAGCTTTTGGGTGAGTTCTTCGACTCCTTCTTTTAGCTGCCTTACACCTTTTGACCAACTTTCATTCTAAACTTGTTCTTGGTATTTGCATCTTGAATTCCTTTTCTTTGCATGAGGCGTCAAATTTAGGAGCTAACAAATTGCCCCCCAAAAATGTCTTTTCGACTTCTGATGTGGAAAAGCACATTTTTTTGACAATGTCTGTCTTTCGACGCCGCTTGTCCTCTTCATACGTGTCGTCTGATGTTCTTTCAACCAATACAAGTCTGGGAAGGTGAAAGGGAAGAAAGAGAAGCAAGAAAATAGAGAGGAACACGCAAGCCACTGCTCCGCCACCTTGATGCACGTTCCTGACGTCACTTTCATCATGTCGATTTTCTCGGGAATCACCAAAATCGTGGGCCATCATCACCTTTTCAACCTAGGGGACGTGAATTGCAACTGCTATCTCTGCCACCCTACATCCAAGCGCACACATGGCCCACTAACTCTATCCCCTTAATGATTAAAAAGTTTCAATCTTCCATACACTATATAAGTCATTCTTCTCTGATATTTTCATTTTTCCAACTTCTCTGACTCTTAGCAACATTCTTGCATTTCTCTCCCTCTAATCTTCTACTTCCCAACCAACAAACTCTTTACTTCTTTCAAAAAATGGATGATCATCAAAAGAGGAAAATTCCACTCAAAGGATAAACCTCTGCATCAACTCTTCCACCCTTTACCAGCTTGAGCGATCCTCAGGTAGTGAAGAACCAACAGTTCATTCGCGAACCCTTGTCAGAAGAGAAACGCCATATTTATGAATCGCAGGTAATCATTCCAGTTACTATTGCAGGTAAACCCTTAACCATGTCTGGCCCTTTACCTCCTCTAGGTCTTGATTATTCCGCCATTAAAGACTTCTTCCCGTCCTATAGAGTCACCAAACCTTTAGGGCAAAAAGATTCTAGCAAAATCTCCGCTGATGGCCCTGATAACCTAACCCTCTTCGACGTAGATCTTAGGTATCTCCATGACGGAGCCAGATTATTTAGGGCTACCCCCTACTTTAAAGATTCTGAACTCTACCTCAATTGGCTGGCGAAAATAGAGAAAGTGAAAGCCCAAGATTGGAAGGACACTAGGATTTATGATCTGATAATGATGTCGAAGGTAGGCCCCTCTTACTGCCCCTTTATGCTGGCTTCTTCTTTGTTTTTCTGGGATAGCACTCACAATACTTTCCACCTCCCTTGTGGGATGATGACACCCACATTGCTTGATGTAGCTGCCATTGTAGGCCTAAAACCCTACGGCCTTGTTTACGACCCTAAGATTAATAGCCACGATACCATAGGTTTCGCCAACACCAAACACACATACACAACCTTTGTTTAACATTATCATAACAAAAACAATGCCTCAGTTGATAACGAGGAACATATAGCCTTTCTGGACATGTGGTTATCTCGTTGTGTATTTTGTACAAAGTCCTTGTACAAAGTCCTGAAAGCCATGGCAACTTGCTGTTATCAGGCCCCTTTTGGCTCCTCCAATTGTGGCTTAATGCCACTTTTGAACATAATCTCCCCAACAGAGGCAAAGTCGATGAAGGTTCGTCTTCTGTCTATGAGAGAAGAGTCGAATGGCCTCGCTTGGCCCAACTTACTCCTAGAAAAGAATGACATACTCTTCGATCCAACTTATCCAACTTCATTCACATGTTCACCAAACGGTACGAGTTCACCTCGAGGATGGCTCCTTTTGCAGAACGAAGATGCGGTCCAGAGTGGTTTACCAAACCCTTCCCTGCTCCATTAAAGAAACAAGAAGAGGAGTCGAAGCTGATTTGGGAAAGATTCCTCATAACTCGACTACTGGTTCATAAATTAAACCTTGTTAAAGGTCAAACCAGCTTAGTAGCCTACCAACCCAACTTGGTGTCCAGGAAATTTGGGCTAATACAGACTTTGCCCAAGTGCCTATATGACTAGAAATCATATATCATACTTCCTCTAGCGGTGCTATCTCCCCTTGACTGTTCGACACAATTAGCGCGCCATGCCCATAAGTCTTTCCTTACGCCTGTCCACTTTGAACCTTCTTATTTCTTCTCCCAAGACTTCTACGAATGATGGTCGAAACACTATGCCTCAGAGTTTCTTGACGCCTCGAGTTTTGCTCGCTTGATTGACCAAGCTTTCGTTGATGTGCAGGAGAAGATCAAGAAAGGTATGTCTACCCATATCAAAGAGATTCAAGCCTTCCAGAAGTACTTCGAAACTGCCTATCGACCAGATGATGTTATTCAAACCATCCGTGAGGCTGCTGTTACTTTGAAAGAAAACTTTTCTAAAAAATTGGATAGTTTAAAGATTCCCTCTTCTGTTCCTCGTGAGAAACGGTATGAGGTTGCCTTTAAACTTTTTCCCCCAAAAGTCCCTCGACTACCAACTGCTGGTTTCGGCGTGGCTCTTGCCCTTCCATTCCCAGATTGGTTTATTTGTGGAGACGCCATAAAAATCCTTCGACAGCAGTCGAAGCCCAAAGTACAGCGGGTGGTTCCGACTAAACATACACTAAATACGTTTAAAGGGCACCTTCATGTTAGTATCTAAGATGTTCGCATCGAATCTGACATTCTTGAAGGTTCATTCCCCTTCGATTTGGACTTTCCTCTCTGAGCTTTATTGTTGCTAACTGGCTTTGGTTTTATTCATTTTTCAGCTGCTCCAAAACGTGTTGCCCCAGCAACTAAAACTGAAGGCAAGGTCGAGGACCAGAAGGTAATCCTACGCAACTTTCTACTATTTCGACCTCCTTAATCACTCTTAACACTTTATGCTGCTTTCAGGTTAGTCGAAAACCACCCACCCCTCAAAAGAGACTAAAAAGGGCTTCTGCTCAGATTATCATTGATTCTGATGACGAAGATGGATCTCCTCGTGAGAGTATTCAAGTAAAAAGAAAACGAAAGATCGTCCATGATATGGATACTCCTGATGCTCCATCCGCTCCTCTTGCAACCAACATGCCTCAAACCAATATTCCCCCTCCAGACCTTACTAAGGCTCCCACGGGGGATGCTTCGATCCAAACTGTTGTCCCTATGGAGAGTGACAACTCTAGCCCTGCTGATGAAAATGTCAAGGTATATTGCGCATCTATCTTTCTTTGGGTCTTGCACTGATTTTTGGTCCCATTCTTTTTAATGTATGTCTTTTCTAGGCTGATGCTGGGGCTCCACAATCTGACCCAACCAAGCTTCCTCTATCACTCTATCCCTTGAATAGCCAAGGTGAGCCTACCTATCATCCCACCTCTGATTTGGGTTCTGGTATGAGTTCTCTTGGTGAGATTAACAAACCTGATTCTTTCACAGTCCCTTCTTCACCTGCAAAGACAACTTCCCAACAGTCTCAAACTGATGGATCTGACCATGAAGACAACAACATTCTGGTCGATCCTATCACAGCAGATGATGAAGTCAACACTTTGGAGGGGGGAACAAACTTGATCGATATGAACAGTTCTCCTTTGGGTCAAACGATAGCTGTGGACGAAAAGGATGTTAAAGGTGATCGTGTTGTTGAAGATCAAGCCATGCATCAGTCTGAATTGAACGAGTCCAGTGATGAAGGTACTGGAGATGAAATGGAAGAGGATGGCGCAAAAGCAAAAGAAAGCCAAGATAAAGAATTAAAAATTGTGGAAACTTCTGTCAAAAAAACCACAACTGCTGAAGTGATAAAGACTCCTGTTTCTTCTACCCTCAAGGATACTCAAACAATCCCCCTCCAAGGCGAAACTCAGCTTACCTCCGCCAAACTGGATGCGTTGAAGGTTTCTAACCCTCGACAATACATCAGGCTTCTCTTGAGCAGGCGAAGTCATTCTTCTAGCCGAACTCCTAGCACCTCGACATCTGAAGGGAAAACCTCGAATTAGCCAACTAACAGTGCTCTCGATAAGATTAAGAAAAATATTTTCAAAGGGGATCTTTTCACCCTTCTGCAGATGGGCCCAGCCAGCCATCTTCCCCTCAAAGATCTTCTCCAACAAGTGGATCTTAAATCCCTTACTCTTAAGGCCGCAAATGTAATTCAAGAAGTTGGTACCTTAATTGACCAGGTTTACAAAGACTTTCGATTATTGCCCCAGCTTGAGGGTGACATTTAGACGAAAACAGGTAGTGAAGTTGTCGCTTGGACTGCTGTTGTCGACTCTGAAGAAAAGATCGCTGCATTGGAGGAAACGAGGGAGAAAAATAAGCAAGAGGTCCTTACTAATGAGGCGAACATTGCCTGTTGGGAGCGCAAGATTAAAAGACTTCGCAGTAAGATAACGAAAGCTAAGAAGAAGAATACTGAATCATCTTCTTTCGATGATTCCTCCTTAACAGCTGAACTTGAACATGCCGTTACCTACGCTGAAGAAGCCCGTCGCTTGGAATCTGAAGTTGCCCAACTGAGAACCGACAAAGCTCAATGCCAGAGCCGCCTCGAACTTCAAAAGTCAAACTACCTTAAGATGAAGGCAAACCTTCCTTTTTGATTTATTTAGGTTTTGTAATAGAGCAGATTCTACTGGCCTTTGTAAGCCATTTTAACTTTGTTTGTAAGATACTGAGCCATTTTGGCGTATTTGCTAATCACCATTTATGGATTTGCTTTATATTCGATTGTTATTCTGCTGATATTTTTACCTCTTGAAGTGGAGGCTTATATTTCTTTACATATTTGCCGTTTACTTTTAATATTCTCTCGTCTTTACTCAACTCTGTCACTTCATATGCCCCATTAAAGAATACTTTCAACACCTGGAATGGTCCTTCCCATTTTGGGGACCATTTGCCTAAAGACCTGACCTTTCAATCCATAGGCAGAATTACTCTCCATACTAAATCTCCGACTAGGAAAGCCTTTGCTTTGACCTTCTTGTTATATGATTTCTCCACTCTTTTTTTTTTGTCTTCTCAAGAGTTCTAGTGCTTTTAATCTTTCTTCGTCTAAATCGACTAACTCATCAAGCATCATGTCCCAATAAATCTCTCGAGGGATTTCGTGATGCCTTTGAATTCTGACCGACTGTATGTATATCTCAATTGGCAACACTGCGTCATGGCCGAAGGTCAGTCGATAAGGGGAAGTGTTGGTTGCGTCCTTCGGGGATGTTCGACATGCCCATAAGACTTGATCCAACGTCTTATGCCAATTTCTAGGCTTGCTTCCAATCTGCTTCTTTATCATGCCAGTTATCACTTTGTTTGCCGCTTCGACTTGGCCATTGGCCTGGGCATAATAAGGTGTCGAAGTAAGGAGTTTGAAGCAACCAACACGCCAAAGAAATGAGATTCAAACTCCTAAGCAAAACATTCTTAAACATATAGTGAAAAAGAAATAGAAAACTAAGAGTAACTTCTTCGTCTTCTTGCAATTATTAATAACCAAGAGACGACTTCTGTCACGTCAAATACTGGTAGCATACACTTGAAATGACGAGAATAAGAGAATCTCCACTTTGTTCATCTCACTCGATTCTCTGCATTTTACTAAGTGTTTCTTTCTCTTAAATGTTGAAATTCACTCATTTTCTCCAAGAGATCCTTTTATAGTCACTTCCACTAGGGTTTGTATGTTATCTTGGATCACGAGCTTGTGGATATTTGAGCCTTATGGCCCAAGGAAAAAAATATTCCTTCCAATTCTTCCATTTCACACCATTTTAGAATCAGGTACAATAATCATGTGGGGGACAAAATGTAGCGTGACAGGATGGTGGTGCAGGAATACAAGCAACACTATCCATTGCATCAAATAAAATAGCATGGCAATATAGTAGGTGTACTATGGTGCAATGTTTTGTCCTCTAATGCCTTCCTATTATTCCTTTACATAATCAATTCAAATATATTTCATTCTGCAGATTGTTGCCACATGTACCCTAGGAATATGAATGATGTTTCTCTATGATTTCAGCTGGATCAAGCTTCAAATTTTAGTTGGGTTAAAAATTTGTTCCAGACTGTCGTGTCGGGCTTCACCATAAGTTAACTCTACACAAGCAACAAATACATAAAATTAACAAAAGAGAGCATCTATTGTGCTCATTATAAACTACTCGAAAACAACAAAATGCAATCAATTAAGATACTAAATAATTAAAACAAAAAGTTAAATTCAAGTATTAAATCTTGTAATAACTCACAAAATATGAGTTATCACACCTCCAAACTTGAATAATGAATTGTCCTTAGATGATGCGACATATAACATCAGAAAAAAACTACTTCCCTTCATTCCCTATTTTAGTAGCTCATTCCTTATACAACTCAAAATCTATCTAAGGTGGCTTCCTCCAAAAACGGGAACAACTCAGTCTTGTTATTAATCAGCCTTTGTCAGTGCGTGTGTGTGTTTACTGATGTGATCCATCATGATAGAACTTTTCAAGCTCTGCCTTGTAGCATTTCATCCTTATTCATTCATTTTCTCCAGTTCATCCCTATTTTCTTCTTGAATCTATGCCACGTAAGCATTAATACTTAAGTTGATGACTCTTATCATCATTTTTTGGCCTAATGTCTGCTGGATGGTGTTTAAGGATTTCTGGTGTGATAAAACTTTTCCCAAGAGCCACTTCTACACAAGCACAAAATATATAAAATTGACAAAAAAAGTACCCAATGTGCTCTATCTTATATTAACTAAAGTACATAAAACTAAATAAATGACATTACTCAAGCTCTAATATACCCTAAATTTCAAGTATAAGAGGCTTAAATATCTAACACAAAATGAGTTATCAATTGGTATATCCGGAAAAGGACTTAAAGCTTCTGAATATGAAAGAGAGGAAGTGTGAAAGCTCTCTATATCTTTTCTGTCTGAGTGATTAATGTTTTGTAAAAAAATAAAAACCTCTTTGTAAAGCAGTATGGATAAATCACACACTCACTAAAATTATTTTTAAAGCCTCAATTTTTAAAATAAATTCACCAAAAATGTCAAATTGATTAGGGAAGTTTTTGAAATGCCTAATCAATTAGACCATATAACTAATCGATTAGATAAGGACGAAATAGGTATATTTCCATTATGACAGTGCCTTAATGGTTGATAACATCTCTCAATCAAAAACTTATAAATTGGGCTTAAACAATCAATTATTTATGGTAACTAAGTGATTATAATTAGGACCTAATCGATTAGGTGAATTAATTTGCCCATGAGGCCTATAAATAGAGGCCTTCTGTTTCATTTTTTTCATCCAGGAAACATGAGATATCCCACCATCCTATCTCTCAATCTTTGTCTAAATTATTTTTAATTCTCTCACATATTTTTAGTCATAACACTTTGAGAAACGTTCTTGAGTTTAGTGAGGAAGTTATTCTAAAAGGGGTATTATTGTAATTTCACCGTAAGTTATTTTACTTCTTGAGTGAATTATTCTTCCTTTGGAATAAATTATTTAGGTTTGATCTAAACATGTTAAAATCTTTTTGGGGGATTAATGTTAGTCTCTATTTGTTCGCAAGCTCCGCAATTTAAGGAAAAGCTCTTCTTTGGGTTCCTGAAGAATAACTAGAGAAGAATATTCACATTATTTCTTGAGCTCAACCCGATATAAAATCTCAGTTGGTTTGAGATCATCCCGGTATAAACCTCAGTTTAGTTCATCGTCAGCCATGTATAAAACCATGGTTCGGTTTGGCGGATTACCAGTTCAAAACTATACCTTGTTTCAAGATAAGTCCGTATAAAATATCTATTTTTCCTAGATACTAACCACTCAAATCTTTGTTCATATTTGGTGTGAATACTAACCACTTCATTCCATTATTTGTGATTTGTTGGAAGTAAATATGAAACTTCATTTTTCCTTATTTAAGGGATTTGCAGGCTTAACCTTCTAAAAGTTCTCAAACATTATTGGATACTCTCAAGATAAGTTCTTGGGAGAGGAGTAGGCCAGTTATATAAAATTGAATCCCTATAAATCTTTGGTGTTATCTCTCTTCCCTTAGCTTTTCACTTTCCTGCTTATTTTCTTTATCTTGATTTTCCACTGCGTTACCAAACCTTTGTTAGAAAATGTTTTCAAAATCTAATTTAGAAAATAATTTTATTTTAAACCAGTTTTTTTCAACCCCCACAATTCACCCTCTCTTATGTGAAAAGTCGCATGTTCAACACATAAATCTATTCTTCT
This sequence comes from Lathyrus sativus, assembly GCA_963859935.3. Taxonomy (NCBI): domain Eukaryota; kingdom Viridiplantae; phylum Streptophyta; class Magnoliopsida; order Fabales; family Fabaceae; genus Lathyrus; species Lathyrus sativus. The sequence goes on from OZ012738.1 coordinate 497,335,920, forward strand.
CTAAGAGGGAATCCTAATCCTCCTTCACCGCCTTCAACTCTGCCTCAAAGAAGAATATTCTATCTTTTACTATGGTAAAAATTATTGGATATGACTCCATACACAAAAGGGATAACTTCTAACTAAATAATTAATAAGTCTTAGATAATCTAGTCTCTAAACCAAACCAAGATTTGGCACAGGTTGATCTCGAACCAAGATAGAGTATTGAGTTGTCTATCCTCTAAACCAAACCGTATTTTAGACAAACTAACCACAAACCAAACCAAGATTTTTACTAGGCTCGTAGTGAACCTACTGAGTTTTTACAACAAGCTAAACTCAAAATCCAAGAGGGATTTTACTCGTGCTGATTGTAGCAAACAAGATTGTGAGTGTAAGCTATTAATTAACTTAACAAAAATGCAAGAATCGCCACCACACTTTTATTTTATTTAAAAGGAAAGGAAAAAGAGCGAACAAAAACTAAGCAAGTTCTAAACGAGAACAAAAGAACAGAGACTGGGTAAGGGGGTTGGTTACGCTAAGGAAGGTATTAGCACCCAAAACGTCTATAGTACTCTATAAAAACCCTTTGAAATATCTATGTTTTTTTTTGTTTGAAAAGGTTTGTTTGAAATGATATTGGGGAGATGAGAGGAGAATCATGTTTTAAGATTTTTGTGTTTGGAGAGACTTGTCACCTCATGCCTATGTACCCACAAAGTGCAATATAGGATCGAAACCCCGTAGTTCGTGGTACGAATAAAAAAATAGGTTTGTTATGGTTAATTTTAATGTAAAGGCAAGTCGTCATTTCCAAACGAATAGTTCCGCTTAAAGAGACGGCTCATGTCTAAACTTATGGAAACGTTTTAAAAGAAAAAAATGCATAAGGCACAAAAGGTTTGAGTGAGTTTGAATAATTTTTATGTCTCTTTGAAAAGAGTCAAAGTATGATTAACATTGATTGAAATTTATTAAAGAAAAGGAAGTTTGAAAAAGCACTTAACAAAAGTCAAGGTTTTATTGTGAAAGAGGTTTAATTTTGAAAACAAGAAAGATTTTGAAAAAAGGGAGAAAATTTGAAAATTGAAGAAAGGGTGAAGAAGAAGTGACTATCCTAGAGCAAAAAAATAAAATCTAAGGATAAGGACGGTCTAACTACATAAGAAAGCTCCATAATATAAGCATTTCTTTCTTTAGATTAGACCTTGATCAAAATAAGTCTTCAAAAGAGAATTCCAAGTACCCAAAATCCAAGGTTTGATATCACAAGCTTTCAAGCATAGGTTAAGATCCTAATTTTAGGTCCAAAGTTCCATGTCCAATGCAAAGGATAGTAACCATAGTCCAACATTAAAAGAACAAGTTTTTTAGGGGTTTAATCTTTTATTAGTGTTTTGAACAAGATATGGTCCAAGTGGACAAAAGAAAAAGAGAGCGGAAACAGAAATAATATGATATGAGATGATAATAATGGAACATAAAAATAAAAGAGAGATATGAAGCGAGAAGGAAACATAAACAAAATTAGTACAATAATATTGTTAGTGAGTTAGTGATTAGTTATTAGAACAAATGATCAACGATGGTCAAATAATAAATATAGGCCAAAGTTAATGAAGACCCATTAGAGGATTTATAAAATCAAAGCCTCATAACAACAAGTTTCATAAGTAATGGACCCAAGACAAATAATCAACCATACTTGGACTTTCAAACATAAGTTTGAGCCACGAATAACCATTTTCTGATGCGGGAGAATTTAGCGCTATGTTAAGCAATCATAACCGGGCTTATGTAGAAGTGACGACTATCGGAGGCCGGTCAATAAAAATGTTTGTACTAATGTATGCTAGAGAGATGATATGTAGATCATCCTCCGAAAGAAATACTGTATGAAAAGAAAATAGGTAACTGATCAGTGGTTTTTATATGATATTTTATCGTTAGTTTTTGTTAATCATTTGTTATGTCTTGTCGTGTTTTATTTGTTTTTATTGCATTTTACGCGTCGATTTGGTATTGTCACTGTTTCTAGGTTCAGGTAAACAATAAAGGAGAACCAGAGTGAAAGTCTAGGAAGATGGCAAGAATTCGGAAGAGCTTCTGAAGTGGACCAGGAGCCTGACACGGCTGCCCGTGTCAGCTGACATGACCCCCGTCAGGAAGTGCTCAGAAAGACGAGAATTGAGGGAAACCAGGGAGTTGACACGACCCGTGTCAACACACCTGGGACTTGGAAAAATCTAGTGCAATTGTAACAGGAAGCCAACACGGCCGCCCGTGTCAGCTGACACGACCCGTGTTGGTTAAAACGCTTCATTCTCTATTTTTCTTGTATTTTTGACACTTGTAATCCATGAGGGTATTTTGGGTATTTACCTAGTGCTGAGTTTGAGTTGAGACTATTTGAGACGTGTTTTGAGAAAAGAAAAGGGACATTTTGGAAAAGAAGGAATTTGACGATCAAGATTGGAGCGATCAAGGATTTGGAAACTGAAGGTTCTCATGAGCGGAAGCGATTGAAGATCAAGGCAACCCTATTATCTTGTAATGTTCAGTCTAATTGTTGATTTGATTTTTATTATTATGAGTAGCTAAACCCCCCAATGCTAGGGGGGTGTCCCTGAATTGACTCTGTAATGACCTTGTTTCCTTTGAATAATTGATTTCCCTGCTTGCTAATCATCGTTGTTATTGTATAATGTTCAAAAGGCTTTTCTTATTTGACAAATAAGGATCCAATTTACGTTAACCTTAGGTTTGGAAAAACAATCGTTAACACGTTTATCCGATAATACTATAGTAGATATTGCCTAGGAATGGGGATACCCTATATTAACCGTAATGTTTTAGATAAACTATATTGCTTGGCATTGTTCCTATACCGCCAAGGAATTGGGGCATAGGGAGAATACCAAAGGGTTTTCTGCTAAGGAATTAGAGTGAACTAATCTTTAAAACCGATCACGATTGAATTGAACAGTGATTTCTGAAAACTAAGGATTAAGGTTATTACAAGGTTTTTCATACACCCTACCCTAGCATGCCTCTTATAACTGTCTAGAACCTTTATTTTACTGCTTTTGCCTTTTGGCATTTACATTTTGCAAACAACAAACCAAAACTCCTTTGACTTTTTATTCAATTGCATTACTATAAAACTTGTATTCATACGCAGTCCGCGAGATCGATATTTGGGGAATTTCCCCTTATTACTACATCGGTAAAAATAATACACTTGCGATTTTACCGGTCAATAACGATCTCATCTTCATTAAGAACTAAAATAAGTTCCAATGATATTGAAGATTTCATCGATCAAAAGAAAATGAGAGATAGATGAAGAAATGCCAAATTGAACCACACAAAGATGTAACCCAAAGCAAAGAACAAAAGGAAAGGGAGGGAAAAGACAATGGAACCAAAAAAGTCCCAAAAACAAGCAAAAAACACATTCTGGACATTGGTTAATCGATTAACACTGCTTAGACAGTAAACAATTTGAAAAAAAAATCAACATTCATGATCTAACCATTTCTTCAAACATCTAACAATCATGAATGACAATTAGCACGAAAATTCAAGTAAAACACCAACAAATAGAACCAATAAAACACAATTTGCAAGATCCAAAGATCAAGCAACAAGAATCAATAATAGATTATATTGTGGAAGATGGATCAAGAACAACAATGGTGGAATGGGGGTTTACCACTTCAAATTTGAAATTGCTTCAAATTAACTTCAAGAACCACACTCCAAAGCCTTGATCTACTGAAATTGATGATGAAAAAGTGATTGAATAAAGGTTTTAGCTCAAAGATTAGTAAGTTCCAATGAAGAACTTACTAACTTTCAAAAGAAGAAAGAGCTTTGGTGAACTTTGTGGTTGAAGAGAACTGAGAGAAATTTTAGCAAGGTGAATTTGGATATCAAAGCTTGAAGAAAGAATGAAATGAAGCCTCTATTTATAGAATTTAGGCTTAGAAATTTTGGTGGTTTGGAATTTGGTTTGGGAACAAAAATTAGGCTTGGAATTTGAGTTTGGAGGCAAAATCAAGATCAAGTGGTGATTAGTGAAGGTGTATGGTGGGAATCAATTATGATGGGCTAGGGGAATTAAAATGAAGTGATCTAGAATATTCTCATGATGAAATATTTGAAAATTGGTGCCAAAATGCTGCAGAATTTGAATTTGGCTCATTTTCTCAAAAAACGCATCGGTTAATCGATTTACCATTTGCATGTACAAATGTGTTAATCGATTAACACAGTAAAAAAGTGTAAACATTTGCCTTTTGATGTGTTGTCTTGGCTCTAGCTCGATTCTTTTGACTTGTCAAAGAAGGCATGAAAGTAAACACATTAACCTTGGAGTCTCTTGAATAAAAGTCAATCAAATCTTGGGAAACTCTTGATCAAATTATTTTGAATTATTTACAGATCAACTTTGACTTTACTCAAATGAAATTTATTCGAGCTGAGGGACTGTTGATTGATGTTCTTGATTCCACCTCTTCCTAAAAAAGTGTTTGTAAAGGAAAAAACAAACATATTTTTGGATTTTTATTAAAGGTTAGTAAACATAAACATACAAATAAAAGCAAACAAGAAACACACAAATGCTCGACGATTCCTGCAAGGTATAGACCCAAAGATGAGAGGAATAGAGGAACCAAAGCCTGATCTTGTTTGTGATGCAAAGATACAAATGAGATGTGGGAAATCTTAGGGGTAAAAATTAGGGTATTACAGCTGCCCCTATTTAAGTTTGTTCTATCAGGAGATAATAAAGTTGAAAACTTCTTCTCGAAAAGATTTAAGATACTTAAATACGAAAAACCACATTTTTAGCCCAAAGATGCCACAAGATGATATGAATGAAAAAGATAAAACACTCTGTGGGGAAGCTTAAAACAAAAGGTTTACGGTAAATTAAGTGTAAAGACGTGAAAAGACACGTTGGGGAACAAAAGCTATTTCTGGAGATCTGTCAAGGTGACAAGAAGTATCTGTCAATAGTTGGAAAGAGAGGGACAAGACCCGGGAATAAGAGTAGTGGCATACAAGAATAACATTGGATGGAAACTACGAACGAGAAAAAAGTATGTCAATAGATGTCCAAGAATGACATTGGACAGTAACAAGAAATTTTCTGGTAAAAACAACAGCGTCATCCAAGAATAGCATTGAATGGACGCGAAAAACACTCTATTGGGGATAAGATATCCAAGAATGGAATTGGATGAAAGGAACTATAACATTCAAGAATGTCATTGAATGGGGCAACAACAAACATCAGAGACATCTAAGAAAGGCATTGGACAGAGACAAACTCAAATGACGATATATCAATCAACATCCAAGAATAACATTGGATGAAAAAAACTTCCATTTGAAAAAATTCACTGGGGACATCTGAGAATGGCATTGAATGACAAGGGTAAACATCAGAGATATCCAAGAATAACATTGGACTCAGCTGAGGAAAATATATCCAAGAATGGCATTGGACAAAAGATATCACAACATCCAAGAATGGCATTGGACAGAAGGAATTACAACATCTAAGAATGACATTGAATGAAGTGAGAAAAGTTCTGGAAAATACATCAGAAGCATCCAAGAATGGCATAGGATAAAAAGAGTTCAGGATATCCAAGACTGGAATTGAATAAAGTGAGAAAGAATTTTCAGGAATGGCACTGAAATTAAAGGTAAATCACTACATTCAGGAATGACATTGAATGATAGTGAGAAAGACATCCAGGAATGGCAATGAATGCAAAGGAGAAAACTCATCCAGGAATGGAACTGAGTGAAGAGATAAAACTTACAGGAATGGCACTAAAAGATATCCAAGAAAATTTGTTGGGGATTACATAAGAGACACATGACTTCTAGGAATAGTACTAGGAGAAACAAGAGGAACAAGATATCTAGGAATGGCACTGGAGATCAAAAGAGACAAACGTCCAAGAACGACACTGGAGTGAAAGAATACAAAGATCCAAAAATAGCACTGGAATAGAAGAAGACAAACATCTAACAACAACACTAAATGCACAGGGAAACGACAACATTCAAGAACGTCACTGAATGAAAAGATAGGTAAATGTTTTAGTAGGTGCCAAGTAAGTTGGAATTCGATCACAAGGTAAGATGTTGATAGCAACATGAACTCAGGAGATGCACATGAGCGTGAAACACACTTTGAGCTATGCAAAATTTTCTATGAATGATTTATGCATGTAATGCAAATGATTGGGATAACCGAGATAGACTCTTTTGTGAGATAAGAATGGAACTCTGATTCCTCAACACATGGAACACTGCCAACTCTGCTTGGATAGAAGATGGTTAACATATCTCTGTCACACTTATGAATTGTATCAGGCTGATAGTCCTTTGAGGAAAGACATGAAGAGCTGCTTGAGTATTCTTGAAGAAAACTGCCCCAGATTGATTTTCTAATGAGGATAAATTGATCATGGCTTCAGCTTGACTATTGTAGGGAAAAAAATGATCATGGCTTTAATTCATGAAATAAATATTGAGGATAAATTGATAATGGCTTTAGTTCTTGAAATGAATGCTGCGAATAAACTGATCATGGCTTCAGTTCTTGAAATGAATGTTGCGGATAAACTGATCATGGCTTCATCTCTTGAAATGAATGCTGCGGATAAACTGATCATGGCTTCAGTTCTCGAAATGACTCTTGAGAAGTCTAAACTCAGTATGAGTCTTGAAAGAGATCTTATGGTTAACCAATTCTGAGAATAACTTACATTGAGCAACAAATCTTGAACTAATTCACAACAGGATCTGGAAGTAATGTGCCCCTGATTGGACCACTGACCAAGTTTCTTAACTGTTTAAAATTTCTTGATAAGGAAAGTTTGTATGCAAATAAAATCATTCATTCAAACATGGTAATTTTAATGCAAAGTTCATGCAATTTGAAATCAAAATCATTTTTGGAATAATATTATTGATGAATAGAAAATGAATCACTTGTCAAAACACGGTGATTTAGACATTCAAAATGAAAGAGAAATCAAAGGTAAGACATCAAAACCAATGATTGACAACAAATTTAGAAGTCAGTTTATGCAACCTTGCTGTAGTATGCTTTCAAAAGAAACCTGGCTTCAATTAGGTCTTTTGAGGGTTGTAACATGGTCTGGTTCACAGATTTTGAAACAAAGGATATAGGTTCAAAGTTTATTTGTACCCAACCCATTCTTTGTGATGATCTTCAGTCCTATGTTCAGTTAATTCAACCAATGCATTCAAATTCCAAGCGATTTTGGAATTGCAACACTGTTATGATGATGAATCAATAGCCAATAGATTTTTGATATGGAAGTTTCTTTTTATTACATGTTTTATTGTTTTTGATGAGGAACTCAGTCAACTCGTTTTTTCTTTGAGGATTTTGGTAATCTCTCGATTGATTTTTATTTTGTTATCCCTAACTTTTGCCTGAACTATGTCATTTGAGCTTACAGTCAGCGGGATGTCCTAATTTTTGCATAAGTCTTCTTCATAGGTTTTGACTTAGCGGGCTTTTCTTTTGATATTTTGTCATTCTTTTTTTTTGAAAGATAGTGATTGCATGTCTTAATGATTACGGTGAACCACCATTGGCTTCTAATTTGAAATACATATTCAACACTACTTTGATGTGTACGAAGGTAAACTTGTGATTGTAACCTTTATTGGAAGGTATCTTGAATGATTCTCTTGTGTTTCAATGCATAGTCAAATTAACTAAGAACTATCCATCCCCAGGTCAAGATTGCGGGTTTTTTCATACAAAAAGAAACTCCAACTTCTAGGCTCAAAGGGGTTGACAAGGGATTAACTTCCTTATTTCTCCAGTGTTTGGGAGTTGAAATAATGCCTGTACATCATCAGCCAAGTTTTAATTAAAAGCATACAATTTAAAAATTCTGGGTATTTCGTTTTCATCGTCCTCCCTCCAATATTTGCATAAACAAAAGCTTGATAAAGAAAGTTAACATGAGATATATTTTTGTTTTATGAAAATGAAAGCAAAAATATATAGACAATGGATGTAAATGAATTGAATCAAAACATTGCAATGCTCATTTCATTAAAATTAACCATGAAAGTACATACAAAGTTTGAAAGCAAACAATCAATACAATCAAAGAAAAATGCAAACAAAAAGAAACACAACCTAGTGACTAATCAGCAACAAGGATGAGCTGTCCTTTTTGAAACACTAGCTTTAGGAGATGATCTATCTGAACTGACTCAAACTTCACTTGGCATGCTCTGGAAAAGGATTGTTGACAACTTTAGAATTAATATCGTGAAAGGTGAGGATCTTGTCTTTGATAAGCTCTTGTACTCTAGCTTTCAATTCATAACAACCTTCCGAGTTATGGCCTGCCCCACCTTGATGAAATTCACAATGAAGATCAGCCCCATAGCCGACTGGGAGAGGATTTGGAGGAGGAGGTAAAGCCCTGGTTGTAATCAAACCTTTCTGAACAAGACCTAGATATAGCTCAGTGTAGGACATCGGGATAGGATGAAATTTACCCCTATTGCGATTCTGATTTTGTCTAACAACATGATGAGGAACTTGAATTTGTTGAGCATTGACAATAGGAACAAATGCATCTACATATGGTTGACCATATTGTTTTTGCCTGCGATGAGGTTTCCTTTCAACTGAAACATCATGGGTATCGCCATCCTTCTTCTTTTGAAAATTCCCAATGGACTTTCTTGTACCATTAAAGGCTTCAACATTTGTAATCTTTTCCTTCTTGACACCCTCTTCTAGTCTTTCTCCAATAGTGACTAGGTCAGGAAAACCAGAGGATACACTGCCTACCATTTCCCCCCAAAAGAGTGGCTGAAGAGTGTCCATGAACAATCTAGTCAATTCCTTTTCTGCCAAGGGTGGCTCCACCTGAGCAGCTAGCTCTCTCTAGCGCTGAGCGTACTCCTTAAATGATTCTTTTTCTTTTTGAGACATGTTTTGCAGTTGACGGTGATCAGGTGCCATTTACAGATTGTACTTATACTGCTTCAAGAAAGCATCATCCAAGTCCTTCCAGCTTTGGATACGATTCTCCTTAAGTCCCATATACCATTTCAGTGAAGCCCCACTCAAGCTGTCTTGGAAACAGTGAATGATCAATTTTTCTTTGTTGGTATAGGCAACCATCTTGCGGTAGTACATCACCAAGTGGCTTTCGGGATAGGTGTGCCCCTTATATTTCTTAGATTCAGGAGTTTTGAATTTGGCAGGCATAACCAAGTCTGATACTAAGCACATACCCATTATGGAAACGCCAAAGAGATCATTCCCTTCCACGACTCTTATCCTTTTATCCAGAGTTTGCCATTGCTCTCTGATTTCCTCAATGTATCCAGGTTCTCCCTAACTTTCCAATTGTGGACTAGCAACATGGTACACGAAAGCAGGATTCTCAAGAGTAGCTTGAGCAATATTATGCACAACAGGCTGAGGTTTAGTGAATAACAAAGTTGAAAATACCGGCAGTACAGATGGGCCAGCCATTGGAGTAGTTGCAAAGGGTGGTGAGTAATTCAGAGTAACCCAGATTCTGGCCAAGTAGTAGCTGGCTGCTGGATCAGTGGAAGGTTAACAACAATAATTGAGATTTCATATATCACAATCCTCTGAGGTGGTTCTCCTCTAGCAATCAAAACGTGCATCATTTCTATGAGCTTAGTCATGCTGGTCTTCAACTCATCAATTTCCATTCTGACTTCTGCACTGTGTTGTTCTTGATTTTCCATTCTCAATCTGACGACAACTCTAGTTCTGTAGTGATGTTTAGGAAACAACTTGATGGTGAACAAATAACTGAAGAAGGAGACAGTTGAAATGAGTTCGCTGACAACTTGAAGGAATGCATATGTATGCTCATGAATGCAAGAGTGCATGGATGTCACAGAAACAAACAAGATCACATAAAGCACACAGGTCAAAGGTCCGAGTCAAGATCATGGAGCCAAGGTTAAGAACCAACCCACAAAGGTATGTACTAAGATTATATCAGTACCTGTAGAACAAGGTTCTAAAAAGTTCCCAGAGTCATAATTCCATCTTTTGGATATTATCGCCTTAAACGACTACTCGTTGGCCAACAATATTCTCAAAAGAAACTCGTCTGAGTATGGTATCACATACCAACTAATGCAAGTCTACACCTGAACAACCACCGCACCACGTCCTAATAAGGCCAAGATGGGTTAAAGGGTTCTAAGTTCCTAGCTTTTCAGGCTCCCAGTTCGGAAAAAGTAATGCCAAATACGACTACTCGTATGACATCAGTAATCCCAAAGGGGCCTCCACTGAGCGGGGGATCTCAAGTTAGCTTAGTAAGGACTACTCCATATAAGCCGAACAAGACTATACCTCCCTTCTATCATAAGTTAACTCAATTCCGGGTATAGGACTTATCTAACCACACAAGATCACCAAGCATAACAAGTAATAACAAACAAACCAAACAAAAAGAGATAAATAAATCAAAGTAGGCTAAACCCATTGAGAACCAGAATTCCCCAGCAGAGTCGCCATTTTTCTGTAGCGGCAAAGATTGTGAGTGTAAGCTATTAATTAACTTAACTCAAAAAGTCAAGAGTCGCCATCGCACTTTTATTTTATCCAAAAGGAACGAAAAAAAGCAAACAAAACCTAAGTAAGTTCTAAACGAGAACAAAAGAACAAAGCTGGGTAAGGGGGTTGGTTATGCTAAGGGAAAGTGTTAGCATCCAAAAAGTCTATAATACTCTATAGGAACCCTTTGAAATATCTATGCTTTTTTTGTTTGAAATGAGATTGAGGAGATGGTAGGAGAATTATGTTTTAAGATTTTTGTGTTTGGAGAGACTTGTCGCTTCATGCATACGTACCCACAAAGTGCAATATAGGATCAAAACCTCGTAGTTCAAGGTACAAATAAAAAAATAGATTTGTTATGGTTGATTTTAATGTAAAGACAAGTCATCATTTCCAAATGAATAGTTCCGCTTAAAGAGATGACTCATGTCTAAACTTATGGAAATTTTTTAAAAGAAAGAGTGCATAAGACACAAAAGGTTTCAGTGAGTTTGAATGCTTTTTATGTCTTTTTGAAAAGAGTCAAAGTATGATTAACATTGATTGGAATTTATTAAAGAAAAGGAAGTTTTAAAAAGCACTTGACAAAAGTCAAGGTTTTATTGTGAAAGAGGTTTAATTTTGAAAACAAGAAAGATTTTGAAAAAAGGGAGAAAATTTGAAAATTGAAGAAAGGGTGAAGAAGAAGTGACTATCCTAGAGCAAAAAGATAAAAGCTAAGGATAAGAACGGTCGAACCACACAAGCAAGCTCCATAATATAAGTATTTATTTCTTTAGATTAGACTTTGATCAAAATAAGTCTTCAAAAGAGAACTCAAAGTACTCAAAATACAAGGTTTGATATCACATGCTTCCAAGCATATGTTAAGATCCTAATTCTAGGTCCAAAGTTCCATGTCCAATGCAAAGGATAGTAACCATAGTCTAACATTAAGAGAACAATATTTTTAGGGGTTTAATCCTTTATTAGTGTTTTGAACAAGATATGGTCCAAGTGGACAAAAGAAAAAGAGAGCGGAAGCACAAATAATAATATGATATGAGAAGATAATAATGATGCATAAAAATAAAAGAGAAATAGGAAGCGAGAAGGAACCATTAAGAAAATTAGTACAATATTATTGTTAGTGAGTTAGTGATTAGTTGTTAGAACAAATGATCAACGATGATCAAATAATGAACTTAGGCCAAAGTTAATGAAGACTCATTAGAGGATTGATAAAATCAAAGCCTCCTAACAACAAGTTTTATAAGTAATGGACCCAAGACAAATAATCAACCATACTTGGACTTTCAAACATAAGTTTGAGCCACAAATGATCATTTTTTGATGCGGGACAATTTAGAACTATATTAAATAATCGTATTCGGTCTTATGTAAAAGCCACGACTATCTGAAGTGAGTCAATAAAAATGTTTGTACTAATGTATGCTAGAGAGACGATATGTAAATCATCCTATGAAAGCAATAATGTATGAAAATAAAATAGGTAATGATCTCATCTTCATCAAGAACTAAAGTAAGTTCCAATGATATTGAAGATTTTTATCGATCAAAAGAAAATGAGAGATAGATGAAGAAATGCCAAATTGAACCACACAAAGATGTAATCCAAGACAGAGAATAAAAGGAAAAGGAAGGAAATGGAAATGGAACCAAAACACTCCAAAAAACAAGCAAAAAACACATTCTGGACACTGGTTAATCGATCAACCATTTGCATGTGCAAATGTGTTAATCGATTAACACTGCTAAGAAAGCAAAAAATTTGAAAAAAAATTCAGCATTCATGATCTAATCTAACAGTTTCTTCAAACATCTCATGATCATAAATGAGAATTAGCACGAAAATTCAAGTAAAACAACAACTAATAACACCAATAAAACACAACTTACAAGATCCAAAGATCAAGCAACAAGAATTAACAATAGATCACATTGTGGAAGATGGATCAAGAACAACAATGGTTGAATGAGGGTTTACCACTTCAAATTTGAAATTGCTTCAAATTAACTTCAAGAACCACACTCCAAAGCCTTGATCTACTGAAATTGATGATGAAAAAGTGATTGGATGAAGGTTTAAGCTCAAAGATTAGTAAGTTCTAATGAAGAACTTACTAACTTTCAAAAGAAGAAAGAGCTTTGGCGAATTTTGTGGTTGAAGGGAAATGAGAAAACTTTTAGCAAGGTGAATTTGGCTATCAAAGCTTGAAGGAAGAATGAATTAAAGCCTCTATTTATAGAATTTAGGCTTGGAAATTTTGGTGGATTGGAATTTGGTTAGGTAACCAATATTAGGCTTGGAATTTGAATTTGGAGGCAAGATCAAGATCAGGTGGTGATTAGTGAAGGTGTATGGTGAAAATCAATTATGATGCTCTAGGGGAATAAAAATGAAGTGATCTAGAATATTCTCATGATGAAATATTTGAAAATTGGTGTTGTAATGCTGCAAAATTTGAATTTGGCACATTTTCACAAAAAAATGCACTGGTTAATTGATTAACCATTTTCATGTACAAATGTGTTAATCGATTAACACAGTAAAAAAGTGTGAAAATTTTCCTTTTGATGTAATGTCTTGGCTATGGCTCGATTCTTTTGACTTGTCAAATAAGGCATGGAAATAAACACATGAACCTTAGAGTCTCTTGAATAAAAATCAATCAAATATTGGGAAACTCTTGATAAAATGATTTTGAATTATTTGCAGATTAACTTTGACTTTGTTCAAATGAAATTTATTCGAGCTGAGGGACTGTTGATTGATGTTCTTGATTCCAACATCTTCCTAAAAAAGAGTTAGTAAAGGAAAAAACAAACATATTTTTGAATTTTGATTAAAGGTTAGTAAACATAAACATATAAATAAAAGCAAATAAGAAACACACAGATGCTCAGTGATTCCTGCAAGGTATACTCCCACAGATGAGAGGAATAAAGGAACCAAAGCATGATCTTGTTTGTGATGAAAAGAGGCAAATGAGATGTGGAAAATCTTAGGGGTAAAAATTAGGGTGTTACACTAATCTCGAAGTGATTCCGTGTTTAACTGGACTGAGCTCAAGAACCGTTCTGAAGATTTTCACTAGTTGAATTTTACGAACCAAAAAAGAGTTTTTTTCGTCAATGGGGAAACTCACGAATTGGACAGAGATTTCCTAACATAATTTCTGAAATATAAGAAAAAGCTTTTAACTAGTTTAGCTTGTAACCAAAATAAAAAATTCCTCTGGAAGAATTATTTACTCAAGAGAAAATATTCACTCTTAGTAAATGTACACTTTTTCCCTCACACAGAACAATATTCCTCACTCATACTCAAGAACACTCTCAAAGTACTTTGGCTAAAATATATAATAAAATATGAGAGATTTAGAGAGGTGGTGAGAGAAATGAAAAGTGAGATTTTTCACGATTTGCAGATGGAAAAAAGTGATGGAGAAACTTTCAATTTATAGGCCTAGGCATGGTATAAATTTGGAAACAATCCACGAGCATATTCAAGGTCCTAATCGATTGTACTAATTGATTAGACACCTTAAAAAACCGATTTTTGAGGCCCAAAATGGAAATATTTAGAGCTAGTACCAATAATTAAGAGACTTCTCCAATCGATTATAGAGTTAATTAAGAATAATATAGTCGATTAGGCAAATGATCTAATCGATTAAAAAGTTAGAAAAATCCCTTAATCAACTGAGCAATATCTTAACCAACTGGTTAGGATTTAAAAATATTCTTGGTGATTTAATTAAAACACAAGAGCCCAAATATTTAGCCCTTGTGTCTTCACAAGACACTATTCACCCAGACAAACATGACCAAACGAGCTTTCACGATTCATCTATTTCATAACTATGAAGTTTCATGTCTTGGCATCATTATCTTTCACTTCATCCTCACACAAAAACTTTGAGAATTCTTGATGATGCTTAAGATATCTCCATGTTGATTATCATCATTTGAGAGTTTAGAGGTAGAATCACTAATGATCTCTAAAATTTAAGTCTTCATTTGAAATTCGTTGGACTATAGTGTTGACTTTAAATAAATGTCTAGCTTGATTCAGAGGGATAAATTAATCAACCATCTTGTTCATCTTTAGCCGCTTCATCCATCTTTATTAGTTGCTTGACTTCAAGTTTTGTCATTATCAAAACTAAAAAGCTATTAGTCGACTTGCAACTTTTCTATCCAAAAGCTTTCCCATCTTAGATTACTTTCTTACTATACCTGAAACAACATAGATTCATATTCTCCCCCATTTTTACTGGTGACAATGTATCTCTCAGGGTGGTGGTAAAAAAGAAAACTGATAGATAAATTTGGAGTAGTTAAACTCGCCCTCGCATGAGTAAAGACTAAAGTCTGCTCCCCTGAGAGTATATTCCCACATTTTGTATAATCAAAATGGTGGATAAATATGCTATAGAGTAATTGAAAATACATAAGCACATAGGTCACACATAATTTACTAAGTAATAGAAAAACATTGCTTTATTAATTCAAATACTAGAATTCAAATGTTGACAAGGAAAAAATAGTAGGAAATATGAAGATTCTAGAAAGTAGAAAAATACGTAAAATAAAACACACTTTACTGCTAAAACTAAAAACACATAAGTGAGACTATTATTTTCCAGTACTATCATCCTCTCTTGAGGTACTTCTCTTGATGATAGACATATCCTTTTCCAAGTTCTGAATGACCAGAGTATTTTGTTAAGAGATTTCCACAAGTGAATTTAGAACTATATCATTTATTGAGACTAGTTAGGCTATAACTTTTCCTTCATCCATTGATTTGTTCCTTAGTTCTTCTTGAAAGATACAAAACCTCATACTACTGAGCAAGTTGTAGTTGAGGTTGGAGTGGCTTTGATCCACTTATTCTTCCATAGTGTCTACTCCAACAAAATATAGTATCTTGCTGATTAAAGCTCCATATGATACTCCTGATGTTCGATTTAACTCATAGTAGACCATATCGAGAAGTATTCTGTTAACTCAATTTGTTTGAAATTGTTGGGTTAGTAACCATAAAGGGACCACATACTCTCTAATGACTATTTAAATATTATCTTGCCACGGGAGAACTATCCTTGTGATCAAATTGTGGGCCATATGAATCTTTGCCTTTATGTAGCTTGCTTTGATAGAAAGCTTCCTATCATCCATGGGGTTCATGAAAAAAGAGATGATGGCAGTGGAAATTTTGAAACTTTTGAACTTTATTGGCCAATTATAGGTATAGGATACTCCACTGAACAATAATTCAAACATTTTGCAAAACTGATATATATGAATATCAATCTCTATTCCTTTTACAAATGACTTCGAAAATAAATCTTCACATTTTAGGTTGGAGTATAACTCTCTTACAAGATTTTGGAACACTTGATCTGATATTTTTGTAAAAAATTCCATTAGCAAACCTTGGTAGATGTGAACATACGACTTAAATTTATCGAGAAAACTTTATTCCATAACAATAGACCGTAGTACCCTACAGTTGGAAATTCCATTCCTTTCTTGACTTCTTGAGGTTGAACCTTCCAAGAAATTTTTTTTTGAAGAAATTCTAGAGGGAAGGCTTTTTGTTGGAGCCATAGATGATGAAAATTATGGTGTAGAGTAAAACTCACACAAAACACGAGAATAAATAGAAAATGATGATGCAAAAGAAGGGAATATAAATGCCTATTTATATAATTTCTTATAACATTTTGGAAGTGCAAAAACTCCACAAAATACTTGAAGATTCAGCCCATAAAATATTAGAACAAAAAATTTCCAAAACAAGCCTTTAATAGAATATTTTTAAGGCCTAATTGATTATGTGGTGATAATTTTGAAGATTTCACGTGTTCTCCATCAAAGCTCTGACTTGATTTGTTCAGGGGCAAAGATACAATATGATTTTATTTAAAAATTGAAATGAAACGAGCATTTGATCAATTAGGTTAATCAATTATTTGCCTTGGTTTCAACCTCCTTGGTATTTTTGGCCTTGGGTAAAGATTTAGCTTTGGCATACTTCTTTTGACACCCATTTTTCGTCTAGATTGCACCTCTTTCTCCAAAATGCTACAAAATTGATTTTTTTATTAGTAATCTTAATTTTTAATTGATGAGAAAATAATAACCAAATATTTAAAGGGTTAATCATAGTTTTTTGATTATTCAACCTCTAAAAAGTGACCTGGAATATCAAGTAACCTTGATAAAAACTCCCCCTTTCGAGGGAACGACAAAACATTGTCATAAATTCTTCTCTGTGAATCGTTTGACACAAGAGTTAGTTAAGAACAATGAGATAGATAAATCCATTATAGACTTATCTTCTCAACCTACTAAGACGTTAACTGATCATCACATATCATAAGTGTTGAGAATCACCCTCAATAAAAATTGCTTTGATCACGTTCATCGGAATACACCATCAGCGGACATACTTGGATCATAAGTATTAGTATCATCAAACACAAATAAACATATCTTATATAATCAAAGGTATACATCTTTATTTATACAACATTATTTAATACACAATAAGTCTCCATTTGAAGCTACAAAGCATCCCTGCAAAAACAAACTAGGCTTTCACGTTTGCTAGCCAAATCTTTTTGGATTTTGGTGCATTATTAGTTCGAAGAGGTCTAGGGTTATTACATTTATGAATTCTCAATTTATCATAACAAAAGGGCTCTAACTGGCCAATCATATCACAATAGGAGCATTTATATAAAAGGGCAACTCAATTTATTCCTATTAAAGCCTTTACTATGTGACTTATTAGATTTAAACCCTAATCTAGTTTTACTCAAGGAAGGTATTTGACTTGATATAATCAGTTCTAGGTTTTCTTTCTCCTTAGTAAATTTACTTAGGGTTTCATGCATATTTTTCACTTCCTTTTTCATCAAGACACAAGTCTTAATTTCTAAGATTTTCCATTTCATATATAAGTGTTTCATTAATATTTTCTAGGAACTCAATTTTGTCTTTAAGATCTAAATTACACTTTTTGATCTTATCATGTTCCTCGATTAACCTAAAATTTAATTTAAACAATTGCTTATATGAAAAAGTTATCTCACAATAATCTTCTTTGTCAGAAGCTTTCAAGAAGATTTGTTCATCTTCTTTGCTGGAAAAAGATTCTTTGAAGATTCTTTTAGAGGTTGATTCTTCGAGATTATTACTTGATGTTAAGTCTCTGAAGATATTGCTCATTGACACTTATTTCTCATTTCTTCTTTCAAAGATTCTACTAGACCAAACCTCTTCTTCTTTATATTTTTTCATGAAGTTTCTCCATTTGACGTAAAATCTTTCGAGGACTGTTCATTCATCGTGGTTTTTCTTTAAAAGGAAATTACTCGAGTTGACTTTTCTTCTTCTTCTTCTTCTTAAAAAAAGTTCTTTAATGGAGTTTATAGAGATTTTTCTAGGTTTGAGAGTATCCTTACATCTTTTAATAGTAGAATTAATACATCTAGTTTCTTGATGATTTCTTCCTTCATGAATTTTTAGTAAAAAATGTAAACATTCCAATCCTTCGATTTAAGGATTAAATCAAGTATATGATTCTAATATTGCTTCCAAATTTTCCAAAGTTAGAGCACCATCTGTAGAAGTAACATTCACATTCATCTGTTGTTTTACTTCCTCGCCTCGTGTCTTCATTCTCTCTTGATTGGTACTTGGAGATACACCATAGATCATTTCAAGAGTGTCTCACATTTCCTTGGCGGAATTAAATTAAGGACATAAATAATTTTTTTTAAAGACATAACTATTTTTTTTTTAAATTTTAAAATTAATTTCAAACTATCTCTTTTTCTCTTAGGTGTAAAGGAAATTCAGTTATCTACTACTTCACCATTAGCATAGTGAGTAGAGATAAATGGATCATTGATTATTGTTTCCCACAATTCAAAAATAAAAAAAAATTAAATTCAAATTTTAAATCTAGCTTTCCAGAATTAAAACCCATCACCATTAAACGATGAAGGTGCATTTAGGAAATTCCTCTTGTTAAAAGAAGTGTTGGAAGTCATCTTCCTCCTGAAAAAATTGGCTTAAGATGAAATCTTTTGAAAAATTAGAGTTTAAATATTTATATAAACAATTGATTAAATATGTATCATAATTCATAGTAAAGAAAATAACCAAAAAATAAATGAGATAAAGGAAGAGAAATAATACCAGAGAATTATACAGGTTCAACCAAGAAGACCTAATCTTGTCCTCAAGAATTATTTTTGAGAGTATCCACTAGACTTGAGAGTTTTGAGAAGGTTATAAACACTGTAAGTTCTATGGTTTTAGTCTAGCAACAATTTTGTTAAAATAAATTCACAGCAAGATGTTGAGACAGATGTCTTGACAAGTCAGTTAGACAACATGTTCAACATGATGTTGGGACATGTGGCAGGACATGTTATACCAGAAGATAAAGGATGAGACGATTTGGTATTTAAAGTGAGAGATTTGATTGTATTTTAATTCACACATTGTCGCAATCCAAGGAGGGATATTTTAGGAACTTCTGTCTTGATAGATTTGCATGTTTTTCATAAAAAGGATCTTGGAGACGTTTTAGGAAACTTTCAATTCAATTCCTATTTATGTGTAGAAGATCTTGCAGAAGATTTGAAGTTGTTATTTTGTGATTTGTGTTTTATTTTATTAAAGATCCCAAGCCCATGCTGATCTGAAGGCTATTTAAAGAGATGTTCTAAACCTAATGAAGAAGAGAAGTTGTGTATTGAAATAAAAAGTATTAGGATTTAGAGAGTTTGTCCTTTTTGTTATTTGTTCTTTATGATACTCTCTTATATCGTTTGACATTTGAGTCTGACTGTTTTTGTTTGTGCGTGTCTTTGGAAGTGTGACTTCCAATATTTCTTATTGTTGAGTTTTGTCACTGTTGTGTGACTAGTGGAAAGTGAGAGGGGTATCATATCTAGGAGTTCCTAGGTAGAAGTTATCCCAAGTAGTGATTAGGTGAGAAACTTGTAAACCTGTGGGTGTTTGCTGTGGCTTTGGACTAATGCTATTATAGTGGATTTCCTTTCTGGCTTGGATGCCCCTAGATGTAGGTGATGTTGCACTGAACTAGGCTAACAATTGACTGTGTTATTATTTACATTTCAGCTCTTATTTATTCTGCATAAGTTTCGACTGCTGTCTTGATCCTAGTGTCCTGACATCTGTCTTGGAATATGATATTTGTGTGCTAGAATTTTAACTGGAATCAGAGCAGGCACCCTATTCTGTTTTTGGTGAGCTCCAGGGACATATTTTCTTATACTATGGATAAGGAGGGAGGAGGAAATATAAATAGACCCCGCATCTTATATGGCACCAACTATGACTATTGCAAGGCATGCATGGTAGCTTTCCTAAAATATATTCATAGAAAAACCTGGAAAGGTATCATCAAAGATTGGGAACATTCTGTTGTTAATGATAAATATGGGAAGGAGTCTTTGAAGCCAGAAGAGGACTGGTCTAAGGAAGAAGATGAAACAGCTCTTGGAAACTCCAAAGCTTTGAATGCCTTATTCAATGGAGTTGACAAAAACATGTTCAGATTATTAAACACATGTACTATGGCTAAAGATGATTTGGGAATTCTCAAAACCACTAATGAAGGCACATCTAAGGTAAAAATGTCTAGACTTCAGTTGCTCACTGCCAGATTTGAAAATTTAAAGATGAAAGATGATGAAAGCATTCATTACTTTCACATGAATGTTCTTGAAATAGTAAATTCTTTTAGTTCATTGGGAGATAAGATGACTGAAGAAAAGCTGGTTAGAAAAACTCCTAGGTCTCTACCTAAGAGATTTGACATGAAGGTCACAACCATTGAAGAAGCCCAAGACATAAGCAAACAGAGAGTTGATGGACTTGTTGGGTAACTTCAAACTTTTGAATTGGCTATCAATGAAAGATCTGAAAAGAAGAAAAAAAACATAACTTTTATGTCCAACACTAATGATGAAAAGGTTCAATGTGACATGGACACTGATGAAGGAATTTATAATGCTATTGTGCTTCTTAGGAGGCAATTCAGTAAGGTGTTGAAGAGTATAGATATGAAGTCAAAACTAGATGTCGATGACATGTCATTTGAAATCAGGAAGAATAGAAATTTTCAGAGAAAAGCAAGAACAGAGGAGAAGCCAGATAAATGAAAAGGTATTCAGTGTCATGAATGTGAGGGTTTTGGTCACGTTAGATCAGAATGTCCCACGTACCTCAAGAAACAAAAGAAGGGTTTGTCTGATGATGATTCTAAAAGCGAACCTGATGATGAAATTGCTAAGCATGCTACATCACTCACTAGTATATGTGGTTTTGATGAAGATTCTTGTGATGAAGAGGTCACTTATGAAGAACTAGCTGCTTCCTACAAGGAAATTTGTATCAGAAGTGAAGAAGTATGCAAGATAGGAGAAAAGAAAATAAGTCTTATAACTCAACTGCAGGATGAAAAGTAAAGCTTTTATATACTGTCTCTGGTCTTCAAGATGAGGTAACCCTTTTGAATTCTAAACTTGAAAACATGACCAAATCTGTAAGAATGGTGAACAATGGATCTGATGTGTTGGATGAAATTCTTCAAGTTGGGAAAGGAGGTAAAATGTTTACTAGTATAGGGTTTAATTATCAGTCTTTAAATAATCAAAGAAAAACCCCAGTGACAAAGTTTGTTCCTGATGAAGTAAAGGGTGAGCTCATAATGTCTAGCCAAATGTTACAACATCCTGCCAGAATTCAAAAAACTCAGACCAGAGGAAAGCTCTTGCCTTGGAAATGTCACTATTATGGTAAATATGGTATTATAAAGCCCTTCTGTTACATACTGTATGGGTATCCAAAACATCCAACACAACCTAGGACTAATCATATGATGACTAAAACTATAAAGGAGTGGAAACCTAATGTTGGTAATTATAGTCTTAAAGCCCATACTTCTTTTAGGGCTTCATCTAGAGGAGACTGGTACTTTGATAATAGATGTTCTAGACATATGACTGGAGTTAAGAAGTATTTGGTGGAAATCAAGTCTTATTCCACAAGTTTTGCCACGTTTGGTGATGGAGCTAAAGGAAAAATTAAGGGAGTAGAAAAGTTTGGGTGTACAAGACTTCCTAGACTAAATAATGTTCTACTTGTGAAATGATTGACTGCTAATCTGATCACTATTAATCAGTTATGTGATCAAGGTTTAAATGTAAAATTCACCAAGTCTGAATGTTTGGTTTCGAGTGAGAAGAATGATGTTATGATGAAGGGAGTTAGGACTAAAGACAATTGCTATTTATGGGCACCTCAAGAAACTAATTATTCTTCCACACGTTTAATGTCCAAGGAAGATGAAGTAAAATTACGGCACCAGAAGCTTGGACATCTGAATCTCAAAGGTATGAAGAAGATTATGTCTAAAGAAGCTGTTAGAGGCCTACCCAAGTTTATAATTGAAGAAGGAAAAATATGTAGTAAGTATAAAATTGAGAAGCAAATTAGGATGTCACACTCAAAGTCACAACATCAGGCTATGACTAGACTTTTAGAACTTCTTCTTATGGACTTAATGGGGCAGATGCAAGTTGAAAGACTTGGTGTAAAGAGGTATGCCTTTGTGAGTGTTGTTGATACTTCTGGGTTGAATGTTGATGTTTCAAGTGTTTCAAATGTTGTTACCTATGAAACCGCGAGTCTAGGTAACCCTAAAAAAGAAGAAACTCTAAGTCAATTTAGTTTGAATGTTGTTGTTAATGACACTGTTGATACAAGTGTTCATATGTATCTCTCTCTAAGATCTTAGTTACTGATCCTAAGTCTGATGTTGTGTTGGATGTCGTAACATCCTTGGCACAACCTGATCAACATGTTGAAACCCTACAAGAAAACTTTCAGAGTGAGTCTCCTGAAAAATCTCATGCGAATGTGGCTGAAGATGATTTTATTGGTGGTAAAATAGATGATTCTGATGATGATAATATATTTGCTAAAGATAAAGAAGAAAGTGCTGGTGTGAAGAAGGATCAGTCTACTAACTTTGTCAATGTAGATGGTCTAGATTCTAATGATGAGCCTATAGGAAAGAAACTGGATCCCGGTATTGTTAAGAGATTGAGGAACAAAAAGAGGAAGGTTATTGTGTCTACAAGCAAGCCTTCTAAGGCATCCAAGAAAAGTACTAAGGTTGGACCTGACAAAGGATGGAGTAAAAGTCTGGCCCCTGCTACCAAGAAAAAGTCATTGACAATAAATGAATTGCCGCCAAGTGACTCTGAGTATGATGTCGAACAAGATGTTCAAGACATCATGCCTGCTGCTAAGAAAAAAGACGACATCTGGTGAGAAGTTATAGCAATTACAGGTGTGGTGGAGTCCAAAGAATACTTTCTCTTCCCTCCATTTGGTGGTAAATCTTATTGAGGATGCTGGTTTGATGAAGAGTTTTTCTGGTGTTGGTGATTGTTATGGAATACTGGTGAAGAAATTCATTATACACATTTCTGAGGACTATACATGAAGGTTTATGACAGAGGTAAATGTGTGGAGTTTTCTCCTGAAATTATCAACAGGTTTATGGGTAGGAGAGATGAGGAGCAAGTTGAGGTGGAAGTGACTGATAATGGTGTTATTCTCAGTCAACACCCTGGTATTTTGGTCAGCTCTAATGTTGCATGTAAGAGGAAATCTTCTCTTTATTTCCACTATAAGTTGTTTGCAGAGACACATGTCTCAAACAATATTGTGACATCTGGTGATGTGGTGATAAAGATGAGGAAACAGATAACAATACTAACATCTGTTGTGCTCTATTTTTTTTATTGTGTCTGTATCTGCTACAGAGGTTATTTTTGCTTCTTGTGAATATCTGATTGTTTTGACTAATTTGTGGCTAAAAGGGGGGAGTAATTAGTAATCTTAGTATGTTTTCTTGGTAGATGTTTGTTGCACTTAGTACTATTTGAGGGGGAGTAGTAGTTTTTGCTCCTGATCTGGTGTTTAGGGGGAATATGATGTTTTTGATGCTGACATGATTGGAAATAAATATGTGGTTGATGTCATTCCTAATGTCCTGACATCTTATCTGGGTGAATTTATTTTTCTCTCCAGTATTTTTGTGTGTGTCTGGTCTACTTTGTGGTTCTATGTGACAGGGGGAGTAAAGATCCGTCATTCCTAAATTCAATGGGAGTTTGGTAGTTTGGGGCTTATGGCTTTCTAAGTGTGTTTGATGTGATGTCAGAGGGGATGTCCTGACATTGTGTTTGGTTTGTTGCTATTGACGTGATATCAGACAAGATGTCTTGACATGGTGCTTCAGTTGTTTTGGAAGTTCTTGGTTCTTGCTGTGTGAGAGTTTATTTACCTTTGTGAGGTGCTTCTTATCTCCGCTGCATGTACCTCTGATTTGTGCTGGTGTGCTTTTGGCTATCTTGGGTTTAATTTTGGTTCTTCATGCAAAGGTTGTTTTAGCCAAAATTTTCCAAAGGGTGAGATTGTAAGTTCTATGGTTTTAGTTTGACAATAATTTTTTAAAACAAATTCACAGCAAGATGTTGAGACAGATGTCTTGACAAGTCAATTAGACAACATGTTCGACATGATGTTGGGACATGTGGTAGGACATGTTATACCAGAAGATTAGGGCTGAGACAATTTGGTATTTAAAGTGTGAAATTTGATTGTATTTTAATTCACATTTTTATGTTTTTAGGAACTTCTATTTTATCATATTTTCAATCACATTTTCATATTTTATCACATTTTCCTGAGACAATTTGGTATTTAAAGTTTGAAATTTGTTGCAATCCAAGGAGGGACATTTTAGGAACTTCTATTTTATCATATTTTCATGTTTTTCATAAAAAGGATCTTGGAATTTTTTTAGGAAACTTTCAATTTAGTTCCTATTATGTTCAAAAGATTTTGTAGAATATTTGAAGTTGTTATTTTGTGATTTGTGTTTTATTTTATTAAAGAGCCCAATCTCATGCTGATTTGAAGGCTATTTAAAGAGAAGTTCTAAACCTAATGAAGAAGAGAAGCCGTGTATTAAAAGAAAGAGTATTAGGGTTTAAAGAGTTTGTCCTTTTTTTCTTTGTTCTTTATGATCCTCTCTTACGTTGTTTGACATTTGAGTTGGACTATTTTTGTTTGTGCATTTGTGAGCCATTCATGTACTACTTAGGTACTGGAATTAGACTAGGTTTTGAGTTGTAATCACTCATAAGCTTTTAAGCAAAGAGTGGATTTTTGTGTCTTTGGAAGTGTGACTTCCAATATTTCTTATTATTGAGTTTTGTCACTACTTGTGACTAGTGAGAAGTGAGAGGTGTCTCATATCTAGGAGATCCTAGGTAGAAGTTAGCATGAGTAGTGATTAGGTGAGAAGCTTGTAAACCTGTGGGTGTTTGCTTTAAGCAGAAAGAGCACATCCTTTCTAATTTCCCACTGAGTTGGATTCTCATGGAATATGGTTGCTTTAGTTTTCTTTTCCATTTTTGGATAAAGATAAACCCCAGTTGAGTTCATTTCTCAATGGGTAGAGTCTTGCTTGACAGTTTCTCTTCAGTTATTTCCTGAATTGAACTTTGGTCCCTGACAATCACAATTTTGAGTCTCTTTAGGCTTTTAAACCTAGATCGAGCGTGCATTTATTTTTCATTTTATCTCCCCGGGAAGAATTTGTTTGAAGATCACTATGGAAGACAAGTTTTTCTCCAATAGTGGGATATTGTTTTATCAGTAAGTTATACCCAAACAACAAGTGGCAGCTCTTTATTTGAGCAATTTGTTTTGTTCTCAGGTCCTCTATGTGGATGACAAATGGCAGTCTCTTTCTAAGACAATTTGTTTATCCCCGGTTACTAAGATTATCAACTTTTTCTTCCATCAAATGGCATCTCTCCGAAAATTCATCAGAGAAGTTTGTTAAAGACTATACAAGTGTCTCTCTTTATTTGAGAATTCCTGTTACAAGGACTTTATTTGCTCCAATGCAATTTCAACTACAACAATATTTCTCCTCAATAATGTTCTCCCCAGTGAGTCCACTATTCAATTTGTTTCCATCAAATGGCATCTCTTCGAGAAGTTTGGTAAAGATTCTTACAGTTGATCTTTCTCTTTATTTGAGAAGACATGCTTACAAATCAATCGACCCACATATCTTTTGAAGATCCCCGATGAAGTTCCTTAATCTCCATAAAGTTATAGATCCACAATAAAGTCATAAATCTCCAGTAAAATTCCAATCTCATGTGAAGATACTCTCCCATAGGTATTCACCTTTCTAGGAAGAAACTGAGACCAATTCACGACATACAACCTTGAAGTGAGAGGAGGTTTATTTTACCCTTTTCAAAGAAGAAACTGAAACTCGTTCATGGCATACAACCTTGAAGCAAGAGGAGGTTTATTTTAACCTCTTCAAAGAAGAAACTGAGACCCGTTCATGGCATACAACCTTGAAGCGAGAGGATGTTTATTTTACCCTTTTCAAAGAAGAAACTGAGACCCGTTCATGGCATACAACCTTGAAGCGAGGGGAGGTTTATTTTACCCTTTTCAAAGAAGAAACTGAGACCCGTTCATGGCATACAACCTTGAAGCGAGGGGAGGTTTTTTTTTTCCCTTTTCAAAGAAGAAACTGAGACCTGTTCATGGCATACAACCTTGAAGTGAGGGGAGTTTTCTTTTCCCTTTTCAAAGAGGAAACTGAGACCCGTTCATGGCATACAACCTTGAAGCAAGGGGAGGTTTATTTTACCCTTTTCAAAGAAGAAAATGAGATCCGTTCATGGCATACAACCTGTCGTACCTCGAAAAATACGATCCTCGCGATGGACGCGAAAAATATGTTCGAAACAGAGTCGCCACCGAACTTTATTCATTCCAAGGATGGAATAGGAAAATATCGATAAAACCTTTAGGGAGATAAGAACATGGTCATCGCAACCAATATTCTAGGTTCGGGAGTCGGTTACGTAAAGGGAAGGTATTAGCACCCTCTACGTCCGTCGTACTCAACGGGAACCTCTTGATCGATTCGAGAGTAAAGTTAGCTACGCTTATTTGTTTTCTTATAAGGTTTCTCCTATAGGGGGAATGGATGGTTATAAGATAGGGTGCTCGCCAAGGATTGGGGCCCTTGTGCCTATGTATCTTCACTTGTAAGAAGTGGAAAATCATAGCATTCGTAGTTCGTGGGACTACGGGTAAAAGAGGGGAATGTGCTCGCCAAGATCATCGCAATCTTGTGCCTACGTATTCTCATTGATAAATGAGAAATCAGAGCAGCCGTAGTTCGGCTAACTACGGTAAAAGGGTTTGAAACGAACGAGTGTTTAGGTCGCATTCTAACTGCTAAACATTGGCTTGATTGCTCGCTAGGGGAGGCTAAAGCACTAGTTTGTTATGCGCGGAAGAAAGGAATAAACAATGTTCTTTGGTAAAAAGGTTTATTGAATCGAACAAGAGTTTAAGTCGCATTCTAACTGCTAAACATTGGCTTGTCTGCTCGCTAGGGGAGGCTGAAGCACGAGTTTGTTATGCGCGGAAGAAGGGACTAGACAATGTTCTTTGGTAAAAGGTATGGGAACCTAAAGGTGGGAAATAAAGAAAAGTGCTTGCTAGGATCATCGCAATCATATGCCTACGTATTCTCAACGGATGTGAGAAATCAGAGTAGCCGTAGTTCGGCTAACTACGGTAAAAGGTTTGTATTTGGAATGAACGAGAGTTTAAGTCACATTCTAACTGCTAAACGTTGGCTTGTCTGCTCGCTAGGGGAGGCTGAAGCACGAGTTTGTTATGCGCGGAAGAAGGGACTAAACAATGTTCTTTGGGAAAAGGTGTTTGGATTGGAAATCGCACGAGGGCGAGGAATTTAATGTTTAAGAAAGATTCAATCGAACGGGGGCGAGAAAAGAGTTGGAATGACTGAACATGTATTTAGGGTTTCGATCGCGCGGGGGCGAGAAAGAGGAGTTTGGTTAGGTTATTTGATGGAGAATGACGACCATTCGATAAACGAGTCATCAGCCTCGCAATCAATTAGTCGGGATATCATTGGAATGCTAGATCTCAACATACCTTTTTCATTCGAAATATATTGATAGACAGTTTAGACGCAAAAGAGTTTGAACTGAAGGAGATTTAGATTCGATCACACGAGGTTAGACGGGTTGTATGTTTAGGAGGAATGACGACTATTCGATAAGCGAGACGTCGACCTCGCAACCAATTAGTCGGGATATCGTTGGAATGCTAGATCCCAACGACACCTTTTTCATTCGAATGAGATTGTATTTGAATGGACAATGACGATATGTGTCCAAATAATTAGGGCACGTGTTTTATAGACGAAAGGTCGAGCAACCCCCCAACCTAAAGCGTACGCCCCAAGAGTGGTTACTCAAGAATTCAAGGAATGCGAGACTCCAAGAACTCCATTCTTTCGTAATTTAGTTAAGAAAATAATTTGAATTTTACGTATGGTTTAGAAACAAACTAGGGTTTAGACTCGATCGCACGAAGGTGAGGAACGAGATTAGATGGTTTGAAAAATTAGGAGGAATGACGACTACTCGATAAACGAGACGTCGGCCTCGTAACCAATTAGTCGAGATATCGTTGGAATGCTAGATCCCAACGATACCTTTTTCGTTCCCTTAATTATAAAATATGTTTGTTGGACAGTGAATATACTTGTCCAAATAATTACGAGAAATGTTTTAGGAACGAAAGTTTGAACGATGCGCTACTCAAGGCGTACGCCTCAACAGTGGTCATTCTCGAGTTCAAGGAATGCGCGACTCCAAGAACTTGATACTTTCATAATTTAGTTTAAGAAAATAATTTGGATTTGACGTAGGTGGGTTAAAATAGGGTAGGCCTATGTCTAGGATTAGGATTTGCCTACTTTGAAAGGTTTAAACAATGTTGAGGTGTTTTAACGATGAAAGACGAAACGACCACAACTCAAGGCGTACGCCTCGAGAGTAGTCCCTAAAAAATCCAAGGAAGGCGAGATCCAAGAATTCAATTGTTTTGAGATTTGTTTTAAGAAAATAATTTAATTTGATTTAAAAAAATAATTTTAGTTTTCATATATAAAATTAATTAATCAATTATAAAAAAAGTTTTGAGAAAAGCTAATCATAATTAATTGTTTTGAGAAAAAAAATTAATATCTTAAAAAAGGTTTTGACTTAACTAATAAAGTATAATTTTCTAAAGACTTAATATTTTAGTTTAAGAAAATATGTGAACCGATAGAAAGTTGTTTTAGATACGAAAGACGGAACGAACGCAACCCAAAGCGTACGCTTCGAGAGCATTCGCTCAAGGGCCCAAGAGGTGCTAGACCCCAAGAATCCACCACTTTATTTATCAACATCGAAACTAATTAGACTAGGAACTTGACATCAAAACTACCCAATCCTTACTCAATCATGACCACTTATCGGATAAGCCTATAATAATCAAATAACAAAAGATAACAAAAATAGTTACATAATTAATTATTGAAACAAATATTTAAAAACTTAAGTAACCTAACTTTTTTCCACTTTTAATAAGCTTAAACCTTAATTACTTCATTAGCCTCCTATTATGAGTATAATTCATGGCAAAATATCATGAGCCCAAAGGAGAACCCAGTGGCCCAAACGGATTAAAAAAAAAACTATAAGGTATGAGGCCCACACGTAAGAACCCGGTTCATGAGCCCATTTGCTACATAAAAAACCGATGGTTACTCTGATTTAATGCCTTTGGAAGGCAACTGGCAACACATGGCATGTCTTGGACAATGAACCTTCTCATCAAAAGTAAGGTCAAAAACTCCATAAAGTGAATTGCATTGAAAGGTATCAAAGTGTTAAGTGGCATACGGTAATGAATGGTCCTAGGGACCTTAACACGCACGCGCATCACCTTAATATCAATAAATAATAATAATAATTTTCTTCTCTTTTTTTTTTTGTGAACAACACGGTCAACATTTAGGGGTTAGCTATCACTTCCCTCAACGTGTTATATTTATTGAAATTTTAAGTCTTAACATAAAATGAGACATGTGAGTTCATCTAGCCACTTTTCCTTTACCAATTAATTCCTCTTTCTGAAATCTTATTTTCCTTTTCACTTCAAACCAAAGTTATGCCCACCATCCTTCTCTAACCTTTCTTATTCTCTACCTATTATAAGTTCATCTTATTCCTCAACACAATGAACACCCAAAAATGTATATGCAAAAAGATGATATTAACATCCCCAGAACAAACAGTCTTAGAAATGCTCATGTGACATGCGAAGAGAAATGAAAAACAACAATGGAACATCGAAGTGGCATAAATATGTCAACGAACAAAAATCAAGCTAGAGGCTACGAAGATTTACCAATTTCGGCGCTTTATTGGTGATGGTGAGTGATTTCCCTATCTTTGCTTTGAGTTTTTTCCTTCTTCTTCCCCTTTTTGGTTTGATTCCTTTTTCTACTTTACATCTTATCTCTGTATTGATGAGAGAGTATGAGAGTGTGGTTGTGCTCACCTCGCTCAGAGTTCTGATGTGAGCTCCGAGGAGGTTTGAATGATGAGCTTTTAGGAGTGATTAGTGGTTGATTTTGACAGGGTTTTCTTAGGGTTTTTCTCCCTTTTTTTGTGTGGATGATTCGAGTTCTATTTATAGGGGATTTGAAGGAATAATTCGTACACCAAAAGGAATCAAAATCTGAGAAAATCCCTTCCAATGCGCGAGGTTGTGCGCTGAGGTTTTGCAATACCGTTAGGGAAATTCGCAATAAAGGATTTCGTGGAGGACCAGGGTTGATAGCGACTTGTTAATTTGTCTGTAGTGTTTTGAAAAAAATATCTCATTTTTCACTACGTGTACTCTGTGATTTTTACCTGAGGTTTTTTTACCATGTCACTTTTACTGTTATGATGTGGTGTTGGAAAATATCATGACTTGTGTTTCTTGGCTGTTTCATGTTAAAATGATGCAGGGCATTTGGCATGAGCGTTGGGATTTGGCACTTAGATGAAGATATGGTTTAAGTTTGGAAACAGACTAAGGAATTGTACCCTCTTCCTTTCGTCAATTTTCTTTAGTGCTATGGTATACTGTTATTTATACCTCAATTCAGGCTTATGCTCATTCTTTCATGGCCTTGAACACACCATATATAGTGTTTGAGTGATAAAGGATTAAGAATGCATTTTCATCTTAAAAGAAAATCTGACTCTATATGTGTGCAGGTGGAGGCAACCGGTAAGGTCCAAGGTGATATGCTGTCCCTGGTAGGCGTGGCTATATAGAGCTAAGTCGCAAGCCGAATATGTCTTGGCCTGTCACGTGTATCCTTGAGTAGAACCTTTACTCAGTGATCCAGTTGTATGTGTCTAGTTTTCCTTCAGCTGAAGCACCATGAGGTTTTCATTATCCACAAGGCTTCTAATATTCACAATTGTAGTAAGAGCATACCCAACAAGTGGAGATATGAGAAGGACATGCCTAATAAAATCTTGGCGAGAAACTCATGTCCTTAGCAAGAAGTCAAGTATGGTATGGTATCATTTTGTAGCTTATGATGAAGTGCTGCAGATTTCGTTACAACTTGATGAGATGAGAAGTTCACATACGGTTCAGAGGCAAGGTCGTGAATGATCGGGACATTTTCTTGGTAAGACTTATTACCTCATTCTCACAGAAATACAGAACTCTCGTCATATCTCCTAACGAACTCTTCTCTCTTTCTTGTGTTGTTCATAATAGAAAAACATTCCATCAGTTTATACCATCCGAGGCGGTGTCAAAAACTTAAGATGTTGTTCCCACAATCGAACCACAAGAGATATTTGGTGAGGATCAGGGCTTTCTTGGAACATTTCAATGTTAGTGACTTTTTTACTCTTTCTTTTCTCATTCTGCATGGTATGGGAGAAATCATGGCAAGTAAAGACTTGCTGCCATATTCGTTGCAATTGCTTGGCATGAGGGGCTAAAGTCTAGATAAAGCATAATGGTAGCACCTTAGAATCCTAAACATTAGAACCTGAATAGTAATTGCTATAAAACAGATTTGCGAATCTTTTATCCTTTCTCTTGTAGTAACTTTTGCAATTTTGTGCAGGGGCTTTGTAACTTGACCTCAATTTTTCTGGTATGACCTTTCTTGCATGATAGAAACTGGTTTCATAATGGTTTCCTAATCCTTACTTGAAACTGGTTTCTTGCATGATTTTTCTGGTGCAGTAAAAGTTGTTGTGAATTTCTTCATGAGTTTTCTCTCCTTTCCCAAAGCATCTCACCAATCTTAATATGAGTATCAGTTTTTTTGACAGAAAGGTGGTAATTATATGTTTAAGCGTTCATGCCTTCATGTATTTAGAATTAAGAATGAAGTTAGTTCATAACCAGCTGCTTGGATATTATGTGGATGGCGCGTGGGGCTTTTGCTTGTGTTCTGCTGTTTAGTGTACTGATTATTGTGAAAGTATATTATCGTATAAGAGTACTTGTAAAGGCACTAACTCGTGGTCACTCTCCATTGTGCAGGTTATGTCGCCTCAAAGCCTCGCATTGAAATCTCATGATAGCAGTAAATGGAAAAAAGGCATAGAACTTACGGAGTATTCGATCCATCAAGATGCCATCTTTGACCACCGAGAAGCCGGGACACCTGCTTTTGCCAATACTGCTTATAGATATTTCAAATTATGAGAGAATGCATAAAGCCATTTCTTTGCAGAACTCTTTACTTGAATGCTTGTACGTGAATCATGGGGTTCTGTACATGAATTTATATAAATATCATTTCAATGCCTTAAAGCCATAGCATCCATAGTATGTAATGGTTATGAGATTCATTTGAACATTGGCATTTTGGTGTATTTTGTAATGTACAATCAGCACTTGTATCAATTTCTTTATTTAAACATCTTGCCTCATTGCTTTTCCTATGCTGAAGCTTTTAAAAAAGGTAATGATATAAAGTCTAGATTTAATTGATTGCCTGCAGTCGCAGCCTTGACCCCACGACCTTTGAGCGCTATGGTTATAAAACAAAAGAGTGATCTTACAGTTTACAACTTCTCCAAATGTGATTTAAAGCAATACTTTGAAATAAATAAATAAAACTCTTCGTTTTGAACATCCATATCGATGAGATTGGCCTTGAAACTAATGGATTTGTATAATATGGGCGGTCCATTCCTCAAACATAACTTGTATGGTTATGTACTGATACATTATACCATAAGCCTTTGAAATGAATCAAAATATCTTTCGGACTAATTGCATCTAAATTCTAATTGAATTATGACTTGAAATTGACAAGCTAAATCTAAGTTTGTCACAAACTGATTTAGAATCCAAACATAGCTTGACGCCTGCAATCAATTCGAACAAAGCCTGAGGCTAAATCGACCGTGTTCATAAGCATCATGTGAAGTATCCTTGAATTAACTTGAATTAAGTGCAGACCATAATAAGCAACTCGTAGCGAGGCTTTAAACAACATTTAAGGAGAAGTTCGTAATCCAGTTGAAATAGGGTGTAAATTTCCTAAAACTGTGTGGCAAGATAGACCCGATCATGTACTTTATGTTATTGATCATATCATGTCTGTCTGATTGTGAGAACGAGGACACACATGAGTTTGGGTACAAGGGGCTGGAGGCGCGCTCCTCCCACAAGAATTCAGCGTAAATTGCCAGGGATTATTACCACAATGAGTACACACAAAGTCTTTATAAATGAAGTCTTAGAGAATCATGACCAGAAGTCATGTGGCAGTAAGACATTCATTAAATACCGAAGTAGGACAAATTTGGGGTATGACACAACCTTGAAGCAAGGGGAG
Organism: Lathyrus sativus; assembly: GCA_963859935.3. Taxonomy (NCBI): domain Eukaryota; kingdom Viridiplantae; phylum Streptophyta; class Magnoliopsida; order Fabales; family Fabaceae; genus Lathyrus; species Lathyrus sativus. The sequence goes on from OZ012738.1 coordinate 497,369,465, forward strand.
GTTTATTTTACCCTTTTTCAAAGAAGAAACTGAAACTTGTTCATGGCGTACAACCTTGAAGCGAGGGAAGGTTTATTTTACCCTTTTCAAAGAAGAAACTTAGACCCATTCATGGCATAGAACCTTGAAGCGAGGGGAGGTTTATTTTACCATTTTCAAAGAAGAAACTGAGACCTGTTCATGGTATACAACCTTGAAGCGAGGGGGTTTATTTTATCCTTTTCAAGTGGAATACTTGATCAAATAAAAAACTAAGACCCGTTCATGGCATACAACCTTGAAGTGAGGGGAGGTTTTTTTTTACCCTTTTCAAGTGTAATACTTGATTAAAGAATAAACTGAGACTAGTCTGTGACTTATGACCCGAGTCATGAGGAAGTTTATTTACCCTTTTTAAATGAATTATTTAGTTAAAGAAGAAGCTTAATCATATTTTGATCATGGAAGCTTATTTTGGTTATCAACTTTTCTTAGGCTATCATATGTTTGATAGTAGGTAATATACCGTATCTTTTTGGTCAGATACCTTTGCACAGGCTACCGTGTTTGGTAGTAGGTGATCTCTCCTTTCAAATCTATTACCTTTGCTCAGGGAATCACGTACTCAATAATAGGTAATATATGTTCTTTTATTTCAATTGGATACCTTCGCTTAGGCTACCATCTGTTGGTAGTAGGTTATCCGTCTTTTCAAGTTTCTTGCCTGTTGTTTAGGCTACCATGTTCATGGTAGTAGGTGATACACACATTTGTTCTATTTTAGAGATACCATGTGTTTAAGTTATCCCTAGTGGTGGTTAAGTGTCTTTTCCCCGATGGAGTTGAGTCTCATCCCTAGTGGAGTTGGACCTTTCCCCACGAAGTCTTGCTAAGTTGTTCCTCGCCAGGCCTTCCTTTCTTTAACTATGTTTTAGTGTTTTCTGTATGCATTTATCTCCTGTGACGTTATTCCTCATAAGGTTTTTGTCTTACATATCATATCATATCATAAGCATTTTGTGGCGTCTTAGGGCCAAAAATTATGCATGTTTGTATTTAAGTCTCTCCTATCACGTCGAGACAAAGATTTCAATCTTCGTATCTCTGGATAGAAGAAACTTAAATAGGGGCATCTGTCATACCCTAATTTTTGACCCTAAGATTCTGTTTTGCATCATCTGCATAGCATAGCATGCACTTCATCTTGCATAGTGTCCGAAATGTCAGTCATAATAAATTTGTTGAATTTACAGACAAACCGGTCTAAATTTATTTCAGAATCTGACCAAACGTTATATTTTTCCAATATGTTTATTTCGTGCTGATTATTTTAGTTTGCTCATTTTATTTTTTCGAGCACTTTTCAGCCCGACTTTTTATTTCGTTTTTTAATCATTTTTATTTAAATAATCATTTAATTTATTTAGATTTAATTAGGTATTTAATGTAAATTTTTATTTTTATTAATTAATTTTATTTTTAATTTATTTATTAATATTTTCTTTTTAAAAAAACATAAAAAGATAATTTTAATTCTTTTTATTCTTGTCTTATCATAAAAAACACAAAAACATGATTTTTAATTCTTTTTATTCTTGTCTTATTATAAAAAAACACAAAAAAGATAATTTTTAATTCTTTTTATTCTTGTCTTATCATAAAAAACACAAACATGATTTTTAATTCCTTTTATTCTTGTCTTATTATAAATAACAAAAAAGCATTGTGTTAATTGTTATTATCATTCTTGTCTATTTTCTAGTCATATATACATGGATTAGAAAAAACAAGCAATCACACACACACACACACACACACACACACACACACACACACACACACAACACACACACACACACACACACACACACACACACAAACACACACAAACACTCATACCTCATCTTCCTCACATCTAAACCGTAAAGTTTTTCACAAACCACGACGTGACATTGAGAAGAAGAGACAGAGGCGCAGCGAAAAAGGTGAAACCACGAGAGAAAATGTCGACGAAATGAAGGAAGTAGAAGGGAGGTCGTGCTTGGTAAATTTGAGAAAGAGAAGAAGTAGTTTGATCTTGCTAACATTTTTGGAGGAAGATAGTCATTTAGAGTGGGTTTTGGGCTTATACTATCAGCCTACACGGTTTGCTTTGCATAATTTTTTGTGTGTCATGCTATTCTTTTTTAAGATACTTATGGGCTCTCTAATTGTAAGCCTGATTGTTTTTACTACTTTGTTTTTTTTTCTTTTTTCTTTCTCTATTTTACATTATTTTTTGAATTAAGTTTTTTTCATAGTTTTGTTTAGAATTCGATATCATTTTTGTTGAATATGGTAAAATGTGAACCTTGGTTTATTTTTTTAGGTGTGGATTATATCCTAATTAAACGTTAGCATTAATTCTTGATTAAATTCTTAGTGTCGAATGGATTTGATTTTGATGTCAATCAATTTTGAATTAGATTATGATCCTGGTTTTTTCTCCTTGGCTAAGTTCTTATGAATATTCTTATTAATCTTTGCCTTAATTTCGGTACACATGATCGAAGACTGGCTTTAATGCTTAGTATTGTTGGTTGTTAGCTTCTAAATTGTTACACCCCCTTAGGATGTTGATTCAACCTTATCTTCGATAAATTGAATCAGTATAGACTTTAGGTTTCAAACTATTGCATGATAATTTCTAGAATAACTCCCCTTTAAATCTCAATATTAGGTCATAAAACTAGGTTAGTCCCTCGGGACATTAACTTAGACAACTTACCAGTTAAATTCCCATTCTCCTACAAGAGAATTAAGCATGATTCATCTATGTAGATGAGATATAATTCTCCTACCCCATAACATAATCGAGAAAGATGTATAATCTTTTCCGCTTGAGAGAGGTATGCGGCATGCTCGTCGATTATAAATACGAGTTAGAGTGCTTCTTCCAATGTGAAGCAAATACCGTCTTCCACAAGTTTGTGGTGGTTTTATGTCGAGTATTCTCCCTAAGATGAAGACCTGTCTCTTCTCCTAAAATCAATCAACAACTTCCCTCCTGGAACCTTGGCCATAATCAAGAGTTCCTCGTCCCTTTAGGGGAACTACAAATGCTCTGATTCCATTCCTGTCAGGATACGTAGGCACAAGATGCGATTTCTTGGCGAGCATACTTAGAAATAACACCTTAGGCCTCCCTTTTCTTTTCACCCTTTAGCAGACAAAATAACAAATAACACATTAAAACAAGAGGTTCATGTAGAGTACTACAGATACTTAGGATGCTAACATCTTCCTTGTGTATAACCAACCCCCGAACCTTAGATTCTCTATTGCATTGCATTGCATATTTTAGCTTATTTTCTCTTTTTCCCTTCCTTTGAATAAATTAAAGATCGTTGGTGAATTATAATTTGTGATTCAAGTTGATTAATAGCTTGATATCCAATTCTCACCGTAACAGGAAAGAGTTTGGAAAAGAGGGTATCAAACATGGCTTATGCTTCAAATGCATTTTTGAATTTTTCTTTCCATGGCGTAATGATCCATATCAAATGGAAATGCTACAATTATAAGTATGCAATGCAATGATTCTAATGATATGTAAATGGGACAAACCACACTGGTCTAATTCTATTGAAGAATGAATATGCCAGCATTATGTGGGAAGAGAAACTCTAATGGGGGAAAGAGTCAAACAAGCGTTATGCTGGGGATATAAGGATATGTGAGCCACTGGGGATGATTGTGCTAAGTGTGGCTGGGATGTGGTTAGGCGTAGGACCAGATTGATAGTGATTGATTTTTTATTTTTTTATTTTTGTATGGATTTATGCTTTGGTTACTAATTAATTGGACTTTGAAGGTGAACTACCAGATGAGAACTGGTTTTAAAGGGGTATACTACCAAGCGAGAACTGGTGGCAAAAGGTTAAGTTGTCAGACGAGAACTGACATCTCATTTTTGTATCAGATAGGAACTGATTTTATGGTTTGCTAGACGAGAACTGGACTTTGAAACAGTGTTTACTAGACGGGAACTAGTTAAAAAGCTATCTACCATATGAGAACTGGTATCTTGAGATGATTTTCAAGACGGGAACTGGTTTTGAGGTGATTTCGGTTATAAGGCTTTTTGAGATTAGATTCAAGTTAGGAGGTTAAGCTCAATGAATGAGATGACATGCATGACTATATGCTTGAGCAAAGCGATATGACTAATGCATGAGGATGATTTATGTAATCATTATAAAGTTTTCAAGAAATGCCCCTGAGAATAAGAAGGTCTTTTGTGGCAAGCCTTCTTGTTTCAGAAGGATGACATGGAAAGGATGGGATATCATAATTTCCCGGCACTCGTTTTAAACTCGTAGATTAATGATGCAACCCGCTTGAGCGAAATGAACGTACGAAGAGGAATTACCCGTGTGTAGCACACTTTGCCTCAGTCTAATGCGTCTTTGCATAATTTTCCTTAAAAGGAATTTTGGGGAAATAGCTCCCGTGCAAGATTTTCCCCAATACTCTGAACTTTGAAATGGGCTGCCACTGATTATCCAATTCCTAGAATGGCTGACTTTAATGTGCTCTAGAGGCAAACTAATCTTAGTGAGCTCTTGAGGTGACTTTCCCCAGTATGAGAGTGGAAGGGACTTAACTTGTTCTGACTGAGCACTGGAGGGCTTCACCCTTATTCAACAGAATTTCTGGGTGGCCTGCCCATGTTTGGTAGAGTTTTAAGACGATTCACCTCTAATTAACTAACTCTTGACTAATTCTCCCCTCAAATAACTGATACTTAAGGACTTGCTTTAGACTGTCTGGTTCCTTGGCCGACATAGTCATTAAATGATAATGCCCCTGTTGCACCCCAAAATTTGCCCAACCTTTTTTCTTTGGCTGGCTTTTGTTTCATTTCATTTCTTTCTAGCATTTGAATTGCATAGCATTTTTCATTGAACAGGGGATCAAGAGGTTGTGCATAGAAAGTGGAGGTTACTCAGAGTTTAGAGCCTAAGCAAGGGGTGTTACTCGAGTTTGAATGGTCATCAAGTCATCTAGAAGTGGTCAATAGTCTTGTGAAAGGATGGATGGATGTATGTGGGTCAGCTCCTAACTTGGAGGCTAGTTAAAGACCATCAGAAGTTTGTGAATGCATAATTATGGATATGGGATGTTGAGAGAGATCATTGAGTTCATTTGAGAGCCATGTTGGAGCTTATTCGAGTTGTTGTGTGATTTGAAAGAAGCCACAGTCAATAATGTTGCATCTAGGGTTTTCATCTGGTTAATCCTCAGTTAACTGTGAAATTGAAGGAGATTAAAACTAAATTCCAAGTCTCTATGCTCATGTGATATTATGTTGTGATGTCTAATATATCATTTCAAGATTAATTCATCAAGAATCAAGAGTGTGAGAAGTTACTAAATTAGGGTTCTCAGTGTAAAATCCCCTGTTTAGTTCCCAACTTCAAGATCACCTTTCTCAAGATAGAAGTCTCATCTCATCTTGACATGGTCATGAAACTTGTAGATAATGTTCTTAGCTTTCTTTTGAGTACTAGAAGTCATTAATCTGATTTCTAGAACTCAAGTTATGATGCTGACAAGTTACAGGTCCTCAGATGAATATGATTTTGGTCAACAAAAGTCAACCAACTTCCAAGCCATTTTTGACCTAGAAGGATGTTTCTCCTCAACTTTTGATGAACATGAAAGTTTCTCCTCATGATCTTAGCTTTCCAAAGAGTTCTAGAAGTCTTTCATCTGAGTTGTAGAACTCAAGTTATGAGGCTTGCAAGTTAGGGGTATTTTGGGAAAGTGAGATTATAGGTCATAAAATTATAGGTCCATTTCACCAACTTGCACACTTCAAATGGAGATTTTCCCAACATTAAACTTGCTCCAAATAGAGCCGTTTGCATTACCAAATCATCTCTTGTCATGGTTGAAACTTGGATTGAAGAATTCCTAAAGTGATTATCATGGAAAAGGCCTTAAAATGAGAAAATCAAACTTAATTCATATTGGATCAATTTTGTGCAAGTGAGTACATATTTTGAGTGCAAAACATATTTCAAACACAATGGCAATTTTAGAATTTTGATTTGAGGAGTTTTGGTAGGCCATTTCCAAAGTTACTTCAAGTTTAAGTTACATTTTAAATATTCACCATTAAGATCAAACAAGGGATTAATCTTGGCCATTCATGTTCCCTACACTCCAAGTAATTGATTTAAGCCAATTTGCAGCTGTTTTGAAGCCAAATTCGTGCACATGGCCAAGCTTGAAAACTCAAATTTCATGGATTTGCAATCGGGTTGTAGAGGCTGCCATTGGGCTTTCTTTCTATCACAATCCATCATATAAAACTTTTCCATCATGAACAAACCCTAAGGACTTGTTTTGGTGAAGCATTTGCAGAGAGAGCAACTTGAAAAAGCAAGAGAAATTTGAAATACGAATTATGAGATTTACTCCATTTCAAGCAAAATTGAGGATTGCAAAAGCTTTATTGAGGATTGTGGAACGTTTCTGGTTGATTTTATGTAAGCTTCAACAGCATTTGAAGGCTCAGTGGAAGTTCTCCACTAGGTATCTTCAATTCAACTTATCTCTCTCATTATGCCATGATTCTTTGCTATTTTTGCATATTTGAGACCTAGGAAGCATGTAGATCATTAATAACTAAAATGAACTGGTATTTGTGATGATTGTTGGTTGGAGCTCCAAATTGTTTTGGCACGATTTGATCTATTCCTGAGATTTCATGCTTAAATGTTGCTTGATTCATGATTTATGTAATGTGTAGATGATTTATGGATGCATTTGGTTGATGTTTGTGAACTTTTGAATTTGATGCACCAAACTGTTTTGATTCGATTTGCTTTTGTTATGCACAATTAATGGAAATGGACATTGGATTTGGATTCTACATGATGAGTAGATGAATTTGCATATAAAGTTTGTTCAATTTGGTTCAGTGTAGCTACCTGTGTGTTTTGGTGGCACTGTTGCGGTGGCCGGAGCTTTGGAGAAGACGACCGGAGGCGTTTTCCGGCCGTCTGGTTTCCCTCCCATTTTTGGTTGAGGAAGATGATGATGTGTCACACTCCACAGTCACATGATTTGATTACTTTTCACACACACGGTCTTGATTAAGACCTACGCTACACTCATGTTGACCCACACACGCGTAATCCAGTTTAAATTTTCATTAATGCGTTGACATGTTCAGAGCCATTTGATGTGATTAAAATTTAATCTGATGGCTGTTGGTTGAGTCCTACCATGCGCTGCTGTTGACCGACCACACATGGTCATTGTTTGATCTCAGTTTTTGGCAGGCGCTTGGGCTGGGCTTGCTTTCTGCGCCCCCTTTTGGCCCAGTCTCTTTTTTAAACTTGTTTTCATTGCTATTCATACCGTAGTTTTTTCTTTTTAGTCTTTATTTTCTTTTTATTTTTGTTTTGTTATCTGTTTGAATTTAATTCATTTAAAATAGTTCCAATGTTCCAAAAATTCCACAAAAATACTTTTTAGAAACTTTGAGATGTCCTTTATTTTTAGGATATTTTTATTTTATTTTTTGGTTTTATTTTCAATTGAAATTGGAATTAAACATTGGAGTTGTTTTGAATGAGTTAAATTGTGACATTGTTTGCTTCTTGATTTGTTTCTCTCCTTTATTTTGGATCCAATGAATGAAAATTGGTCCTCATATCCATGATGAGTTGAAAAATTTTTGAGGACCATTTTGCCCCTGGTTGGTTGACTTTAGGTTTGACTTTTGGTACTTTTCTTTTGACCCCCGATTCTTCCATTTCAAAGTGGTACATCTTGAATATCATTTTCCTTTGATGGTGCTTTGAGGGGATATTTGCTTTGAGCTTTTGGCCTCTGGTTGCCAACTTGTTTGTGCATCTTGTGCATTTTATTTGTTAATTTTTGAGCCTTTTTCCTAATTTTGAGATGACTTGCAAGTCAAGTCATTTCCTAGGGTGGCTCATACAAGTGCATGACCTAGTTTGAATTGGAAATGACCTTTGTGGATCCAATAGGCTCTCAACTCCTCTTGTTTCATATATTAGACATGTTGAGCTTGCTGTATGTTCATTTTTAGGTCAGAATTATGTTCATTGCTTGTTGGTTTGTGCATTCCTTTTGTTGCTTCCATTTAGGGTTTCCATATGTCTTATGTTTGGATTGTTTGTGTGATATCTCTTTTTGTGTGGTTTATTTTTATGCATTTCTTCTCATCCCTTCTTCTTTGAATTTCCCATATGCATGCTTGATTGAGATGAGCTTGTGGAGGCTACTTCCCCACACTATTTTCCTCCCACTTTCATTCTACTTGTGCCTCTTATGTTTGCATTTTCATTTGCATGTTTCTTCTTCTTCTTTGGTTCTTCTTTGCCATGTTCCCCATAAGTTCTCTAAACTATTGAGGTTATGATAGACTTTAAGTTCAAACCATGCATGATAGCATTAGGTAGTTCCCCTTTGAATCTCAATCTTAGGATCACCATTGCATGACAAATTTAGGTTTGTGTTAGTCCCCCTTTAGTTTGTCCCTTCTCTTCTCATCTTCATACAATCTTAACACACTTAATAAAGATAATGGATGTTGTGCCGTTAGCCTTATACTTGGGAAATGGTGATTGAGTGGCCACCTCTCGATTGCCTAGAGTGTTTAGTATACGTCCTTAGGACGATATGCACGCATTCGATCCTAGGTTTTAGACTTTAGTACAACATGCATTATGAACACTCAAATTCAAAACACTTCTTCTCTAAAAAACTCAAAAACACTTCAAACCTTTTTCATCCTTCGGGATTCTAATCAGGAAAATCTTTTCAGAAAAAGAGTGTTGTTAACTTTTAGTTCTATCGCAAACGGTAACGCCTAAGTCTCCAATGGTCGAGCTGCATACACCAACTGCTAGAACTACTTGTTAACCCTACTCGGGCCTAAAAAACTTTTGAACCAACCGGTGTTCCTTTTAGCCCAAACTACGTTTGCTCTGATCTCTCATACCTGTTGAGAGTATGTAGGAACAAGACGCGATGTCTTGGCGAGAAACCTTCCCCCCTTTCACCCGTAGTTAGTCGAACTATGTTGACTCTTATTTCTCGTTCCAGACGGGAATACGTAGGCCCATAGCAACGATGCTATGTTGAGTCCTCCTTTTTTTCTTTTCTCTTGTCCCTGAGACCTTTAGCTAGATAGTTTCAATACACCCCTTTTCGATAGACAACAAGCGTGGATCCCGTTGGGTACGTCGGACGTGAGGGGTGCTAATACCTTCCCCTTGCGTAACCGACTCCCGAATCCAGACATGGTTACGATGACCTTGTCTTTCCCTTTTCCGTCAGGATTTTTCCGATCGTTTCCTTTCCCTCTCTTTGGGATAAATAACGAAAGGTGGAGACTCTTCTGTTTTTCCGCCAGTTGTTTTTCGCAGTAGAGACAACCCCAGAACCATAGGACTACAAGGTACATTTGACTCCGGTGAACTGTTGAATGATCAAGTCCTCTTTGACTGTTCCTTATTGGAACTTCCTTAATGCCAAACACTGACTTGCATTTTAAAATTATTCATTTGCGAATGGTAATTTTAATACGATGCTCATGCAACTTTTGAATAAAATCAATCATTATTGGGATGACATGATAGTGTGTGACGAATGGATCATTGGCACAAACATAGTGATGATTTAGCTAAAGTGAAAGATATAGAAAGAAGAAGATTAGTAAATCTTGTAGGAATCAGTTTATGCAACCTTGTTGTAGTATGCCTTCAGAATATATGCTGCTTCAATTAGGCCATTTAAGGGTTGAGTCATGGTCTAGTTCACGGTTATAAAAACAAAGGATGAAAGGCTCAAAGTTTAATTGTACCTACTCATTCTCCTTGATGTTCTCCAGTCCTACATTCAACTAATTCAGCATAAACGCTCATACCTCTAAAGGATTCTGTGATGGTTAAGGAACCAATGACCCTGATGGCCTAAGAACCAATGAGGTTTTTGGAGTAACAGTCACCTTCTTTTGTCTTTGTGTTATATAGTCACACGACTTGCTCTTACTCGAGGATTTTTCTTTCGATCTTTTGTTTGTTTTTCTCTAATTTTTTCCCGGACTGATTTTTTTTTTTGATTTTGGATTCCAGTAGGATGCCCTAACTTTTGCCACTTGTTTTCAAGTTTTGGCTTAGTGGGCTTTCTTTCTTTTTCTTTTTTCTCTCTTTTTTTACTCTTTTTCTTTTGAGCAAATTGTGTGACACTGACTGTCTTGATTTTGGAAGGGGTGTGACTGCCTCATTCTTTGGTCGGTGAGGGATAACCGTTGTGGTCTCACATCTTTGACCTCCTGATGCGGGAGGAATAATAGGAGATAGATTCTTATATGCACACTCCTTTTTGAAATTTGAACGCTCGGCCAAACTAACTGACGACTACCCTGCCCCTGGGTTAGATGTGAGGGTTTTTCATACAAAAAGAAACTCCTACTTCAAGGCTCAAATGGGTTAACGAGGGTCTATCTCCCTTATATCTCTGGTGTTTGGGGATTTGAAGCAATTCCTGTACATCATCAACAGGGTTTAATTTGAAAGCACACCATCAACAATCATGGGTATTCAGTTTTCGTCATCGTCCCCCAAGTCTTTGCTAAAACGACAGTTTGATAAAGTGAAGTGGATGGGATAAACATGGACAAATATTTTTTATTTTCGAAGAAAGCTTTGCAATCTTCATTTGAGTGCCCCATGGATCCTCCATGATATCCACACTACACATAGAGATTGTACCCAGGAGGGTATGGCTCTAGAACAAGCTTCAGAAATATGGGAACCACCTGTGAGCTTTGAACCAGATGTGGAAAGAGCTAACTGTATGACATAGGAACTGGATGAAGAGGAGAATTCCTTCTTTCCAAGTTGTTGCGAGGCTTGTGCTGGCTCTAAGGATGATTCTGATATCTTTGGCCATGGGCTCATTGATTCGTATGAGGAGCAATCCATGGTTTTTGGGACGAAGCTCTAGGCATGGTTGGTTGCTGATAAGGATAGCACGAAATTGAAAATGATGACTGTTGAGAAGATGAGGGACCATTAGGTTTTACTGGTGTATCTTGAGAATACTCAACATCTGCCATGAATACATTGGTTTTACCCTCGTCTTCCTCTTGGAAACTATTGAGGGATTCAACCTCACTAGTCTGGCTGCTTGAGGTGTCTTAGATTTTTCCACTCTTTAGGTCGCTCTCAATGCGTTCTCCAGCTATTACTGGGTCAGAGAAATTTGACGTCTCACTGTTAATCATTTTATCCAGGTACGGGCCTTGTAGAGTATCCATGAATAGGTTAACATATTCTCTATCTAAGAGTGATGGATGAACGCGAGCAACTAACTCTCTCTATCTCTGAGCATACCCTCTAAAGGATTCACTACTCTCCTGAGATAGGCTTTGCAGCTGCATGCGTTTGAGAGCCATGTCAAGATTGTACTCATACCATTTCAGAAAAGCTTTAGCTAAGTCCAACCAGGATTGGATGTGGCCACTCTCTAACTGCATGTACCAACTCAATGATGTCCCACTCAGATTGTCCTGAAAATAGTGGATCATAAGCTTATCGTTACGGACAAATGGGTCATTCTTCTGCAAAACATCACTAAATTTTTCTTCGGGCAACTATCCTTCTTGTACTTCTTAAATCTCGGTGCTTTGAAACTTGGAGGTAACACTAGGCCGGACACCAGGCACATGTCTAAAGCATCGAGACCAAAAGCATCCTGAGCTTCCATGGCTTTAAGTTTCTCATGCAACACACGATAACTTTCAACAAACTCAAGAGCTCTAAAGTCCTTAGTTCTCATCATTGGGACCTCCCTTTGGGAATCTGGCGTAGAGAATGTAAAAATCTAAGAGTTCGTAGTATCAAGAGAAGAGGAATGTCCACTTTGAACAACTGATTGTTCATGTAAATCCTGATTCTTAGCAGAGCTACACAGACTGAGCTTAAGTAAGGTTGTTCACTTGTGGAGGATCCTCATCAGGCAGAAAATTGTACAGTGGGTTAGTCGTCATAGTAAAGCCTGTCGGGGATCAAAATTTCTGAATTTTTTTCCTTGACATAGCTACCAACAACTTCCAACATGACCTTACTTCTTGACATAACTTGATCTTGCCTCAAACACTTTGTCGTCTTTCAACAGTTGCCACTTGTTCAGAATGAGTACCAGGAAATCAATTGGCTGGTCATGGACAAAGGCGAGATAAGTGTTCTGGATGGTTGAAGAATGATATTAAAAATGATGTAGAGATGCTTATGTTATGAAATGAGATTAATGCAAAAGACATGGGATCAAAGCTTCCATAAATTCTGGATAACCATTGAGTTGCTGACGAAATAGGCTCAAAGTTATGCTCTGACGAGAATACCAGAATACCAGAATAATTAGAATTCCATAATACCAGGCTCATAAGTCTATTATAATAAGAAATCTAGAAAACCAGGTAGGTTGAAGGTCAAGGTTTCCTTCAAAAACCATCCTCTATCGCATGTGGGTTCTAGTCTTCGACAAGGCATCCTAGCAGGTCCTTAGTCTCATGGGCTCTCAGGTCAAGAAATGATAATATGTTTACCATTTTTGGTTTGGCATTATCATCAACCAAGGAGGCCTCAACTGATTTCCCATGAACGGTCTTAAGAGTCATAAGCTCTCTATGAGAACACCCTATCATCTACATCAGACACACAAGATAGAATATCTCCAAAGAAAACATTGTCTGAATGTGGGTCTCGTGTCAACTAAATGTAACTAGACGCTACGGAATCCATACAAATATCCATTCTAATCCTATGTATGTACTCAAGCCTAGGTAGTGGTCTTATCTCTCATAGAACAATCCCACCCAACAACATAACATCCAACCAAAATAGTATGACAGTGATAGACAGATGCAATAAAATACAAGTAAATGTAATAATATAAAAAAATAAAAATAAAAGCATAAATATAAACACCCAACAAAAAAGAAACAGACAAGCGCTAGGATTGACTCACATAGAGAACCAGAGTCCCCAGCTATCGAAATGCAAAAAACAACCGGCAGAAAAAAAAAGTCGCCACCGAACTTTAGTTATCCCGATGGGGGAAAGGAAACGATCGAAGAAATATCAAAAGGGAGAAAAAAATGGTCTCACAACCAAATCCTAGGTTCAGGAGTCAATTACGCAAGAGGAAGGTATTAGCACCCCCCCGCGTCTGTTGTACTAACGGGATCCACTCTTGTTGTTCTAATCAAATAGTGTGTTTATTCAAAGCCTACTTGCTAACAGAAACGGAAAAACAAAAGGAGACTCAATAGGACCTCGTCGTCCTATGTCTACGTATTCCCTTGTGCAATGGGAAAGTCAGATTCAACGTAGTTCGAAGGACTACGGGTGAAAGGGGGAAACGTGCTCGCCAAGACTTCGCCGTCTTGTGCCTACGCATCATCATTTGGACGATAATGAAGAAATCAGAGTGTTTGTAGTTTGGCCTACCACGGGTGGCTAAGTGTCTTTTATGAGCGATGCTAAGTTTGCGTTTCCGCAGTTAGGTGTTTGTCGCTCGTTGTCTGGAGCCTTACACGTTACCTATTTGCGGTAGAACGGAAGTAGCATGCCATTTCTGAAAAGACCTGAAAGGAAAATCCCGAAGGACAAAATGGTTTTCATTTGTTCAAGGATTTTAGAGAAGTGGATTGAATTTGTTTGAGATGCGTATTGAACTAAAGTATATGACATAGGAGAGAATGCTTTGCAAGATTGCCCAAAACGGGACGTATGTTAAGCACTCTAGAAGAAGTAAGGAGATACTCCCACTCATCATTTCCCATGTACTTAAGGCTCGTGACACACAATACTCATCATATTTATTATGTGATTTGATTTGATTTGAAAGAGAGAAGATAAGACTCAAAGGGCAAAGAAAAATCTCAGGGGATCTCACACCTAGATGTTGTCATGCCAAATGGTCCTATAGTTGAAGATGAGAAATGGAATTCTACCCTAATGTTGGCATACAAAGATGAACCTATGTTTGAGGTTAGGGAAACTATCCTAATGTTATCATGCATGGATTAACACCTAATGTCTATCTTACCCCAAGCTTAATCAAAAAATAAGTTGGACTAGGAAGCTGTAAGGGAACATGCAACGGCAAACAAAAACCAAGAAAATAATCCAAAAATAGCAGCGAAAACAGCGCTTCAGCTCAGTACAACAGTAAATTCCAGTAAACAAGCAAGACAACATTTAACAACGTGCATTTCCAGAACAGAACATGTGTAAATGCAGCAAGACAAAATGAGTGTATTTAACAACATGTAATCCATATAGCAGCAGTGTATATAACAACATGCAATGTATCAAATAAGCATCAAGCATAGAGGAACATGCAACCTCACAACATTAAGTTAAGTATGCATCAAAGATTAAAAAATCAACAATAACCATGCCCAATCAACCAAGCATAAAGATGCGTAAAAAGAATTGAACACAAGCATGCCTCCATGAAGGTTCCATGGTTTATGGATTGACAACAATTTTGCTAAAACATGGTTCACGACAAGATGTTGTGTGTGATGTTGTAACATGCTTCTCAGCTCACCTTGAGAGCAGATGTTCTAACAGATGTTGGAACATGTTATACCAGAACATCTTTTCTGTCCTTTTTAATTCTTGACAAGATTTGTTTTGATTTTGTGAAGATTCCTTTTGGAATTATCTCACATATTTTGAGACTCAAGAAGATTGTATCTAGAACAAGTTTTGTATCTCCAACGGTGCAGATGTTACTAAATTGGGCTTTGAGACGATTTAGGAAACTTTGTATCTTTTGTTTCAAGATTTAAGGAGATTTTGGTGCATCACTCAGCTTGTGGATCAAGAAACTTTTGGACGCAGATTTCAAAGCCCATAGATTGTAGAGATGTATTTAAAAGGGAATCCTAACCTAATGTAAACGCGGGATTTCACTATTGTAAAACAAGGGGAAGTTTTTAGAAACTTAGGTTTTGAGAGTCTCTTGTGTGTAACTTTGTAAGTCACCCTTTGTATCGTTTGATGCATCGTGGTAGACATATTTAAGTTGTATATTATTCTTGGTTGAAGCTTTTAAGCAAAACCAAGTATTGTTCTTGGTCAAGAGTCTTGACCTAGTATGGTTCTTGAAATAAAGAGGATACATCTTTCTTTTTGGTTTCTTATGGAATTCTCTGGGACTAGGAATGTTTGTTTATCATTGCAGTGATTGGGAGTGGCATGGTGATTTCTCATATCTAGGAGTTCCTAGGTAGAAGTTGCACTGGGTAGAGATTAAGTGAGGGGTTATAAATGGGGGAGTTTTGCTCTAAATTAATACTGCTGATAGTGGATTTCTTTCCTGGCTTGGTAGCCCCTAGATGTAGGTGATGTTGCACCGAACTGGGTTAATAATCCATTGTGTTATTTATCTCTATGCATTTAAATTCTGCACAATTTAAATGGTTGGATAAATTATCCTATCAGTCTACAGATGTTACAACATATGTCATGAGATTGTACCCTGATGGTAGAACATCAGATTCCATATCATGTATTGCATGTGCCAGAAAATTTCACTCCAAATTTAAACAAATGCACATGAATTGTAAGATTCAAGCATGAACATGTATTAAATAGGACCAACCAATGTACATGATCATATATAAACAATCCAACATGAGCAACAATTATGAAATGCACATATCAAGAACAACATGAATGTTCGTCAACAATTAATCATCTCAAATGAACATGCATTCGCGGAATCAAATGCAAACATGAACATGAATCATGCATCAAGCAAAGAAAAGAACATCCAAGGCAAACAAGCATGAACATACAAGTGAACAACCAACATGAAGCATGCATAAAAAATGTGAAGTAATTATTCATGAACATGCATCATGAGAATCAATGCGTCGCGTGTTGAAGAATCATATACATGCTGCAAAGTGAAGTGAAATAAATAGAACAAGAAAATTTCACAAATATGTATTATATAAAGCCATGAGGTTTAGAGATGGAAAGGAATCCAAACAAGCATGAAAAAAACACAAAAACCAGCTTCAACAACAATTTTAATCGATTAACCACTTTTTCCTGTAAGTTGGTTAATCGATTAACACCTTGATAACAACAAAAAAAACACGCAACAATATTGGTTAATCGATTAACCACTTTTGTCTGTATTTTGGTTAATCTGTTGACACTGTAAAAAACAACAACATAAAATTCAGCATAAAAGCACTTTTCAGCAACTTAATCACTTAATCTCCACATGTTAGGACATGAAATTAATCATGAAAATTATATCAAATAACAACAATTAAACACCAATTAAATCCATAAAACATCAATACTAACAATTAAATAAATCAATGGATCAATTCACATCAAAAGCCAATGGATCTACATTGTGAAAATTGTAAAATAATCTAAAATGAGTTTACATCTAAGAATCACCAACCTACAAAGCGGAGATTCGCTTTGGTAAGTGTTTTCAAATGGAAATTGATGAATCAAACAAAGAAAATCCAAGATCCAATGAATTCCTAGCAAGAAAAATGAAGATCCACACGAAAACGAACGAAACCGAAATTGCTTAGAAAATCACTTCAAGAAAGCATTTCCAAAGCTTGAATCTAGATTCAAAAATACTTCAACTTCATAATTGAATGATGGAAGATGATGCAATAGAGGTTTAGCTCAAGAATTCATAAACTGCAATGTAAAATTTGTGAAGCTTTTGGTTATGGAGTTTTGGTGAGGGTTTTGGAATGAGAGAAAAGTAAGAGAGAATTGTAAAGAATTGAGAATGAAAATTAAATTGTGAGTGAAGTAGTGTGTGGTTTGGAGAAAATTGGTTTAAATAAGCTCTAGGTTTGGAATGAAAATGAGGTTTGGAGTTTGGGTTTGAATAAGGGTTGGTTTTTTAATTTGGAATTAGGAGTGGAATTCATTTGAATAATGGAGGGAAAGTGAAGTTAATTTGGAAATGAGCCAAAATTTGGAAGCATTCTAGATCCTTCTACTGATGCAAATCAAATTAAAAATGATCCAAACTGCTACATTATTTTAAAACTGAAAATCTGGGCAAAAATTACATGTGTTAATCGATTAACCATTTTACAGGAAAAACTGGTTAATCGATTAACACAGTCAAAATTTGAATTTTTGCGCCAAAAGGAAAGAAACTTGGAAAATCAACTGTTGCCACTTGTTCTGAGCATGACTCTGTCTTTGAAGCTTGCTATTTGATATTGCACCTGAATAATGCCTGAAATGAGTTATGAATTCCCTCTTGCACTCAAGATACCCTGCTGGAAAAATATGGTCTGGTACCAAATCACCGAGCAAAATAAATGTTGGAGCCTCTGATGCTTGCTGCTTAAAAACTTGAAATAAAAAGAAGTCCCGAGCCATGAAAAAATGTGATCCCATGTCTTAAGCACTCAATGCAATGCATAAAATGATGATGCAAATGAAAGAAGCATAAGCCAATAAAGGTTGAAAAATGGAGGGTAAATTTAGAGGTGCAACAAATGTCTCTTGTACTACGGGGAAAAGACAAAGACACTTGATCAATTTACTTCCTCAACAGCTAGTTTTTTGCAAAGGCTATAAATATGGCTAAAGGTTCTTACTAAAAATAATAACAAGGATTCTCTAGACGAAGGAGTAGCAAGATCAAGCAATTATCAACTCTATTATAATATGCAGATTTTATGTTTGTAGGTTGTAATTGTAAAAGGCTTAAGATTTCTTAAATATTGTATATCTTAAAAATATTATGTGCTTTAGATCTTTGTTATGGTGATTTCTCATATGTCTGATACTTGTATCATGTGCACCTTCTTCTCTATCTTATTGGGCCTGTTCAACAGTTTAGATCAAAGTCTCTTATTGTGTGCTTGAGCAAAAGTTTTGTCTCATTGGGATTCAAGCAACAAGTATTTAACCAAGATGCTTGAGCTACATAAGTCTCTTGATATGTGCTTAAACTGTTAAAGTCTTAATCGACAAGGATGATTGAGCAGAAGTCTTGAGCTCAGATGCTTAAGCCACATAAATCTTATTGTTTAAGTTCTTGAGCTATGAAAGTCTTATTCGTCTAGGTTGATTGAGCAAAGGGAAAGTCTCCATCTGTGGGGTGTGAGCAGGAAGTCTCAAGTGCTGTTTTAGCAAAGAAGTCTCAGTCTGGATGGCCAGAAGAGCAGGTGGCTCAGTCAAAGGATGTGAGCAAGGAAGTCTCAGTCTGGATTGCCAGAAGAGCAGGTGACTCGGTTAGAGGATGTAAGCAGAAGTCTTAGACACATGCTCTAAGCAAGAAAGTCTCAGACAGTTGGTCTGAGCAAGTGTAAAAGACATAATTGCTCAACGCGCCCGTGTTGCTTCTTATTGCAGCTGCATTTTTACACTTGCCTGGCACACTTTTTTCTAACTTTAAAATGAAAAATGTGAGAAGAAAAAGGGGTTTGATTCCCTAGAGATAAAAGTGACGTATTTGGGCAATTTTGGACCTTTTGAAGGCCATTGAAGCCATTGAAGTGTTTTTTCTTCAATGATTCTTTATGCTATTCGAATCCACACTTATGGTATTGATTAATTTCAAAATGAGTAGCTACATTCCTCTTATTTTAGGTCTCATTTGATGATGAATCGATTTTTATTTGATTGGGATATATGATCAGATGATGTTAATGTAATTGCTTTGACTCTTTGTTATTATTCAATTATTGATTATGCTCATTTCCTAGTGTTTGTTACGACATTCAATTTGATTTTTATAAGTAGTGACTACTGACCCTAGGGCTATTTATCTGACATACTTTAATTGTTGAATTCACTAATTAATTGACTAGGGATAGTATAATTAGGAATTGTGACTTAAGGATTGAGTGAGGGATATGGGAGTTGACGCCTAGATTAGTGAGCTACATGCCAAGGGATGAAGTGTAGTGGTAGAGTCAGTCTGTCATGTAACGTTGTAGCCATTGTATGTTTGTTAACACGCGTTTCATCAATCAAGTAGAAATAGAGGATTCTGACAAGAAGACTTGACTTCCTTCATCATCATTATTATAAAAGCTTATCTCTTGCATTTTCAACTAAAACAACTTAAAAAAAACACATATTTACCGTTTTTATTTACATCACACAACACACCTTGTTCTAAATTTTCAATCCTTGTGGAGACAAATTTATTTTAAACTTCAATTATAATGCTTGTTCTAAATCCACATATCATGGAGAGTTGGAATTATGAGTCATTCTTTTTCCTCGAATTTCCATTTTGATGTTTGACTAGGTGTTTCAATGCTAAATATCGCTCCCACAGACGACTCAAATTATCCTTCCATTAAGGAATCACTCACTTGATTGTGAATTTTAGTCAGAGGTAGGTAGGTCGCCTGTGGTCCCTTATATAGAATTTTTTACGATTTTTAAAGACATAGAGTCTTCAGACGAATGACCACTATTAAGATAGACAAATGCTAGAGTATATTTGTCATGTCATATGACAATCCTTTTTCAATAATTTTCTTAAATAAGAAGCTTTCCTAGGGATGATCTATGCTTGATTTTGAGGTCCTAGAACATTCCTTTGGTTTACGGTTGTGGGCATGGTATTTGTTCTCTTACGACATTAAGGTGTAGCATGAAGACTTACTGCTTTATTGAGATTTCTCCTCTTAGGCTTCAACTATCTTCACTATGCCAAAAAAGACCTTTAGCAGCGCTGCCTAAAGTGACACTGCTAAAGGTAAAGACAACACTTTTGTAAAGTAAAAAGCGCTGCTATAGGCCCACTTTTAGCAGCGCTTTTCCAGAAAAGCGCTCTCCTTTCCCCCCACCTTTAGCAGCGCTTTTCAAAAACATTTCCTAAAGTGTATTTGCTGAATACCTTTTAGCAGCGCTTTTTTAAAAAAGCGTTCTCTATTCCCCCACCTTTAGCAGCGCTTTTCTTAATAAAAGCGCTGCCTATTCCCCCACCTTTAGCAACGCTTTTTTAAGCGCTGCCTTTTCCCCCTATAGCAGCGCTTTTAGAAGCGCTCTCTTTTCTCCCCTTTTAGCAGCGCTTTTTCAAGAAAATCGCTTTCTTTTCTTCACGTCATTGAATTTTTTTTTCAAAAAAATCACTTTTTCATAGTGTTTTTTGGTAAAAGCGCTGTCTATTTTTCATATTTTTATGAAGTGATTTTTTTTTGAATTATGTTGTACTATTTTTTTATAACTTTTCCCATAAACCTGCTTATAACAATTACATTCACCACATACCTTTATTTCAACACTTTGGCCTTATATATACCATAACAATTCAACATATAAATTTGCTTATAATCATTTTAATTCAACACATAAATCTGCTTATAATCATTGTAATTCAACACAAGCCGATCCTCACAACAACTTCACAAATACATTCAATATACATATAATTACAATTTCCATATTTTCAGATCCTCACAACAACTAACTTTTAGATCGAAGTATATCAACAAATTCTAAAACTACATACGACTTCCAGAAATATAATTATCCAGTAGTATGTACATAACATCACAACAACACAAATCTCTACAAACTCCGATCAAAAGACATAAAGACAATATATATACCTTATACAATTCTCATCTCAAAAATGCATTGACATCATTCCTCCTTAATTTCTTCCAATTTTTCTTTCGAGTAAGTAACACACTTGAATTCATCAAAGTACTACATAATATAACATAATATGCATGATTTAGTTTTAAAACTAATTACTCAGATGAAATATCGGTTAAATATTAAAATAAATCATATAACTTATAAATCCATACCATGTTTGGAATCTCTATTTGACCCGAATGAATAATTTTCTTCATAAACCTTAATACAAAATATCCGCAATCAATCCCATTATGCTGACGAGGACACTGTAAATGGAAAATCAAACGAATATATATCAGGATATATAGTTTAACTAGTTTTATCAAGTAGAATCACTATAACAGTCAAAATTGTGAAAATATACCTGCACTCTATTCCAGCTAATGTTGTTAGCCTTCCTTTTTGGCATTGTTGCTTATCTTTGTGATCGGAATATTTGTATAGCTTCAGTGGTGAGAGTTTGAGAGAAAACGGCGGAGGGGGCGCGAGAGAGTGAAAGAAAGAACTCTGAAATGTGAAATGAATAAATGAAAAGTTTGTTTTATTTTTAAATAACTAAACACCTATAGCAACGCTTTTAGAAAGCGCTGCTAAAACCCCACTATAACAGCGCTTTTTCCTTAAAAGCGCTTTAGTAAATCCCACCTTTAGCAGCGCTTTTAGAAAGCGCTTTCTAAAGTCTGCCTAGGACAGGACCTTTAGCAGCGCTTTCTAAAAGCGCTTTCGTATCCCCCTTATAGCAGCGCTTTGGAAAGCGCTTTCGTATCCCCCTATAGCAGCGCTTTTAGAAAGCGCTTTCGTATCCCCTATATAGCAGCGTTTTCATGAAAGCGTTTTCTATAGTATTACAAAATAACAATTTTTAACAGTGCTTTTTAGTAAGCGCTTTCTAAAGCCTCTGATTTTTTTTTATAAATCTTTTAACAGCGCTTTTATTAAAAGCGCTGTCAAATTTCATTTTTGACATAGTGCTTTGTGTTGTGACGATGGGTGTGGATCAAATAGGAGCACTAATAATTATCTATACCACTCAAGAAGTGTGAAGCTTCAGATCCACAATGTATAAAAGGAATAACTAAATTTCAACAATAATATTTAGCTCAAATCGTTAACTCAAGGAGTATCAGGTTTAATCATCGAATCTCAACCTAACTTCATCATATAATTTCACGTTAACACGTCTTAGATCACAAAATCCGAGACCACCCTCCTCTTTTGGAGTAAAAATGGTTTTCTAAGATATTAATTGACATCTTCTGGAATTATAACTAAATCCCTAAACAAAATTTCTATGGTCGTTCCACCTCATCACAGATGTATAGAGGTATAGAGGTGGCCTTTAGATTGCATGACATAATTTGGAATATAATACAGCTTTGAGCGAGTCTAAAATGGCCAACCATAGAAAAAGAATGAGTCTTTCATCATGATAGCTTACTCTGAGTATAATCCACAATGAAAACATAATAATTTGTTTCTTTACGCTCGGAAATAATTGACACACACAAGTATTTGCCAATATTATTTGCGAATTCAATATTTAAGATAATTCTAATAAAATATGTAATGGTCTTATGGGTATTTTTGAAAAGAAAATATTCACTTTAGAGAAGCTAACTTATTGGCTAGATTATAAGCAAAAGTGACTCAGAATACCCTTATTTAGTTATAACAATTATTTTCTTATGATTTTTTATTATATTATTTATTTCACATATTTTGTTGTACATTTTCTTTTGATTTTATTATTATATCAGGTCAAAATATAATGTATATGTATATCAGAAAAATAAGTCACTAGAGATGGCCTTAACTGTTTGTAGGATATCGGATAGAATAAAGAATGGGAAGAATCTGTGTTGTCTTCGTTATTGCTTGAAGAAAAAAAATACTAGTGATTCATGCGTAATGGGCACAAATTCATTTCATTTCTACAAGTTGCAAAGACCAGTCAGTGATGCAGTCTGATTGAAACAGTACTTTAATCTGACAGCCGCAACTCCCTTGGAATGGATCACATAAAAAATGTCCAACTTGTAAGGCACGTGACAAAGTCATTCAAGGGGTATGGCTCCGGTGAGTTTGGAAAACAATACACTCTTTATCTTCACAATAAATAATATATTTCATTTGAGATTTTATATTGTTGTTTACATATATCAATTATTAATTGATCTAATGATAATTGATACTAATGATAGTAGGAAGAATTACGACTCGATCTCCCATAAGTGTAAAATTTTTTATCATTGTCATTATTAATAACAAGAGCTTTGGTTGAAAAGATGAAAGGAGAAAGAAGAAAGATAAGAGAGAAGAGTAAAAAGTTGTTATTTTATGATTGATTATTAATACACACATGTTATCACTTTATATAGTTGGTATTGGTTGCAACTAACTTTCTAACAACCCTAACTATCTAACTGTATTTCTAACAGCTTAATAACTCTTTATGTTTAGTTATACTCTAATACCCCCCAGTCATGGTGGTAGCTTAGGCAGCACTTTGAGTTTTGGATGAAAGTTAAGGAACAAAGTTGTGGTGAGAGGCTTCGTAAGTATGTATGCAAGCTGAGCATGGCATGAGACATGCTGAATATAAGGTTGCTTGGCCACAACTTGTTCATGAACAAAGTGGATATTGAGTTCAATGTGCTTTGTTCTCACATGTATAGTTGGATTATGTGATAGTAACACAACACTGAAGTTGTCACAAAATAGCATTGGAGCTGAGTAGGGAATGTATAGTTCACCAAGTAAGGATTCACGCCATAATAACACAGATGTTGTTTAAGACAGCGCGTGATATTTTACTTTTGTGCTGGATCGGGAAACAAGAGCTTGCTTCTTTGAACTCCATTAGACAAGGTTATAACCAAAAAACAAGCAAAAGCCAAATGTTGTTCTACGTTCATTCGGGCCACTGGCCATGTCAGAATCACTGTAAGCACCTAATGAGAAGGGTTGTAAGGTTGAAACTGGAGCAAGCATCAAACCAAGCATTATTGTGCCTCTAAAGTAACAAAGTATTCTTTTGACTGTAGACCAGTGTGAATCTAATGGTTGTGCCATGAATTGACATGCCTTATTTACTGTAAAGGAAATGTCTAGACGTGTAAGAGTGAGATATTGCACGGCCCTAACAGTGGATCTATAGAGAAACAAATTAGACATCACATCAGATCCATGCTTACTTAATTTGCACGTGCTCATCACGGGAGTTGGTACTTCTTTGGCGCCAGTCACGATGACTTTGGAGATAAGTCATGGATGTATTTTGTTTGAGTTGGTAATAGAGAGCCATCAGGCAATTTGTGGACCTCAACTCCAAGGAAATATCGAGGGGCACCAAGTTGTTTGAGTGCAAGTTTGAGATTAAGCTTGTTAACAAGCTCATGAATTAGTGTGGAGGATGAGCCAGTGACTGGGATATCATCCACATAAACAAGGGCATAAAGTGTAATGTTGTTATGTTTATACACGAATAATGAGTGATCACATCTGCTCGAGGCAAAACCAAATTGAATAAGAGCTTGATGCAACTTTCCATACCAGGCACGAGGGGCTTGCTTTAAGCCATATAAAGCTTTGTTGAGTTTGCAAACAAGATAAGGATTATCTTTGTCAAAGCCTGGTGGTTGTTGCGTGTATACCTCTTTATGCAGGTCTCCATTAAGAAAGGCATTGTTGATGTCAATCTACTGAATATTCTACTTATGAGTAATGACCAAAGTTAAGATGACACGAGTTATGGTAGGCTTTACTACAGGGGAAAAGGTTTCATGGAAATCAAAGCCCTCCTGCTGATGAAAAGCCTTAGCCACCAACCATGCCTTGTATTTGGTTATACTTCCATATGGATTTTCCTTGAGTTTGAATACCCATCTACAACCAATGGTTTTCCTATGAGCTGGTAAGGTAGTGAGAGTCCAAGTGTCGTTCTTAATTAGTGCAACATACTCAAGTTGCATGGCTTGGAACCATTCAGAATTGGCTATTGCTTGTCTGATGGTGGTAGGTTCAGAGTGAACCAGATAGACCTTAGGCTTCAAGTTAATTGTTTTACCTCTTGTAATCATAGGATGAAAATTAATCACAAGAGGAGCATTATCCTGATCTGGAGTGTTATGTAGTGAAGTAGGCCTAACCTTAGGTGTGTGAGGTGGAACTTCATTTGGAAATGAGGAATTCACCTAGTTAGGTACTTGAAAATTGTCTGCAATGTCTGCAGGTGCTGACAAGGAAGTATGTGTAAATGGTGACAATATCTCAACAGAGTGAGACTTGTTAAGGGCATGTAGTTCAAGTTCTGGTAGTGAATCTTGAGCAAGAAGGTTTGTGTTTGAACCAAACTGAGTTTGATGATTAGTAGTATGAGCTGGTGATTATTGTTGTGAAAGTCTTGTAGAGCCACCATTCTTGTTGCAAAATGGAACAGGTAGCTACAACTCCATAATTTGCTCATGCCCTAAGGATGAAAGAGTTGGAATGCTAGTGGTGGTGAAGCCAAGTTTGAAGGTAAATTTTGCTTCATGAAACACAACATCTTTGGAGATAAAGACTTTTCCTTCATAATTCAGGCACTTAAACATTTTGTGTGTGGGCGAGATTCCCAATTAAACACACTTGGAGCTTTTAAACTCAAGCTTGCGCTTGTTGTAGGGCCTCAAGTGTGGGTATCAAGCACAACCAAACACTCTAAGTGAGGAATAATCAGGTTGCTTGTCATGCACTGCTTCAAAAGGAGATGAGAACCCTGATAGGGCATTAGTAGATAACTTGTTGATTAGATAGACTACAATGGTGAATTCATGATTCTAATATGTAATAGTAATAGTTGCATGTGCAAGTATGGTGAGCCCTAGTTCCACAATGTGCATGTGCTTTCTTTCCACCTTACCATTTTGGTGTGATGTGTGTGGGAAAGTGAGTCTTTGTATGATACCTTGTTCATTAAGGAACTTGGTAAGAGGTCAAATTTCACTACCAAAGTTAGACTGAGTAGCTTTGATCTTTCCATTAAACTGAGTAGTAACATATTGTTTAAAGAGATTGAATGTTGAGAGAGCATCACTTTTGTTTTTCACGAAATAGATCCAAGTGTAACTTGAGTATGCCTCCATAAAGGCAATGTAGTAATTGTAGCCATTGTGGGTTGAGGTTACTGCAGGTCACCATAAATTAGTATAGACAAGATCAAACAAATTATGACATTTAGTATTGGACAAGGGAAAATGTAACCTATGAGAGTTACTAAGACAACATGAATCACATAACTCATTGAACTTTTTATTATTGAATTGAAGATTATATAACTCAAAAATACTTCTCATGACATCAGAGTTAGCATGTCCTAGCCTAGCATGCCACTGAGTCATAGAGACAAATTTTACATCATTGGTAAAGGACACACATGAATTGACAAAGATTGGTCCTAAAGTGTTATTGACTACAAGGTCCAAAGGACATGATTTTGTGGACACTTTATCTTGTGAACTATCTAAGGAAATTGTAGAGAAGCAATAGAGACCACTTGCATCAAGCTTACCCTCCAAGAGAACTTGATTAGATGTCTAGGATTTAGCAAAGCAATGATTAGGATGAAACTCAAAGTATACTCGATATTGTTAGAAAACTTAGACACATAAATTAAGTTTCTTGTAATGTAAGGAACAAAAAGTAATTTATTGAGTTTCAACAAGTGATTTGGCATAAAATTGGAAGAAAATTTAGAGCAATCTATTGACTTGACCTCTAAACATTGTCCATTACCAATTATGAATTTTTTGCTCTAACACCTTATGTATAACTTTGTAAATGTAAATTATGTGAAGTAATATAATGAGATGCACCTGAGTCAGCAAATCAGGCTTGTGCCTCCAAATAATGAGGGATGTTGAGTTGTTCATGGTGTGCAACATAGGATGAGGCTTCAGCAATTATGGCAGCTGGTGTATTTGAGCTTTGATCATCTATTGGGCCTATCGAGGGAGTGCCTTGAGTAAGTAACTTTGTTGCAGTGGGAGCAAAATGTTCATCAAATATGTGTCAGTAGTCAAGGACATAGTGGCCATACTTTTTACACAATTGACATGTAGGTCTGTTGTCTGATGTAGCCTGTTTTCTTGCATTATGGGATGAATTTTGTCGAGCACCATGTCCACAACCTTGAGTATACCTACTTCTACCTCATGAGTAACCATTTCTAGCAGAAGTTTACACAAAGAAACCATAAGCAATGTTGGCAGATGCACTTGAAGTAGCAAGTTCTTGCTTGTACTTGTTCAGTTGTGCCTCTTGCATATACAACAGTGTTTCAACCTCATACATATCAGTGTTATCACCTTTGCTATAGGCCATCTTAATAAAAACATTGTAATCTTCAGTAACCCTTTAAGAATAACATTAGCTGATCCCTCTTAGAGATTGGATCACTTATGGACAAGAGAGAATTTGGAATAGTTCTAATACGAAGCACATACTCAGAGATGGATCTTATGCATTTCTTGCTAGTTTTTAACTCAGATCGCAATTGATAAACACACACTTTCATTTGAGAGTTGAAATGTTTTGTGGAATTTGTCTCATACTTCATATGCATGCTTGTATGCAACAACTTAAGGTAACGCAGTTTCAGATATGGTTGATAATAGCCACGTGAAGAGACCTTGGTCCTGAACCATCCATGCCTCATACTCTTCAGACACCAAATTGGAGATACGATCAAGATAACACCTTCAACCTGTTGGTTCCATAGCAAGAAATTGTTGTCTTGTAGTTTGATGGAAAGCTTTGTACCAAATGAAGACGACGTGCCTGTGGAATTGAGTTGTGGTATGGAATTTTGAGAGTGATGCACTGGTTCACCACCTGAGTTGATTGGTGCAACGCAATTTTAAGAGTTTTCAGGATCTTCCATTCTTGATTTCTTAGAACTTCGAGCAACAAATGTAGTTGAGGATTGAAGTATTAATAAACCACGTTCTTTGAAACTTTGAACAGTTGATAGGTTGTAGGAGGTGCGAGTTTCTCTGAAATTGATCAGGCACACTTGCTTCTATGAAGATAGTTATCTGCACCTCGTTGAAGATGCAACCATGGAGGCTTCTATGAAGCTGTTAGAGTAGTTGGAGTGTAGCGAAAATCTAGCCCCTAAGGCGATTGATCATACCATGTTAAGGAATGATCTTTGATCATTTCCATTATTGATAACATGAGCTTTGGTTGAAAAGGAGAAAGGACAAAGAAGAAAGATAAGAAAAAGTATTAAAAAGAAGTTTTTATTTTATGATTGATACACACATGCTATCACTTTATATAATTGGTGTTGGTTGTAACTAAGTTTCTAACAACCCTAACTACCTAACTATATTTCTAACAACTTTATATAGTTGGTGTTGGTTGTAACTAAGTTTCTAACAACCCTAACTACCTAACTGTATTTCTAACAACTTAATAACTCCTTATACTTAGTTCTACTCTAATAGTTGGTCTAATGGTGATTGATACTAGATTTGATAGGAAGGATGAAATCACATGATGTTAGAACTGATCCTTGAACGTGAATAATTGATTCAATAGATCATATACAAATAGTAAATACCAAAAAAAAGACAAATAGTTGTATTTATATTAAGTTGGATGAATCAAGTTTAATAGAAGGATAATTGAATTTAAATTGTAGAATATTAAATATATAAATAATATTTCTCAAGTCTAATACATTTCACTCATATTGTGGAAGTGTTTGAATAAATCAAATGTATTTAGAATTTGAGAATATCACACAAGTGGAAAAGAAAACATGATGCAAAAATGTTATAATAAGACTGAATTTTATAAGTCACAGTGTAGAATATTAAATATATAAATAATATTTCTCAAGTCTAATACATTTCACTCATATTGTGGAAGTGTTTGAATAAATCAAATGTATTTAGAATTTGAGAATATCACACAAGTGGAAAAGAAAACATGATGCAAAAATGTTATAATAAGACTGAATTTTATAAGTCACAGTGTTTTTGAACAATATAACTAATTTTGTCTATAAATATCGTATTTATATATTTTATTCAATACTCACAATAAAATTAATCTAATTTTTCAAATTTTGTCATTTATATTTCTGCTTTACTTTTACATATGCAATTTTTAATTTAGTAACACACAAAAAATTCAACATCATATTTAACACTCTTTAATGGAATTGGAAAAATGTCCTTTTTGTCCTTTAACTTTACCTCGGGGTCCACTTTGATCTCTCAATTTTAAAAAGTTTCAAGTTTATCCTTTAATTGTACAAAAACCATTATGTTAGTCCTTTCAGTTAGTCAAAGTCAAATTCAGGGTCCATTTGGTATACATGTGGCGCTGATGTGACATATGCTCATTAAAAGGCTACCAAAATTTTTGCACACACCCAGATTCAAACCCTTATCAACTTGGTTTCTGGACACACTACTTTACCACTAATTCACTTTATCTTTTTATTTGGATTTACACATTAAATATAATTGAACTTGTTTATGATTCATTATAAAATTAGGGTTAATGATTTGGGGCTTCTCTTCGAAGAACAAGAGTATAAGTTATGCAACCAAAAATCACTGGAGGAGAATAAAACACTACAACTGTTACCACATTCTTTGTTCCTTCTTCTTTAGTTTTGCGATATATATCACTAAATCTGGAAGGTGTATGTTAATGTCTTAATGTTCTTGTAAGATATAATAGTTATACTCGATCATTGTGAATGGTGACTGAAACTTTGCATTCTGTGATTCAATGACTCTGATTTCTAGGTTTACATGACATCGATATTGCATTTGTCTATGTGTCTGGTGAATGGTGACTGAAACTTTGCACTTTGTGATTCAATGACTCTGATTTCTAAGTTCTTATTTTAGCTTGTGTTTTTTGCTGGTAGTTTCTGCACCTATGGGAAAAATATTAGATAGGTTACAAGCGATTGGAGAATTTGAGGCGAGTCGAATGTGTATTAGTTTGATTTTTCTAAGTTTTTTTTTGTTGTTGTTGTGTTGATTTGGGAATTTGAATTTACTTTGTTCATGATTCTACCTAAAACAATAGAATTTGGATTGTTTCATTGCTTTTCTTAATGCCCTGATTAATTTAAATATGGATATTCTAGTATGAATTTGGATAGAATGCATTGTTGGAAAACGTATGGATTATTAATATACATTTGATTCGTAAAATAAATAAAAAACATGATGTAGCTTAGTGTTGTACCCCAAAATTTGACCAACCTTTTTCTTAATCTTTGGCTTATGTTTCATTGCATCTTAGCATCTTGCATTTGCATAACATTGTTTATACAGGGGATCAAGTAATTGTTTCTGTATCATCCAAGAGGAGGGTCCTTATTGGCTTTAAGCTCAAGCAAAGGTATTGGTACAAGCCATCAAGTGGGTGTTACTATCATGAAGTTATCAGAGCCCCTAGAGAGGATAGGTGTGCCATAGCTCATTGTCAAAGAACCATCAGAGGGTTGTCAAGGGGTCCATAAGGTTTTGTCATTGGTGTGAGCATAAGGTAAAAGTTGTTTTACTACCTTAGAGGTTATAGTGGAGTGGAAATGGTCACTCAATACATCTAAGCAATGCCTAGGCAAAAAGGATGAAATTAGGGTTTCACTTTTAATCAGGATAAATTTGTTTTTGGGAGCAAGAATTGTTCCCATGGTCTTCCATATGTCCTAAGGTGTTTGGGTATGGGATATTGATCATCAATTTGAATTAGAAGAGCTTCAATTGATCAGTCAATTGAAAATCAGGAGATTTGGGGGGAAAAGTCAATTGTGTAGTGAAAACGCCAACTCCTGACTTTTTAAGGTCAAAATCATGTTCCTCAAGTTCAATATGACAAATGGTTGGAATTTGACCAAGAAAAGTCAAGGGAATCATGAAAAATCAAGAATTGTTGAAAGTTTCCATTTTGGGGAATTAGGGTTTTAGAAACTTTCCATTTATGGAAAGTTTCATGGTTGAAGCAGCCATCTTCAAGGGCATTTTTCTTCGTGATCAAGGTTTCAAATGGACTTGGGTCAAACATCAAAGTTGTTCCTTGTATTTCAAGCTTTCTTTTGAGTACAATTCATAATCATATGATACTTGGAGCTCAAGTTATGATCAATCAAAGTTGAGGATTTCAATGATTTCAACATTGCCAAGATTGGACAGATTTTTGGACCCACTTTGCAAGCCAAATTCCATCAAGTTCTTGATGTCAAATGAACTTTGGTCCCAACTGAAAGTTGTATAGCTTGTTCCGAGCTTTCCAAAAAGTCCTAGAAGTCCTCCATATGATTTGTGAAGCTCAAGTTATGGATGTGCAAAGATGGGAAAAAGTAAGCCAAAATCCATAACTAAGAATTATTTCTAAGTTATTTATGGACAACTTGTATGGCATGATTTTCACCATTCGTTTTCATGGTCTTCCAATTGTCAAATCAAGATGAGTTCAACATGAAAAGTGTTATATGTCATGCCCTCTTTGATTAGAGCTCAAATTCAAGCCAAAACGATTCTTGTACACCAAGATATCTTTGCTCAAAGTTGGTGGTTTGAACATTTTCACAAGATATGGTTACAAAGACATTTTGGCATATTCGCATTTTAATCATACATTCTGGTTTGCTCTCTATCCCATGTGCAAGAACATATGTTTGGACCCCACCAAACATTGTCTAAAAGAGCCAAACTAAGACATGTACTACCTTGAGGCATTTTTGAATCTTTTGCCCAAACAAGAAAGGGACAAGCTGCCCTTGTATTCTGATCTTGGCAGACACAATTTTCACTCAAAAGAAACCAACAAGAAGACAAGCATGAAAGCTACTCATGTACCATCTCCATCATCAACCATTGATTTACAAAAAACTATGAAAATGCAAATCTGTCCATTTAATCTTTACCATGGTAAAACTCCTCAAAACATCTTTCTCACTTCATATTTAAGCAGAAGAACAATCAAGAGAAACCCTAGCCACCACTGTTGCAAGAAACCAGAACTTGAGCTTTGAAATCGTCCAAAAACCACAAAAATTGTCTTGTGCAAATCTCATACCAACACCTTCTCCAATCATCCAACCACCCTAAAAATCATCCACACGATCTCAAAACCAATATTAAAAGGTGTTCCAACCATTAGTTTGGCCAAAAATACCATAACACCAAAAGTCAACTTCTCACACCCTAAAGTTTGACTTTTTTGCATAAGATAATGAAACTCACTGCCTAGAACAGTTTGGACCTCTTTGACACCTTGAACACCGTCCATTTATGTTGTACCAACTATCCAAGTCCTTAAAGAACAACTAGAACATCATTTTCTAGGAATGTCATCACTTGTCATTCATTACTTCAAGAGGAAGAAACTTCAAACTTGCATCAAAGGAGGGATATCTTGCTCACTCAAGGCTGCTAGCTTGCTGTTTTTTTTTGGAGGTCTACAAGAGGTATGCAGCTTTGAACCATCTCATAATTATACATCATGTGTGTATGAATTGTGTTTTGACATTTCTATGCTAAAGTGGTAACTATGCTGTCAGAATATGTGTGAAACCTACCATGGTTGGTTGCTGTTAAGTTGTCTTTTTAGTTTAAGTTAGTTGCTACTCTTGTGAAGTTTGGCATGTTTGAGGTAGGTTGTTCATGAGTTTAAGTAAGGGCTAGATATGCATTGTAAGTTGTCTTTGTGATTTTGGTTTAGGATTGCTGATAGAAGTTGTACTGTGCCTGTCAACTCTTGGTTAAGGTGCTTAAAGGGATAACTAATTGGGTGACTGACAAGGGGGTTTTGGGACTGTCATAGGCCTATTCTGAGTTCTTTGAATTTTGGAGTTTGTTAACTTCATTTTAAAACATTGGCTTGATATTGTCTGGATAAAACTAAGTTTGTTGTTGTCATTGTTCGTACTAGAGGCTTTAATTTTGGAATTGTTGATTCTTGGTTAATCAGACAGCTGCTGTTAGAATCCATGATGAGATATTTAGAGTAATTGGCTCTTTGCACTAGATTCCTTGGCATTGTAATGTCAATTTTCATGTTTCTGTTTAAGTGTGGTTTGAATGTCCTTACTATTTTGATGAAATAGTAATCTCGTGTTGAATTGAATTTGGCATTGTAATGTCGAGATCTTGTTTTTTTGCTCAGTACTAGTTTAGTATCATTTGGCTGTTTTCTAAGGTTGAGTTTGTCAACTCATAAGCCATATGCTGCCAGGTTTAGAGGATAGTTTTGGCTTTGATTTCCATCAGAGGTGGATGACCTTGTTGTTTCTGTCATTAAGGGTGTGGGGGGATGCTGACCATTGCAGTCAGCTTTCTACAGCTTGGTAGTTGTGTTATGTGCATCAGGGTTTGCTAAATCTTTGGTGACAGGTTTTAGGCAATCTAGGTAGGATTAGGTCATAGTACTTAATAGGATTCTTTGTGTATGCAATTGCTGGTGTGAATGATAAGTTCTTGTTGCTGTTAAAGCATTGTTAGATTTGGTGCAGTGGTCTGATACTAGTACTAGAGGTTTTGTTAAACTGTGCTTGCTTTCAAGTTGCCTTTTTCAGATTGTTACAATTTGTGTGCAATGAGGATTGATAAAACAATTGCTATCATAGATATTTGTTTTGGCATTTGTTTGGACACATTGTTTCTCTAACACCATTTCATTAACTTGCAACTTAATGGTCAGGTTTTGTTTTACTAAGAATTTGAAACCATTTCTTTGAGCATCATAATGAGCAACATATTTGAAACATGTTCATGTTTTTCTTTTAACCTGTTTGCACTTGTTTTGGTCTTTAGACTCCAAAATGCATTTCCAAACTCATACTTGCATGTTGATTTGTGTTTCAAAATGTGTATGCTATTTCAAATTTTGGTGAGCACCATCATGATCCTCATGAAAAATCAAGCAAGATAGACTTTTATTTCATGGAAATTGATTAAGAATTGAGGATGTTGAGGTCAAATCGTTTTTATGAGTTTCACTTGTTTTTGCCTTGGATGCCTTGCCCAGGATCTGCGCACGTTTTTGGTATATGTAGAACTGGGGTGGCTTGATACAACGGGTGTATCGCCACCCTAGTGGTTGTAACCTTGCCCATAAGTAACTTGCCATGCCATTGATCCTCGGTTCGACCCTCAGCGAGGGCGTTTTTTTTTTTGTTTTTTTTCATTATTTTCCTGTTTTTAATATTTTTACTTTCCTTTTATTAGCCACTTTTTGATTTTATTTCTTTTATTTTTGGTTATTTGTTATTTAACTTTTATTCCTTTTAAAAAAATAGTTTTAAATATCATAAAAAGCCCAAAAAATCATATTCTCATATTTTAATGTGTTAAATTATTTTTCATCATTTTTATTTATTACTTTTTTTAATTGAATTGACAAATTAATGCACTTTGTGGCTTGTCACTTGTTCATTTCATGTTTTCCTCCCTCTATTCCTTGTCTGTTGCATCTTCTCTTTGCATCCTTTGTTTGCATTGCATGTTGACTTGTCCAAGTCAACTTCCTTTCTTTCTTATTTCATTTGTGAGTGAATTATTTAGTGTTTACTTGGCCTTGTGCCATGATCCTCCTAGGATTCCTAGTCCCTCAGTTCAGGATGGGAGTAGGAGAGAAATTAGGTGTTCAATCCTATGCATGACAAAATTAGGGTAGTTCTTCCCTTTCATCCCAACTTTAGGAGCATTGTATATGACAACATTAGGGTAGTTCTTCCCTTTCATCCCAACTTTAGGAGCATTGTATATGACAACATTAGGGTCTAGTTTCCCCTTAGTTTGCATCTTTCTCTTCTCATCCCCTAAACAATTCAAAACACTTAATAAAGAATAATTTATGTCATACGCTACGAGCCTTAAGTACTTGAGAAATGATGGTTGGGGGGCCTCCTCTCAACTGTCTAGAGTGTTTAGCATATGCCCTTTGGGCGATATGCGACGCATTAGCTCTCGAGTCATAGTCTTTAGTGCGACATGAGTTTCAAACCATAACTCAATTTACTTCTTGTCTTAAAAAATACAAAACAAAAACATCAAATCTTTTTATCCTTCGGGATCTTAATTGGAAAATCATTTTCATAAAGAGAGTGTTGTTAACTCTTGGTTCTACCGCAAACAGGTAACACCTAAGTCTCCAATGGTCGAGCTGCATACTCCTAACTGCTAGAACTAAGGTTTAACCCTACTCGGTTTAAAACACTTGAACCAACCTGTGGTCGTGTCAGCCCGAACTATGTTTGCTCTGATTTCTCGTACCAGACGTGGAAACGTAGGCACTAGACGGTGATATCTTGGCGAGTAACCTCCCCCCTTCACCCGTAGTTTTCCGAACTACGTTGACTCTGACTTTCCCATTGCACGAGGGAATACGTAGGCAATGAGCGACGATGCTCTATCGGGTCATTTTTCTTTTCTTTTTTCCTCGTGAGCCTTTAGTGTAGATAGTTTAAACACCCTTTTAGATAGACAATAAGCATGGATCTCGTCGAGTACGACGGACGTGAGGGGTGCTCATACCTTCCCCTTGCGTAACTGACTCCCGAACCCAAGATTTGGTTGCGGTGACCTGTCTTATTCCCTTTTCCGTAGGTTTTCTCTGATCGTTTCCTTTCCCTCTCTTTGGGATAAATAACGAACGGTGGCGACTCTTCTGTCCTTGTCGGCCCCTCTTTCGCAGCGATGCGACATTTAGTGGACATAATCATTCATAGTAACCATAGTGATCATAGGTAGATTGATCTTTTGCCAAAGGGATTCAAGAATTCATAATTGAGAGATATAGTTTCTTTCTCAACATAATATTTTAAAGTATAAAGAGAATTGTAATTGAGATTTATTAGCTCATCATGCGACTAAATTTTAAGTTTGACAACAAACTTTACACACCTAGTTGAAAGAGCTAAAAAATTCTTAATTGAGAAACATAATTAATTACTTCCTCGATGTAATACTTTTAATTACAAAGGGAATCACAATTGAGAATTATTAGCTTATCACACGATAAAATTTCAACTTTGACAATAAATTTGACACACCAAATTGAAAGAGCTAAGGAATTTATAATTGAGAACATAATTCCTTGACGAAATATTTTGAAGCACAAAAGGAATCACAATTGAGAGTTATTAGCTCATCACACAATAAAATTTTAAGTTTGACAACAAACTTGACACGCCTAGTAGTAGGAGTTAAATAATTCATAATTTAGAGACATAGTTTCTTCTTTGATGTAATATTTTGAAGCACAGTGAGAATCACAGTTGAGAGTTATATTAGCTTATCGGGCGACTAAATATCAAGTTTGACAACAAACTTGACACACCTAGTTGAAGGAGTTAAAGAATTCATGATTGAGAGACATAGTTCATTCCTTGACGTAATATTTTGAAGCACAAAAAAATCTCGATTGAGAGTTATTAGCTCATCACACGACTAAATATCAAGTTTAACAACAAATTTGGCACGATTAGTTGGAGACTTTGACCAATATCATTGAAAAACCAGGTTTTCAAAGACTGTTTGATGCATGTCGTTGCATACTGAGAAAAAGAAATCCTAATGGAATTGACCAATCATATTCTCTGACACCAAAGAGATCAAACCTTGACAGAGCTAATGATCTACCATAAATTATGGGAATGCCTACTTCAATTGATTCGCCTAGTGATTTTAGCAATGCTTTGGTTGATTCACTTGAACAAGAAATGGAGATGAGGATATGCTTCATGAAACAACATGTTGATATGGATACATAAAATCTGTATATGATCTCTTAATAAATCACTAGCAATGTTAAATCCATGATCTATAATGAGGTTCAACAAGCCATGGATTTAGAGGCAAAACAAGTCAATGTGACGTAAAATTATCTTTACTACAACACTTTGTATGTGAACAACACATTTATGGAGAAAGACTTTCACCAAGTATATCTCTTTGCCACCTACCTATATTCCAAATTTGGCATATATAGAGAAGTATATCCATGATCGATTCTACTAGTGTTAACTAGAAGTTAGAATTGTATATCTATTGAAGTTGAAATAGAAAGTTAATGAATCAATTATCTATCTCATCAAAAGTTTCAAGAAAAGGTAGGAAACTTCTTTGTCAAATTTGTGAGATGTTGGATCGTACTCTAGTATGGTCGAAGTCTGTTCGCGAGTAATGCGTGTTGTAGTCGAAGTTTGTTCTAACATGCATTAGTCAATATTGCTAGGTTGTTAGCATATTGGATTGGGCCTTTCTTGTAAGCCTAAGCGTTAAGTTAGCTTGTACCCTAAGTTAGCATGTAATGGGTAATTGTTAAAAAGCCATTAGGTTAGTGTGCTATTTTTCTTATAAATAGGATACTAGTTTCTCAATCTTGTAATAAGGAAAAATAGGAAGATAAAATTCTAATTTCAAGAGAAAGAGGTTATTTTGTTATTCTTGTATACTTTTAATCTTGTTCTAAGAGAAAGGAAAGAATAGCAGTTTAATAACCAATCCTTGTTGTTCCTTGTTGTTTTACCTTGTTTTGTTTGTTAAACCTAACCCTTGTGTATTTCTTGATCAAGAAGAAACCGTGTATACTTTGTTATAAGGTATTTGATTCACAACAAATTGGTGCGGTGAGCTTGGAGAAGATGCCTTCAACAAAGTATGAGATTGAAAAGTTCACCGGAGTGAACGACTTCAGTCTCTGGTGCTTGAAGATGAAAGCCCTATTGGTTCAGCAGGGTTGTTTGGAAGCGTTGAAGGGTGAGGCATCCATGGACGTTGCATTAACGGAAAAAGAAAAGACGGGCATGATTGAGAAAGCCCACAGCGCAATATTGTTGAGCCTTGGTGATAAGGTTCTTCGACAGGTATCAAAAGAGACCACAACATCGGGATTATGGGTGAAACTTGAAAGTTTGTACATGACCAAATCTCTAGTGATTCGACTCTACCTGAAGCAAGCTTTATATACATTCAAGATGAGTGAAGGAAAAGTGTTGGCTGAGCAGTTGGATATGTTCAACAAGCTGATTCTTAATCTTGAAAATATTGATGTGAAGATCGATGATGAAGATCAAGCACTGTTGATGTTGTGTGCTTTGCCCAGAACACATGCTTACTTCAAAAAAACTCTCTTGTATGGAAGGGAGTCCCTGAACTTTGAAGAAGTTCAATCAGCCTTGTATTCTAAGGACTTGAACGAATGAAAGGAGCATAAACCTTCGACGGTGGGCGAAGGTTTGGCCGTTAAGGGAAAATTCTTGTGAAAGGATGGTAAGTTCGACAAGAAGAAAGGTAAAAGTCAACATAAGTCTTATAGTGGTGAAACATCTAGTATTCAATGTTATCACTGTAAAAAGGAGGGTCACATAAGAAAGGTGTGCCCTGAAGGCCTGAAAGATCATGGAGGTAATAAAAATACAACCATTGTTCAAGATGACTTCTACTCATCTGATGTTCTTGTGGTTTTAAGTGGCGACTCGAGAAAAGAGTGGATTATGGATTCAGGTTGCACTTGGCACATGACTCCAAACAGAGAATTGTTCGAGGAGCTATGTGATCAAGATGGTGGATATGTGCTGCTGGGAAACAACAAATCTTGCAAAGGTGCAGGTATTGGATCTGTGAGATTCAAGCTCCACGATGAGTCAATAAGGTTATTGACTGAAGTCAAGCATGTACCTCAATTGAAGAGAAATTTGATTTCTCTTGGTGAATTTGACAGAAAGGGATATGTTTTTCAAGGAGAGAAAATTATCCTAAGAGTCATGAAAGGTTCGAAGGAAGTCTTGAGAGGCATGAAGAAACAAGACTTGTATACCCTTGAGGCTGAGGTTGTAAGTGGTTCAACAAATGTTGCATCCACGAAAGCTGTGTCGAAGACAAAATTATGGCACATGAGATTGGGCCATGTCAACGAAAGAGGCCTGGTCAAATTGGGGAAGCAGAACCTGCTAGGAGGTGACAAAGTCAAAAAGTTGGAGTTTTGTGAATCTTGTATATTTGGTAAATCTTGTAGGACGAAGTTTAATAAAGGCAAGCAAAGAACACATGGATCCCTGGATTACATTCATGCTGATCTTTGGGAGCCTGCAAGGAATCCTTCACACTCAGGTGCAAGGTATTTTCTATCCATTGTTGATGACTATTCCAGAAAGCTATGGGTATTCATTTAGAAGACGAATGATGAAATTTTGAGAATTTCATAAGTTGGAAGATTATGGTCGAAACTCAAACTGGCAGAAAGGTTAAGAGGTTGAGAACCAACAATGACCTTGAACTCTACAATGAAACGTTCGACAGTTACTATGTTGAGTCTGGGATTGCAAGGCATAAGACTGTAGTAGGTACTCCTCAATAAAATGGCTTAGCTGAGAGATTCAATCGAACAATCCTTGAAAGGGTTAGATACATGTCAGTTAGTGTTGGATTGAAGAAGGTGTTTTGGCCGGAAGTTGTTTCGACAGCAGCTTACCTGATAAATAGATGTCCCTCGACTTCCTTGGGAATGAAGACACCTGAAGAAGTTTGGTCGGGACATCCACCTAGTCTCGACAGACTGAGAGTATTTGGTTGTGTGGCCTATGCTCACATTAGGCAAGATAAGGTCGAACCTAGAGCTCTGAAATGCATGTTCACAAGAGGTGTATCACCAGTCGAGATGTAGTTTTCAATGAAGCCGATATGGCTTTCAAGAAAACTGATGATATTGACGAAGAGCTGGAACAGGGAGAGATTCCTGTTGAGGTGGAGCATGTTGATGCTGAATTGCTTACCCCAGATGAAGTCGAAGAAGACGCAGAAGATGTTGTCGAAGATAAGGAGACTAATAATAACTACCTGTTAGCAAGAGGCGGGTCGAAGAGAGTCACCAAGCCACCTCAGAGACTTGGGTATGCAGATCTTATAACTTATGCCTTAATCTCTGCAAGTGAAGTTCTAGATGAAGAACCTAGAGACTATAAGGAAGTTATGAGGAGTCGAAAGAATACTGAATGGCTAAAGGCCATGGATGATGAGATGAAATCTCTTCATGATAACAACATCTGGGAACTGATCAAGAAACCTGCTGGAGCCAGGTTAGTCAGCTGTAAATGGATTTTCAAAGTTAAGGAAGGAATCGAAGGAATGGCGTCGAAGAGATACAAGGCGAGATTGGTTGCTAGGGGGTTCACTTAGAAAGAAGGTATCGACTTCAATAATGTGTTATCTCTTGTTTTGAAGCATAGATCCACTCGAATGTTGCTTGCCATGGTGGCCC
Source organism: Lathyrus sativus (assembly GCA_963859935.3). Taxonomy (NCBI): domain Eukaryota; kingdom Viridiplantae; phylum Streptophyta; class Magnoliopsida; order Fabales; family Fabaceae; genus Lathyrus; species Lathyrus sativus. Next base: position 497,409,436 of record OZ012738.1, read on the forward strand.
AGTTCGACCTTGAACTGGAACAGATGGATGTGAAGACTGCGTTCTTGTATGGTGATCTAGATGAAACAATCCTGATGAGGAAACCTGAAGGGTATGTTGAAAGGGGGAAGGAAGATTCTGTGTGCAAACTGAATAGATCTTTATATAGACTGAAACAATCTCCTCGATAGTGGAATAGGAGATTCGACAAGTTCATGGCACACATAAGTTTCATCAGAAGTCAGTTCGACCACTGTGTTTACTTCAAATTTCGACCGGGTAATTCATTTGTTATTTTGTTGCTCTATGTGGATGATATTCTAATAGCAAGCAACAATGTCGAAGAAGTAATGAGGGTGAAGGCTAAACTCAATAAAGAGTTCGACATGAAGGATCTGGGAGCTGCGTCCAGGATTCTTGGGATTGACATCCGGAGAGATAGAAAGCAGTCAAAATTATGCTTATCTCAAGAGGCATACCTACAAAAGGTTCTCGAAAAGTTTGGTATGTTGAATTCAAAGCCTGTTGTAACTCCGAAAAACCCTCAATTCAAGCTGAGTATAGATCAGTGTCCCAGCACTGATGTTGAAAGAACTTATATGAATAGCATTCCATATGCTAACATAGTATGTTCTTTGATGTATGCTATGGTCTGTACTAGACCCGACATAGCATATGCAGTAAGTCTTGTAAGTAGGTACATAAATGGGTCTCTGAATAGAGTCCTAATTTATGGTGGAGCCTTGGATGAAGATAGTGAAGCAGTAATCGAAGGATATGTCGACTCTGATTATGCAGGTTATATGGATTCTAGAAAATCTATCTCTGGATATGTGTTCACTATGTTTGGGACAACAATCAGTTGGAAAGCAACACTTTAGAAGGTCGTTGCCTTATCAACCACTGAAGCAAAGTATATTGCCCTAACTGAAGATGTGAAGGAAGCATTGTGGCTTGAAGGTTTTGCAAAGGAGCTAAAACTTCAAGGTCGAGTTATCACTGTTAAATGTGATAGTCAAAGTGCAATACACCTGTCGAAGAATTCAGCCTATCATGAGCGAACCAAGCACATTGATGTGAGACTGCATTTCATCAAAGGGGTAATCAAGCATGGAGAAGTCCAAGTGATGAAGGTTTCGACAGATCATAATGCTGCTGATATGATCACCAAGACGTTTCCCAGTTGCAAGTTTTTCCACTGTATGCAGTTAATAAAGCTGCATGAAGAAAGCTAGTTTCTTAATGTTATAGAGTTAGATCCAAGGTGGAAATTTGTGAGATGTTGGATCGAACTCTAGTATGGTCGATGTCTGTTCGCGAGTAATGCATGTTGTAGTCGATGTTTGTTCTAACATGCATTAGTCAATATTGCTAGGTTGTTAGCATATTGGATTGGGCCTTGCTTGTAAGCCCAAGTGTTTAAGTTAGCTTGTCCCCTAAGTTAGCATGTAATGGGTAATTGTTAAAAATCCCATTAGGTTAGTGTTCTATTTTTCTTATAAATAGGATACTAGTTTCTCAATTTTTTTAATAAGGAAAAAGAGGAAGATAAAATCCTAATTTCAAGAGAGAGAGGTTATCTTGTTATTCTTGTATACTTGTAATCTTGTTCTAAGAGAAAGGAAAGAATAGCAGTTTAATAACTAATCCTTGTTGTTCCTTGTTGTTTTACCTTGTTTTCTTTGTTAACCCTAACTCTTGTGTGTTTCTTGATCAAGAAGAAACTTTTATACTTTGTTATAAGGTATTCGATTTACAATAGAATTCATTGACACTCAGTATGCCTCAATCTTCATCAATGGCATGCCTACTCAATATAATGAGAAATTGTTAGGACAGGTATGTCGTAGCCTCAACAAATTATCTTCCAAGGTAAGACATATTGAGTAATTTATTAAACAATTAATAGAAGAATATTGATAGTTGAGAAAGAAGCCTATAATTTGTATTCGTCTTAGACTTGGAGGAATTTAATAATGATATGTATGTTGACTCATTGAAAGATATATTAATTGCTCATATCCTTAAGAGGAAAATGCACTTAAAAGGGGAGGAAACTAGTGTGTCAATGAGTAAAGATGAGTATGGCTTTTACATTATCAAAGCAGACCATATATTAGATTATAGGAATGTTATTCTTACACCCTTTTTTTCATCAAATACCTACATTGTATACGCTATTCATCGTATTTATATGGAGAATAGTGTTTTTTAATAATAAAATAATTTTTTATGAATAGTGCATAAACAGTACACATGAATAGTGCGTGAACAATACATGTGAACAGTGCGTGTGAACAATGTCTTTAAAGTAGTGAAATAAAGTTGGTTAATGAAATGTAAAAAACTGGTTAATAAAGTGATGAAGTTGGTTAATAAACGTCCAGATAGTAAAAATTATATTTAGTAATAAATTAAAGTTGGTTAATGAAAAGTAAAAAGTTGGTTAGCAAAGATATGAAGTTGGTTAATAAACGTTCAGATATTAAAAATAATTTTTAGCAATAAATAAACTTGGTTAATAAAATATAAAAGATCGATTAACGAAGTTATGAAATTGGTTAATCATACAACTTTATATCAATATCATTTAATCTAAAAAAATAATAATAAAAAAAAAACTAAAATAATAATTTTTTATATTTTATTAAAAATATATATTATTATAATATTTCACTATTCACTGTATTGGTAAACATGAAAAATTGGTGTAGGTGTAGGAAAGTGGTGTAAGAATAGCATTTTTCATTAGATTATATACTTCAAGATGAGAAAAATAGGTTATTGGTCTTATCATTTCTTACCTTGACGAGATCAAAGGTCTTGTTTCTTTAAAACAACATGAAGTATGTTCAATATGTTATAGTGCAGAAAGGACGCATGTGAAACACGATGTTCCAACATATGTGCTGCAACATCTGGTCTCTGACAACAGACATATACTATTGCAATTCTGGTTTAGGTTTAATCAAAGATTTACTCTACAAAGGAAATTTATATGAAGAGAGTTAATTTGGATATTCTGGTGCAACATGTGAAACATGATATTTTCACATGTGCGCAGTGCAACATCTGACCCTTGTCAGCAGAACATGATGGATGTTGTAAGGTGCGGAATTTGTGATTTAGATTCAATCAGATTTATTTTTCACAATTTTTGTGTGAATTGTTTGGCAGTTGTTAAAGATCAAGTCAGATTTAAATTTGAATTTGAAATATAATAAATCATATCTTTTGTTAGAGATATTTATGGAGCAAACCAAATCCAACATATTCAGCTATTATTCTGGATGAAATTAAATCAAAAATTGAAATGAGAAAATCTCAAAATGCATTGCTACTTAAGGAGACTCAAAACTCTTGTTTGTAGTAAGTTTTGTGCACTAAGACTAAGTTCTCTGTGCTATGGTTTTTGAGTCTTTTGTAACTTGTATTCCACCCTTATGATATCACTCATATAATAAGGATTAATGTTGGATCTTTTTGTGTACGCCACACTATTGCTTCAGTAATTTGGCATAGTTGTTGGTTTGTCTTAGTTGAGTTGTATATTCAACATTCAATATCATTATTATTGAAGTTGATCACTTAGGATTAGTGATTGAGAGAAAGTTAGAATGGCTCACATATTTAGGGGGTGACATAAATAGAAAGTTATTAGGATTAGGAAGAGGCGTTGAAAATCATGGTGTTGGTGTTCCTATAAGACTAGTTGTACTAAAATAAAGTAGTGAATTTCGTTTCTTGGATAGAGCGACCTCCAAACGCAAATGTTCTTTGCACCGAATTGGGTTACCGATCTCTTGTGTTATTTTATTGCTTTCTGCATTATGTTATTGTTGTTGTTATATTGCTGTCATATTGGTTTAATAAGTTGGACCCTTTATCTCAATATCATGTCCAACATTTGTCCCCTTAGGATTAGAATTTCAATTGGCATTATAGTAGGCACCCTATTCTGCTTGGGTGAGCTCCAAGGAAGATATTTTATATTCAAATGGACAACAATAAGGATGAAGATTCAGTCAACATGCCACTTATTTTGAATGGAACAAATTATGATAATTAGAAATCTATGATGGTTGCTTTTCTCAAGTCCATAGACAAAAAAACTTGAAAGGTTGTGGAAAAAGGTTAGAAACATCATGTGATCACTTCTCAAAATGGTTCAACAAGCTTAAATCATGAAGCTTATTGGTCTAAAGATGAAGAAGGAGAAGCTCTTGGAAACGACAAAGCCTTGAATGCTATATTCAATAATGTTGACAAGAACATTTTCAGACTAATTAAGACTTGTACTGAAGCTAAAAAAGATTGTGATATTCTCAAGACTGCTCATGAAGGCACATCCAAGGCAAGGATACCAAGTATACAAATCCTCACAAATATGTTTGAAAATATGAGAATGATGGAAGATGAATTCGTATCTGATTTCAACATTTGTCTACGTGATATAGCCAATAATTCTTTTGATTTGGGAGAAAAGATGTCTGGAGAAAAGCTGGTTTGAAAGATTATCAGATCTTTTCCTTAGAAGTTTTCCATGAAGGTGACAACCATTGAAAAATCTCAAGACTTAAGCACCGTGAAGGTTGATGAACTCATGGGCTCTCTTCAAAGCTTTGAAGTATATATAAATGGAAGATCAGAAAAGAAGACAAAGGTGTAGCTTTTGTATCCAACACTCAAGATAGGGAAAATCATGATGAAAGAGATACTGAAGAAAGTCTATTAGATGATATATCTTATATTAGAATAAAGTTCAACAAATCCTTAAGAAGATTAGACAGAAAATGAAGGAAAAATGTGCAAGGCAAAGGGTCGAACATCTGTCCCCAATACAAGAGCAAAGAGGAAGACTATTCTACAGAAAAAAGACCAAAATATTTTGAATGTGAAGGCTTTGGTCATAACAAATATGAGTGCCCTAATTTTTTAAAGAATTAGAAAATGAGATTGACAGTTATTTGGTCTGAACTTAAGGATGAAATTAAAGAAGAAAGTTCCAACAAAGTAATTACTTTCACTGGAAAGTTTGAGTCTGAAGAAGAGTCTAGTGATGAAGATATGTATGAAGAAGAGTTAGTTGTAACTTTCATAATTTTGCACACCAAGTGGAAATAAGTATGCATAATAGTTGAGAAATAAAAGCTTGTCTTAACCATTACAGTTCTGGAAGAAGAAATCACTTTGATAAATGCTAAATTTGAAACAATGCCAAAAATCTTACCCATGATGAACAACTGTTCAAATATGTTGGATAATGTTTTGGAAGGGAATATCAATGTTTTAGGGTTTGACTATAATTACATGAACAAAAAGATCAAAGCCCCTCCTAAGAAGAAGACTAAGTTTTAGATGGTCGGCCACATGTGTTAGCATCGTGCTCAACATGTGTACCCTCAACACAAAGGTTACCAAAAGTAAACAAAGATATGTCACCAATATGGTAGATATGATCATATAGAACCCTTTTTCTGTAGATTATATGGATATCCTCAATCCTATAGTCATTTGAGGCTCAACAAAAGGAAAGAGAAGAAAACTCAAGCAAAGAAAGTGTGGGTACCCGAGGAAACTTTCAAGTGTCTCTTAATTCATATATCTCTTAGAATCTATTCAAGAGAGGATTGGTATTTTGATAGTGGATGTTCATAGCACATGACTGGTGAAAGGATCTATATTGAATAGTTAAAAACCTACTTTTAGAGTTGTTGAGACAAATTTGGTTCTTATCGTGTATCCTCTAAAGTTTTGATGATAACAAAGTATTTAAAAAAACAATTAGGATTTCTAACTAGCTGGTTCATGTGTGCAGAATTGTATTTATTTGATGTAACTAGCTCTGACACGAAAGAATCTTTGATACGATTCTAATTATGCACTCGTGATAGATTCTGATTAGAAAGTTACTGCTAGTACACTTCATAATCAAAAGCGTGACATGGCTGCCTCTAAAACTGAGTAGTGTCAACTTAAGCTTTCCTAACATGGGACTCGAGATATGTTGACATTATCTTCAAAAGATTTTATTGTACTTGTTTCATGGAAGTGTTCTCTGGATAAATATTTTGTTTTTAGGATATTTCCTTGACTATGAGTTCCAACATCTACCTTATTGAAAAAGAAGATGTACTAGAAGATGTGATATGATTATAGCCATTATGAATACTTCAACGACTATATTTCTTCATCTATAAAAGGAGAAGAATATTGGAAGATCAACTCAATAAATAACGCTACAACTACAACTGAGATACATACACACTACATTCAGCTCAAGAGAGGCTAATATGTTAAAATGTTCTTATTCTTGTATAGTTTAAGAATTATTTGTATAAATGTGTGTTGTATAATATTTGAACACCTCTAGTTGATAATCAAATGTTGTTGTAAGTTATTCATTCTTTAAACAGTCAGCTTAGATATAAGTCACTTGTCGTGGGCTTGAGCAGAGAACTCTTGGACAATGGTCTGGGCAGAAGTCTTGAACCAAGTGGATTTAAGCAGAGAGGCCTTAGACAGTGGTCTGAGCAGAAATCTTGAACCAGGTGGATTGAGTAGAGAAGTCTTGGATAGTGGTCAAAGTAGAGAAGTCATTGGCATAGTGTCTAAGCAAGGCAGTCTTTGACCATGTGGGTTTAAGCAAGGAAAGTATTAGGATCTGACGACCTAAATAGAGAAGTCTTGATCAGGTGTTGATTGATCAACAAGTCTTAGACTGTAGGTTTGAGTAGGGAAAGACTTATACTTGCAGATATAAGCAGTTGTAATCAAGTTTATTATAATGGAAATCTCTTACATGGCAAGGGGACTGGAGTACTCTCAGTCGGAAAGGAACTAGGATAACTATTTTGTGTTCTTTACTGTTTTATTTTTTTTTGTTACTTTTTTATGTTGCACTTATCATCAGGTTCCGACCTTTAGTTTAGAATTTAAACTCTGGTTCAGAAGTAAAAATACTTTTGCAAACACAATTCAATCCCCCTTCTTGTGTATTTTTCTCACCTTCAAATGGAATTAGAGCAGGGTCTGTACATAACACTTCACAGTGGTATAGTCAAAGGTCCAATGAGAAAAATATGGCTACTGAGGATATTAATAGTTCCTTAGCAAGGGGATTTCCCTATGATTACAGTAGCTCTGAGAGAAATTATTACTCTGTTAAACCTCCTGTATTTAGTGGTGACTCTATTGAGTTTGAATGGTGGAAAAGAAAGATTTACACATATATCATTGGGCTCGATGATGAGATATGGGATATACTTGAAGATGGCATTGAAATTTCTATTGGTAGTGTTGGTATGGTATCTGACAGGAAAACTCTGACTCCAGCTCAAAAGAAAATCATAGAAAACATCATAGATTCAGAGGTATTCTGGTTGATGATCTACCACATGTTGAGTACTTGAAAATCATTGATAATTCTTTTGCAAAGAATGTCTTTGAATCTCTGTGCTCTACTTTTGAATGGAATCAGCAAGTTAGAGAAGCCAAAGCTAGCTTGTTGGTGCAGAAATAAGAAGTGTTCAAAATAAAGGATGATAAAGATATTGAAACCATGTTCTTTTGGTTTCAGACTCTTGTGTCAAGCCTTCAAGTGCTAAATAAAAGTTACTCTACATCAGATCATGTTAAAAAGATTCTGAGGAGTCTTCCTACAAAGTTTAGACCTAAAGTTACAACTATTCAGGAAGCTAAGGACCTGAATACGCTGTCTCTTGAATGTCTAATCAGCAACCTTCAAAGTCATTAGATGGAACTAAATGGAGATGAGTCCTAAAAGAAACTTAAATATCTTGCTCTAAGATTTGCCTCTGAAAAGGTAGGGGATAAGCCCATAAGACTTGTAAAGAACAATAAATCTGATGAAACTTCTGAAGAAAATTCTGACGATGAATCTAATGATGATGATATGGCTTGCTTCATCAAAAGATTTCAGCAAATAGCCAGAAGAAGGAAAAGGTTTTCCAAAAGCAACAGAAGATCCAAAGAATTGAGGATCTATTACAATTGCAATAAACCTGGTCACTTTGGAAGTGACTATCCTGATCTTCAGAAGCACAGTCAGAACAAAGGACGTCATCAGAAGGACACCTTTAGAAACAGGTTCAAGAAGAATTTTATGGCAACTTGGGAAAAGTTAGATGATGAAGATTCATAAAAGGAAGATGATGTAAATCTTGTATTGAAGGTGTTGCGGTGAAAATTTGATATCAAGCTATTAATTAACTTGAACCATATTTCTTTTTACAACCGGACTTTAATTTATCCAAAGGATAGGTCTAAAGAAAGAAAGAACCTTTTTCGCGATGTAACGACAACGCTTAAGAGATTCGGGGATTCGGGGGTTGGTTATATCTAGGGAAGGTATTAGCACCCTAAATATCTGTAGTATTCTACAGGAACCTTTTGTTTAATTACTTGCTAAGTTTTTGAATTGTGCATTATGGTTTAAGGATTGGGAATCGAGATAAAATAAATAAAAAGGCCTAAGTGGTTTTCTAAGTTTGCTCGCAAAGGCATCGCACCTTCTGCCTACGTATCCTGACTAGGATAGAATCAGAGCAATCGTAGTTCACCTCATAGGGGAAAAGAACACTTGATGATGATCAAGGTTCAAAAGGGGGAAACAAACATGAAAATGTTTGTGTGGAGTTTGACAAAACTCCCTAAGCTAAGTTGAAGGGGAAGTAAGAAGTCACGACGATGATTCTTACACAGAGTTGACGAACTCTTTCCTAGGGTTCTAGTTGAAGAACACTCCTAGTATGGGTGGGTTTCTTAGACTTCAAGCAAAGTCTAAAGGCTTCTAATCTAGGGTTGAGGTGACTTAACAAAGTCAAGAGGGTTAAGATTTTGGTCCAAGACATTGACAGTCAAGTGGACAGACTTTCCTTTGGAGGGACAAATGATTGGCAATTGGATGAAAGCTAACAAGCTTCATCACTTGGGGATAAAATAAACATTATACTAAAGCATTCATGGTGACAACCAATGAAAAATATTTAAGGATGAAAAAGCAATGGTGACAATCAAAGCAGATGATTAGTACGAAAACTATGACGACAGATCGCACCTGGAGTACAATTAACAAACAGATGAACTGAGCATGATAATAATTCAAAGTAAAAATCCTAGCATGTTGGCTAACATGTATAGGCATGAGAACAATCAATTTTCACAAAGAAAAACAAGTGGAACCCTTTAAACTTTCATCTGCAACAGCTAGGGTTAGTACTGTCAATATGACAAGTTGCACATAGTCAAACATGGTGAAAAATTAATCAAACCTGGAAAATAAAATTATGACATGAAAGTACACATTAAAACAAACACAATGAAAAAATAATGGGTGAAAAATGATAAAAAATGAGAGAGTTATGATTTTTTGAAGTTTCATGTGAAAAATGAGAAAAAGTGGCAGCAAGGGTTATCACAAGGGATCGAACCCATGCCAAGTCTAATACACGCGCAAGTCTCAACCGCTGGGGCGGCCATACATCCATTAACCAAAGTGAAACAATAAATATACAAGGCTTGTTTGGTTGGTTTCCTGGGCAAAAACAAAAGGTTTTTCAAGGATTTGCAAAATGGTCATAACTTCCTCAATTTTTGGTCTTTTTTCACAAACTTTATATGCTTTTGGGGTAGAAAATCATGAGGAAGAGGATGGTGGTGTTGGTTTTTGAAAATTATTTTTCTACTGGAAAACCCGATAGGGTGTTTGTTTATGTTCAAAATTTGCAAAATGACATGAACCAACTTGTACAGCCATATTAAATCCTCACAAAGCATATAGACATGATAGCTAGGTGATGTTCAAACAAACAAAAACATTCTCATGGCCAGAATCAAAGAGTTATGAATAATCACACTTAAATTGCAAATGAACAAAGATAAATAATGCATGACAGTAGGGATCTCATGTTCAAAAGCAAACCAGACCAAAGTAATATTGTGAACACATTTCAAGCATGATTATAAGTGTGTACATGTGAAAAAAATCAAACTGGAACAAGTGTGTGGAAGTGGAGCATCCAAAGTGCATTCTTGTGTGTGTTATGTACATGTGATGGTACAAGTTAGTGCTCATGAAGTATTTATCAGTTTGGCCTATTCATACATATCACACATGATCATATTAAGCTGCTGTAACATAAAGATTGTCAGGAAAATCATTGCCTTAAAATTTGGTATGTGATGTGCAAGCATATGGGAGCAAAAAGCAACTCAAGAGTGAATTTGTGATGCAAAGTGTTTCTAAACCAAACAAGTGTACTAACATGTTATAATTGAGTAACATGAGGTGTGTGTGGTGTTGTTTTAATGAAAAAACAAGTAGGTGCAAAAAACAACATTTGAGTGACTTTGTGTATTTTGAACTTTTGTGTCAACATGTGAATTCTTGGTATTAAGCATGAAACAGCAAGGCAAGCATGTAGACATGTTTAAAATGTTTATGCAAACATGCTGAAATGAAGAAAACAAGCCTATCATGTTCTATGCAAAAAATGATGATGTTGTGGCTTAGTGTGTGGATGTGTTTGTGACATTCTTGCATTTTGAAGGTGATTTTTCATGACAGAGTGATTTTTGATGAAATGATGATGCAAACATGTTAAAATTGACCAAAAAGAAGTGTACCAATCATCACTATGTACAAACTAACATTATCATGACAGTTAACAAAGTAATTGCAAATTTGGAGCAAAAAGTGTTCTTTCCAAGGATGAAATCTTGACAGTTTTGTTCTAGATCATTTCTCTTTAATTTGCCATGTCCTACACCTCAAATGTATCATATGAAATGAGAATTTAAAGTGTTTGCTCTAGCACCTAAGTGACTGCTTGAACACTTTTAAAATGATAGATTTGAGGTGTCTAAACAAGTGATTTGAGTGAAGTTGCTCTAGAACCAGATCTGTCATGTTGAGGCAAAGAAATGCTTTGAAAACACATACTTGAAATACAAAATCCACATGTATTTGTTGTAACCTTCAAACCAGGCTTTAGGCATGTCTAAGATGATGTACCTGAGATGCTTCCATATGTAAATAGGTTTGAAACACACCACAAACCAGAACTGGTATTTTATGTTTGAAAATATGTAAAAAAAAATGCATTTCACAAGCAAGCTACATACAACACATAGATTCAGGGCAGAACATCAACTCCTACACCTCCCATGGTCCAAATAGAAATGACTCAAAGCATAAATATGTCAAACAAACATCACACTATGGATCCACCATAACAAATGCATATTCTTGGTCAAAACAAATCTTGGAATGGGAAATACTTGTGCTAGCAACAACAAAGCACTCAATCAAGCATACATTCTTCAAATGTCATGTCAAAACTGTGGGCAATCAAAAACTTGAGCCACTCTCACAACAAGCAATTTTAGTATGTGAACACAGGCATAAACACCCTTGTACAACAGCAGCCATGACAGGACTTGTGATCCAAGCAAAGATATTAGGAGAATGAAGAGATAAACATACCTTTTATGCAGCAACATGTACGTACAATAACTTGTAATCAAACAAACCAAGCATACATTCACTTTCAAAGGTATTTGCAAAACTCATGACAGCATGTGCACATGACAAGCAATAATGAGCAAGAAGGAATTTTATGTCATGTTAAGGGGTGGGATGAGTTTAGACAATACATACCTGTGATAATAAACCTGAGCAAGCAAAAAATACTCCTAGAAACCCAGAGATTTATGCTTCACTTCTTTGCCTTTGAACCTTACTTCAAGCTTAAGTAAACAACCACTTATGATGCCAAAATGAGAATTATGAGTTTCCAATGGTTATTAAGTCTCTTGACAGTTGAGATATATTGTTTGTGAGGTGTTTAAGTGATCACAACCTCAAGGAAAGGATTAGAACTCACTTTGGTGATTTTTATGGCTTTTGGTCAAAGTAAGCTAGGTATGAGATTGACTTTTTGATTTCTTGAGGTTTTTGGTGGTTTTATGGATTGTACACCTTCTATGTGTTATTTAGAAGGTGTGTGGATGGTTGTTGGAGTGTTAGAAAGGGTAGAAATGATTTTGAGCAAATTTCACTTCATGACCATTTTTGGTGTTTTCATGAATCTTGTGATTTTGGAGATTTGGTGCAAGATGTGGAAAATGTAATTACAGAACTTCTCTATGGTTTTTATCAGGTGAATTGTGTATGGAATGAAGTGAAAGAGCTCTCCTTTTATAGAGAAAGTGATTGAGGAGCTTCCTAGAGACTTTACTTAACCATGAAGTAATCCTTGAGATATTTTGCAAAAACCCCTCTTGGAGGGTTTTGTCTCTTGGTTCTGATGTAAGGGCAATTGGCCAAGCATAATGATGTTTTTCTGAGATTCATAGCATGCTAGGAAGTGTAGGAAAGGGGCTGGATCAGATTTCACTTTCCACCTCATGCTTTGAAAAGTCCACATTTTCAACTTTGGCAATGAAACTTCAAATTTCAATTTTATGTTGTTTCTATGAAAACTTTCTGTTCTAACATGCTACACATGTTCAATATATCAGATAGAATGAGTCTTGCAAGCTGAGATTGGCTCAATTGGAGGGGAGAGATGATTTTGCAATTTTGGCCAATGTGGGACTAAAGTGTGAAATTGCCAACTTTGAACCCATGTAACTTTCTGCTCATAAATCCTCTTGAGATGTTCTAGTACAATTTAGAAAGCCCTCACATAGCTCTAAAACATTCATTTTTGTCAAGGAATCAAACTCCAATTGGAACTAGGTGAAAAACCCCCCTCAAAGTTGGCTGCACACAAGCTTTTAAAGTAAAAATAACTTAGAAATTTTCTAAGTTATTTTCCCTTCTAGGAATGTTTTTGCTTCTATCTCAAAAAGTATGCATTTTCTGGTTGTGGACTAGTATGGGACTTTTGTAGGACTTGTCAATAGCTTCCAAATGAGATTTGAACCAACTCAATTGGATGTGTGGTTAAGGAGTTATGGTTTAGCCCTTTTCAAAACCCTAATTTCCCGATTTCTCGATTACTCTCTCATCCTTGATCCAATGATCATGAAAATTGATATGCAAGTCCATTATGACATAAGGAACAACTTTGATTCACAACTTGGATTCCAATTCTTAAAATTTGAGGAGTTGACTTTTCGGTCAACCGTACGATCGATCGGTGCCGATTGAGTCGCCTATTGACATTCTGGATATCCTGAGACTTTGATACTTCTTGAATGGTCTTTAATAAGCTATATGAAGTTCATGGACCTCAATCCCACCATTAAAACATCTTCCAATATCAAAGTCAAACCACAGTTGACTTTTCACTAGTTAAAAACCCTAATCGGGGCCTCCTGACTGCACTGTTCTTGATTCTGAAATGATTTCTTCAAATGGACTTCTCATTTGACTTTGATATTATCTTTGATTTCATTCAATGATTGAATTGGCCCAAATCATTGGTTGATCATTCCTTGGTTGTTTTGAATTTGTCGGTGCGAAAACCCTGATTCATCTGTAACTTGACAATAATGAACTTGCACTGATTTAGGGTTAGATAATTCATGATCATGCTTCTAAAATGATAATGAGAATCTAAGGGGTCAAAATTTGGGGTACAACAGTTGCCCCTATTTAAATATCTTCATTAGATGGGGAACGAGAGATGACAATCTTCGTTAAATCGCAGTGAAAGGTATTTAAATATAGATAACCGAAAATTTTATCCCTTAGATCCGATGTCATGCTAAAGGACAAGTTATGATATGCCATGCACTCTAAATGATGCTTTATGATGCTTGAATGCAAACAACACAGACGCTACGATAATAATAAAAGAAACAGTAAAACAAACAATGACAAATACAAGGACTCGACACTGGGGACTCGTACTGAAAAACTAAATTAACAGTTCAGACATGACTGATAGCGTAAGCAGGGAAACTTCACATGGGGAAGAGACAAATCCAATAAATATGACAATCTTATTGGAACAGAGGTACTCCACCGGGGAGAAGAATTGACTTCCTGGGGGAAAGGATATACTTTTACTGGGGAAATGGAAAATTAATTCCATCGGGAAAAGAGAATCAGGATTCACCGGGGAAGCGAAAGACTGGATACAACCTCACTAGGGATGATTAGATGAGGAACTTCCTATAGCGAAGAGTTCAAACGGGATCTTCAGGAATGGACTAGAAACAAGACTAAACACACACGGGGGATACTAGTGACGACTAGATCTCCGAGACCTGACTGGGAACATGGATCACTGGGGATATATCCTCAGCTTCTGCAACCAGTTCACACAGTGCTGGTAATCACGAAACGTCTTGGGGAAATTGGTAACGACCAGAATTCCAAGTAATGCTAGTGACGACTGGTCTTTTAATGGTGATTGGTGACGACCAAATCAGGGTATCAATGACAATTAGTTATGAAACAATGCCAGTTACGACTGGATTTTAATGCAGATGGTGACGACCATGCTGGGGAATACCAATGACAATTGGTTACGAGGATGCTGGTGATTACTAGATCTTAACTAAGGTGTTGGTAACGACCAAAACGAAACAGATTCCAATAACGATTGGACTCTAGATGATGATACCAGTTACAACTGGGTTTCAAAGGGGAAAAAATTGATGACAACCAACAAGATACCAATGACGATTGGATTTAGGCAGTGCCAGTGACGACTGGACTTCATGGGGAGAGTTAGTAACAACTAACAAGATACCAATAACAATTGGAACAATACCAGTAACGACTGGATTCCCCGGGGAAAGGTTGGTAACGACCAAACCACGAGGCGCCAATGACAATTGGACTTTTATTTAGTGCCAGTGACGACTGGACTTATACGTGGATTTGTTAGTGACGACTAACGAGATACCAATGACGATTGAATTTAGACAATGCCAGTGACGACTGGGCTTTAAAAGGACATGGATGGTGACGACCAAACGAATACCAACGACAATTGGTTTGAACAAAATGCCAGTTACGACTGGGCTTATACTTGGAAATGAAGTGAGTAATAACTTAGACTTCGCGGGGATTGATAGATGTCACCGACTCGGGGAACCAACGAATCACACTGATCCCATGATGAGGGGTGTACGTAGACTTGGGAGATAAACCCGAAGACCTACTGGGGAATAAAGCCTGTAGGTAGCTTGTGCTGAGGTGAATTCAAACAGATGTCCAGAAATACTTCGCTGGGGAAAGAACCTTCACATCATCATAAGAAATCCTGAGGGATAATCTTCAATCTTGATAACCATACATGGCCAAAGGACTCTTCGTCGCCCAACTTGCTAGCATTTCATTGGGGAATGTAAATTCTGACTGTGTATCAAGACTCCTGCTACCCTGAAGTTTCGGGGAAGTATGATTTTCCTCGAGTCTTTCCACAAGTTAAAACATTTTGTAAAATCTTTCCAAGTTATTTTTCAAAATTTTGGACTTTAATGCTTTCAAAAACAATCGTTGACTAACGAACGGTATTTTGCATAACAAAGAAAATAAGGAACTGATAATTTGCACAAGAAAGAAAGGCTCAAAAGGCTGATTTTATTTAAAGGATGAAATCTTGCCAATGACAATATTCCATGGAAATTTTTACAAGTAAAATGGCAAAAGTGGATAAGGTTACATTGAATCCTATGACCTAACTATCCCTAAAGACTAGAATTCTCCAAGATCCTTGCTTCTGACGAGAGCTGTTGAGATGAATCTTTGTTGAGTCTGCAGTGTTGACGACTTTGTCTGATGCAGCGAAACGCCTTTGTCCCTAATTTTTGCCTGGATCGCCCTTTCGGGTTTTCAATCCACCGGGACGCTCATTTTTGCCTAAGCCGCCCTTTCGGGTTTTCAACTTAGCGAGCTTTTCGATTTCTTTTCTCTTTTTTTTTTTCTTCTCTTTTTTCTTCTTTTTTTACCCTAACTTTTGCATAAACCGTTCTTTTGGATTTTCCGGTTTATCGGGTACTTTTTAGGCGTAATATTTCCGAACTGCGTCAAAAGTTTATCGGGTGTGTGAGTTGTTCTCCGTCCATGGTAGTAAGGATCAGTGAACCTCCGGAGAATATTGTCTTCACAATAAAGGGGCCATCGTAATTAGGCATCCACTTCCCTCTTGCGTCTTTGTGAACTGGTAAGATCTTCTTGAGCACAAGTTCTCCTTCGCGGAACTCTCTGATACGGACCTTTTTATCGAATGCCCTCTTGATTCTTTTTTGATACAACTGGCCGTGACACATCGCAGACATGCGCTTTTCATCGAGGAGATTCAACTGATCAAATCTTTCTTTAATCCATTCTGCCTCTTCTAACTTGGTTTCCATGATGACTCTGAGGGATGGTATCTCGACCTCGATGGGAAGAACTGCGTCCATTCCATATACCAGAGAAAAAGGAGTTGCCCCTGTGGAAGTGCGGACGGAGGTTCTGTATCCGTGCAGGGCAAATGGCAGCATTTCATGCCAATCTTTGTAAGTTTTAACCATTTTCTGCAAGATCTTCTTGATGTTTTTATTTGCAGCTTCCACAGCTCCATTCATCTTTGGACGGTAAGGGGAAGAGTTGTGGTGTTCGATTTTGAAGTCATCACATAATTCTTTCATAACTTTGTTGTTCAGATTGGTGTCGTTGTCTGTTATAATTCTGCTTGGGATCCCGTAGCGACAGATGATCTCCTTTTTAATGAAACGAGCCACCACTTGACGTGTAACATTGGTGTAGGATACAACTTCAACCCATTTTGTGAAATAGTCGATGGCAACCAGAATGAAACGGTGTCCATTTGAAGCTTTTGGCTCAATTGCCCCAATCATGTCAATCCCCCACATAGAGAAAGGCCATGGTGACGACAGTACATTCAACAGTGTTGGAGGCACATGCATTTTGTCCGTGTAGATCTGACATTTGTGACATTTTCTGGCGTACTGAATGCAGTCGGTTTCTAAAGTTAACCAATAATAACCAACTCTCAAGATCTTTTTGGACATGGCGTATCCGTTGGCGTGAGTACCAAACATTCCTTCATGAACATCTTTTATTAACAAGTCCGCTTCTCTTTTGTCAACACATCTGAGTAAGACCATATCATGATTTCTTTTGTAAAGTACACCATTGCTGAGGAAGAATTTGGATGCTAATCGTCTCAGTGTTTTCTTGTCAAGTGCCGTAGCATCTGCGGGATATTCTTGTTTCAACAGATAATTCTTTATATCATGATACCAGGGTTTGCCATCGGTTTCTTCTTCGATCATTTGACAGTAAGCAGGCTCTGTCTTGCGTTCAATTTTGATAAGTGTGCCATCATTGACATCTCTAGTTTTCCACATCGAGGCCAGCATGGCTAAGGCGTCGGCGATATGATTCTCTGCTCTTGGAACATGTTTAAAGGTGATTTCATCAAAATACTTGATTGTTTCAACGATATAAGCTCTGTAAGGGATCAGGTTTTCATGTCTTGTCTCCCATTCACCCGTGACTTGGTAGATAACCAAAGCTGAGTCTCCACTGACTTCGATATTTTTGATTTGGAGATCAATGGCTGCTTCGAGACCAAGGATACATGCTTCGTATTCAGCAATGTTGTTTGTACAATCAAAGTCTAATATGGCTGTAAACGGAGTGTAACCACCTTCAGGATTCATTAAGACTGCACCTACGCCATGTCCGCTATAATTGGAGGAACCGTCGAACATCATTTTCCACCAATTATCTGTCTGTTGACCTTTGTCAGAACTTGTTTCTTCACAATCTTTTACTAACATGATATCTTCATCCGGAAAATCAAAATTCAGAGGTTCATAATCTTCGACAGGTTGATCTGTGAGATATTCTGATAACACACTGCCCTTGATAGATTTCTGAGCCACATATTGAATATCATATTCTGATAGTAGCATATGCCACCGGCCGAGTCTTCCGGTTTGTGCAGGTTTCTCAAAGATGTACTTTATTGGATCCATTTTCGAGATCAATAAAGTGGTGTGACAAATCATATACTGCCTCAAACGCTTAGCGGCCCATGCTAAAGCACAACAAGTCTTTTCTAGGAGTGAGTATCTGCTTTCACAATCAGTAAATTTCTTGCTCAGATAATAAATGGCATGTTCTTTCCGTCCGGATTCGTCTTGCTGGCCCAGAACGCAACCCATTGAATTTTCAAGTACTGTCAAATACATAAAGAGAGGCTTTCCCGGAGCAGGTGGTATCAAAATTGGAGGTTCTTGGAGATAACCTTTGATTTTATCGAACGCTGTTTGACAATCAGAATTCCATACAACTGTTTGATCCTTTCGTAACAACTTGAGGATCGGTTCACAGGTAGGGGTCATATTGGAAATGAACCTGGATATGTAATTCAACCTTCCAAGGAAGCTTCTAACCTGATTTTTGGTCTGCGGAGCTGGCATGTCTTGAATGGCACGGACTTTGTCTGGATCCACTTCAATCCCCTTGTGGCTGGCAATAAAACCGAGTAATTTTCCTGATCTGACTCCGAAAGTGCACTTTGCGGGATTCAATCTCAACTGATATTTCCGGAGTCTTTTAAATAACTTCAACAAATGTTCTAGATGGTCTTCTTCATTTTGAGACTTGGCGATCATGTCATCCATATATACTTCTATTTCTTTGTGCATCATGTCGTGGAACAAAGCCACCATAGCTCTTTGATAAGTTGCGCCTGCATTCGTTAAACCGAATGGCATAACCTTATAACAATAGGTGCCCCATGGAGTGATGAAGGTTGTTTTTTCCATGTCGTCAGGATCCATTTTGATTTGATTATAACCAGAGAAACCGTCCATAAAGGAAAACACTGCAAACCGAGCTGTATTATCTACCAAAGTATCAATATGTGGTAAAGGGAAGTCGTCTTTTGGATTGGCTTTGTTTAAATATCGATAATCCACACACATCCTTACCTTTCCATCTTTCTTTGGTACAGGAACAATGTTAGCTACCCATTCTGGATACTTGGCCACTGCAAGGAAGCCTGCATCAATCTGCTTTTTTACCTCATCTCTGATTTTAAGAGCCATGTCGGGTCTGGTTCTTCTGAGTTTCTGTTTAACCGGCGGGCATTCAGGTCGGAGTGGTAACTTGTGAACTACTATGTTTGTATCTAAACCAGGCATATCCTGATAAGACCAAGCAAACACATCTACACATTCTCTTAAGAGTTCCTTTAACTGCTGTTTTACTTCTGCCCCTAAGGCTTCCCCAATTTTGACTTCTTTTCTGTCTCCTTCTGTGCCAAGATTAATGACCTCTAAATGTTCCTTGTGTGGATGAAACTCGGTGTACTCAGACTGTGCCCATCTTACCAGTTCCTCAGGGATTTCAAAATCTTCATCCTCGTCTTCGGCTTGGTATATTGGGGAATCCACGTCTGGAGGGAATGCGATGTTACAGGACTCAATGGGGTTATGGTCATCACTGCATGTTTGAAGGGTTTACTTTATTAAAACACACAATCAACAAATGCAACACACACAGAGAAAGAGAAAATTGTTTTTGTTTTGGTTTTTTGTATTGCCATTTTTCTTTCAAAGTAAAAGCAAAAAGACGGTAAAGAAACAACACGAGGATTTTTAACAAAATAGTCCATTCTCATTGATATTTCTTTGAAAACATGGGGCCCTTACAAAACATTCCTATAGCCTTGGGCACGGCTATGGAGATTTTAAAATAACAAAGAAAGAAAACAACAAATTACTTTAACTCGGGAAAAACTACAGGAACTTCGATAGCCTCCCAGTTGTTCAGAGTAGCTTCGTCATGATACACTAGCGTTCCTATGTCTTTACTTTCAAGAATTCCTTCCACGACGTTGATTTGAAAACCGCCACTGACGAATATTTCCTGAATAGCCTTTGGCCGGCTGTCGTCATGTATCGGTTTTTCATCTTGAGTTGGTTTGTAACCCAACCCCTGGCGGTTCATCTTCGGCTTTACCTCAATGACTTCTCCCCATCCCGCGGGAGTGCCTTCTTCCAGCGTAGCTTTGGCGCTTTGAGCTGATGCGAAAGTTGGACCACTTTTTGCCACCGTCTCCTCTATTATCACTGCGTTTGCTATTTCTAGTGCTTGGAATGACGTCTCTAGCGCGTCCTCTTCTGCTTCAATGTACCGGAACGACGAAAGATTACTGACCATTAATTCCTCCTCACCATGAACAATTACTAGCTTATCATTTACCACAAACTTCATTCTTTGGTGCAGGGTAGAAGTTACCGCCCCTGCTTCATGGATCCAGGGACGTCCCAGTAGGCAGCTATAAGCTGGATTTATGTCCATCACCTGAAATACAATGTTAAATTCGTGGGGTCCCACCAAAATCGGTAATTCTACTTCTCCGATGACCGTTCTCCTCGAACCATCAAAAGCTTTTACAATTAATGAGGTTGGCTTCATCTCTGCCCCAGCATATGCTAATCGGGTGAGTAACCTTACGGGTAACACGTTTAACGAGGATCCTGTGTCGACCAGTACTCGTGCCAAAGTATCTTCTTGGCATTTGATGGATATGTGTAGTGCACGATTGTGATCACGTTTTTCCTTCGGTAACTCGGCATCGCTGAAACTTAAAGTATTGCATGCCGTGATGTTAGCCACTACTGAATCAAACTGCCCGAGTGAAACATCCTTGGTTACGTGTGCTTGTCTCAATACTTTCTGTAATGCTTCCCTGTGAGCTGGAGAATTTATCAAGAGTGACAAGATTGATATTCTTGATGGCGTCTGATGAAGCTGATCTACCACCTTGTAATCGCTTCTTCGGATAATCCTCAAAAATTCATCATTTTCTTCTTCTGCGCTCGGGGCTTCTTTTTCTTTGATTATCACAGCAGGAATAACTTCTTTTGGAATAGCTACTGATTCTTTCGGCTGATAGATCCGACCGCTGCGGGTCATCTTGCTAGTGCCGGCAATGTTGGTCACATCTTTCTGATTATCTGTCTGAACAACCTTTCTCGTTTCTTTGTCTACCATGGTCACATCGTACTTCCATGGAACAGCTTTTGTATTGTCATAATGGAACGGTCTTGATTTTTGAACTACGATTGGTCGCGGTTGACCAATAGCAGCTCTGTTGAAAACTGGCCTTGCACCCCTGTTAAACACTGGAACTTTCTCTCTTTTCCTGGACAGGTCGAAAACTGGCTCTATTACAGAAACCTCTTCTTTCCTTACCTTACCACATACTTGTAACATCCCCTCATTTATCAATCTTTGTATATCTTTCTGCATCACATTACATCCACTGGAACTAACAGTACATTTTTCACATTTGTTATGAACACTTCCCAACAACCCTGCTTCTGTCAGCTTATCATGCAATGTCTTCAATGGCGTTTTGATTTTTGACACATCATTAATTATCTCTTCATCTGACTTTTCAATGGCATTGACCCCTCCATGGTTTGGCAGTGGGTTACTTTTGACGTTAGGTGGTACATCATCAAAGGACAGGATTTTCTTTTCCATCAACTCTCTTACCAGATGTTTTAAGGCAAAGCATCCTTCTAAGTCGTGGCCGGCAGCACCTTCATGGAAAGCACAATGGGCATTTGGGTTATAATGTGGAGATGTGGTATCCGGATTAAGCGGTCTTGTCGTGATCAACCCCTGATGGACCAAAGATGGATATAACTCAGTATACGTCATTGGTATCTGTGGGAGTGGAGGTTTTGTGGTCGGCCTCCGGTTCTGATATTGTTGTCTGGGTTGTGGCACCCTCTGCTGCTGATTTTGCTGAAAGGGCGGAGCGTTGGGTGCTCGTTGATGCCCTTGCTGGTTTTGCTGATACATGGGCGCTGGTCGCCCTGGTTGATAATTTGAAATAGAATGGTTGAATGCTGGGGTCACAGCTGCCACATATTGCTGAGGGGTATACTGTACCGGGTACATGGGTCTTTGTTGATGAAACTGTTGGACATAGTTAGGTTGGATTGGCTGGATGAAGCTTTGTTGAGGCGGCTGATATTGCTGATATGGAGGTCTCACGGTACGATTTCTTCTTCCCATTACGGCATTCGTTTCACCTTCTTTCTTCTTGTGAAACCCACTGCTGACTTTCTTAATACTGCTGTTGTTAGAACTGCTGGAGCTGCTGGCTACCTTTCCACTTTTCATTCCCAATTCTACCCTCACTCCCACGGCCACAATGTCTGAAAAACTTGCAGACACACTGCTGATCATTTTCTCATAGAATTTTGGTCTCACTGTGTCAACAAACCAGTCTGTCAGTTCTTTCTCACTTAGAGGTGGTTCTACCTGGGACGCTGTTTCTCTCCACCGCTGAGCGTACTCTTTGAATGACTCTGTGCTTTTCTGGGACATGTTCAACAACTTCCTTCGGTCAGGCACCATATCCATATTATATTTGTAATGTTTCATGAAGGCATCAGCCAAATCTTGAAAACTGTGGATTCTTGACTGATCTAGACTTAGATACCATTTTGCTGGAGCTCCTTTCAGACTGTCTTGGAAGCAATGGATCATTAACTTGTCGTCTTCGACGTGTGCTGCCATTCTTCTATAGTACATGATTAAGTGAGTTCGTGGACAAGTAGCTCCTGAGTACTGATCGAAATTTGGGATTTTGAACTTTGGCGGTATTACTAGTCCAGATACCAAACACATTTCTCTGGCGTCAGTGCCAAAGGTATCGTTTCCTTCCATCGCTCGGATCTTTCTCCCTATAGTTTCAACACTTTCCCTTAACTTCTCATGTGATTCATTCTCCTCTTCATACCCTTCGGGTCCTTCGTATACTGGTGGTGGATTATGAAAGATGGGACGCGCTTGAACCTGAACTGTAGCTGGAGTGTAGGTGGGAATAACTTGTGGAATCTCTCCTCCCAAGGGAATTGTCTGTTGAGTGACTCTCGGCGGTGGCACAAAGCCTGGAGACAAACCATAAGGCGATACATTTGCAATGGTTACAGCTGTCGGGATTGGTTCTGCAGTGATTTCAGAGACAACGGTGGCTTGGGTGTCCAACATTGCACGGATGACTTGTAAGGCTTCCTTGATTTGTCCCATGCCTCCTCGGAGCTCTCCGAGTTCATTGTCGATTCTGTCTACATCTAAGTTCTGTTCTTCCATCCTTAAGCGAGCTTGGGCTCGTGTGTTGTACTGATGGCGAGGTCTCAATGTGATTCTGTTGACAAGACAGAGGGACGAGACCTGACTTAGGAACATGCATATGCAATGTTTATGAAATGCAAAATGCAGATTTTAAACATTCAAGGGAATAAAAGCTTTATTTGCAAATATTATAACAATAAATAGGAAAAACAGACAAATCTTCATTGATAACATCTGGAGAGTTTACAACATCAAACGGGAAATGGAAATACAAACTTCTACCAAATACGAAAAATAACAACAACAGATTCTAGATTCTTCTGCTGGATGGTCCTTCATCTTCAGACTGATTCTTTCTTCCACTTTGACGTACCAATTCTTGAAGTTCTTCTTTCTCTTGCATAGCCTTGAAATACTTATCTCTCCACGTTTTCCCTTCTTTCTCAACTTTTGCCAAAGCAGCTTTCAACTCTTCTACGAGGGTAGGCTTGGGCGAGTCAGGCTCAAAGCGAGTATAGAACATCTTCATTGCCGCTTCTCTTACCCATGATAGGTAAGATTCTGAAACAGTAGCGTTGTGAGGGCCTAGGGCAGTTACTCCCCTTGTGTGGACATATCGCCAAGCATACGCAATTCGAGCCCTATAAGCGGGATTCTTTCTTTCCTCCAAGTAAAATTTTCTCAAAGAGTCTGGATCTGGTTCATCTTCCATGGGGTGCCCCAACTGTCGACGAGCCAGAATAGGATTATAGCTGATGCAACCATTGACGCTGATGAGCGGTACATTCGGGAAATCTCCACAGCTTTGGATCATGGTAATTCCTCCATACATAGGGTCATACCATTTAATGTCTGAGTGTTTGAGCAACAACAGCTTTTCTATCCATGAGAGTCCATTTTGCTTATCCCAAATGGCTGGAATTTCTGACAAGTGTGAAATAAATCACTTGTGCAGGAGAACGGTGCAACATTCAATTCGTCCAACCCCATAACGGTTCCTTCGGTGGAGGGTAAAATAAGTGTCGGCCAGCAAGGTAGGTACAGGATTTTTGATCAAGAAAAGATTGATCGCATCTGCGTCCACAAAATCACTAGCAGTTGGGAACAGGAACAGTCCGTAAATAAGTAAAACCAGGATGGCTTCAAATGCTTCAGTATTTTGTGACAAGGCATAGCTCTGAGCTTTTTCATATAGGAACATAGTTGAAAATCCATACAATCCTCCCTTAGCACCCATATGAGATCGCACTTCGTCCAACTCCAAATACGCGGCCTCTGCAATTGCTCTTTCATTAGGAGTCCCCTCCCTTCCAGAAAATGGACTAGGAGTAACGCCTACTCCCATTAGGGCGGAATACTCTTCCAAAGTTGGTAGCAATTGATAATCTGGAAACGTGAAACAATGATAGGTTGAATCATAGAATTGCACGAGTGCGGATAACATCTCTTCATACACTTGAACTTCCAGTAATGACAGCATGTTCCCATGTCTTTCTCTGAATGCCTCGGGGTCTTCTACTAAACCTACCAGTTTTTTCAAGTTCTCCAATCTTGGTCTTCGGAACACAACCTCTTCTTTCTTTCCAGAATCCATCCTATAATATCTGCAAAACAATCTTTTAGTTCCTTGAATGTTTAAATAACAAGAATGCAAATGTAAATGCAAAAGTTTTATGGAACTCAAATTTACCAAAATATCCTTTCATTTCATTGATTTTCAAAGGGGTATTACAAAAGATTTTAGTACGTCTTACAAAAGCTCTAACATTACAACTCAATATGCTCTAAAAGAAAATCCTCTCTCTTCTTGATTCTTCTGAGCTCTTCTTCCACCTGCGTTTTCTCAAGGATGAGTTTGTCTACCATAACCTTCCAAGGAGTTGATTGATGGTTGGAATAAAATGCATCTTCATGTGCCTTTCTTTTCTTGCTTGCAACTGCTTCCTCTTCTTTCAACTGAAGTTGTTTGCGGAGTTCCTCGTTCTCTTCCATAGCCACCTGATATTTGTACTTCCAGGATACCTCAGTCTGTTGTGACTTCCTCAGAGCAATCTTCAGCTTCTCTTCCTCAGACATGAAAATCAACGGCTGTTCTTCTATTAAGACCATAGGCTTTTGTGGAGGATAAGACATTTTTAACTGAATGGCCCTCTTTCGAACCCATTGGAGATAAGGTTCAAAAGAGATGCAGTTAGGTCTTCCCAAGTCCTCTTTTCCTTTCCTGTGTATATGCCCCCATGCTTTGAGAATTTCATCTTTTAATTCTGAAACTCCTATGAAGAAAATACCTTCTACGTGAGCACTGCAAGGTTTGTCTTTCAGCGGATAACCAAATTGTCGACGAGCAATCACAGGGTTATAGTTGATTCCCCCATTTGTACCAAGGAGTGGTATATTCCCGAAGCTTCCACAACTATCAATGATTTTGATTCCATCGTAACTACGGCTGTACCAGTCAATATCGGAGTGAGTAAGAGCCATAATCTTTTCAGACCACCATCCTTTTTTCCAAAAAGTATGGGCTTTGGGTAGATGAGAAACAAACCATTTATACAACAACGGAACACAACAGACGATCATTCCTCCTTTGTGAAGATTTCTTAGATGAACAGAGTGGTAAGCGTCAGCTAGTAGAGTAGGTACTGGATTCTTCTTTAAGAATATTTTGATGGCATTGAGATCCATAAAGTTGTCAAAGCTCGGAAACAGAAAGATCCCATAAATAAGCAGGGCTAGAATAGCCTCAAAAGCATCCATACTCAAGTGATCGGCATAATACTGAGCCTTCCCAATCAAGAATTTTGCAGTCAGCCCAAAGATCCCTCCTTTAGTAACCATGTTCTTCTGAATGTCTACCAATCCGATACGGGTGGCTTTAGCAATCTCTTCCTCTTTAGGGTCCTTCTCCATGACGGGAAAAGGAGATGCATCAAGGATGGGTAACCCAATCAGACAGGAATACTCTTCAAGTGTCGGTACTAACTGATAGTCCGGAAATGTGAAGCAGTGATAAAGTGGGTCATAGAACTGGAGTAATGTGGAAAGGAGTCCCAAATCCATTTTCTTCCTCATTTTCAGTAGAGACAACAAATTCCCGTACCTGCTTTTGAACCCTTCTACATCTGTGATCAGAGTGCTCAACCTTTCAATCTCATCTATATTAGGGCTTTTGTAAGTGTACTTTATAGTTTTCTTTTTTCCATTGTCCATGATGTTCCTGATATTTTATAAGTAAACGACTCTGAGTTCCATAAAACTTTTATGACATGATGTTTATGGATGCATGAATGCACAAACACAGGTAATCACATATTCACAGATTTACACAAGTAAACAAACAAGGTTTTTGGTTTGGAGAATATGAGCAAGGAGTCAAGGTCTACCCTCCCCAAAGGTATGTACTAAGGTTCCCACAACTGCAGAACAAGGTTCTAAAAGAGTTCCTAGAGTCCTCGATCCATCTTTCGGATATTATCAATTTCCCAAATACTTGGTGGTCGATAATATTCTCAAGAGAATCTCGTCCGAGTGTAGTATCGCGTATCAACTACTTTGGAATTACTTCCTTATAGTTATCGCACTACATCCTAATAAGGTCAAAGTGGGGAAAAGGTATCTAAAGGTCCTCAGTGTCATGGGCACCTATGTAGAAAGTAGCATTGTTTTCACGAATACTCGATCAACAATACTAGCTCTCAAAAGGGCCTCCACTGAGCGGTGATTTTCTCAAGTCAGCTTGGTCGGGAATCTACTCCCTATAAGCCTTCTTGAATATATCACCTTCCTATCATAAGTACGCTCGAGCACGGGTGTAGTGTTGTCTTACCACTTTAAGTTCCCCAAGCCAACAGTTCACAGATATATATACAAGTATTCACAAATAGCAATTAGTCAAAAAAAAAAATAGGTTGAACCCTCAAAATAAAAGCAAGTAAGCAATGTCCCCAGTGAAGTCTCCATTTCTGTTGCGGTGAAAATTTGATATCAAGCTATTAATTAACTTGAACCATATTTCTTTTTACAACCGGACTTTAATTTATCCAAAGGATAGGTCTAAAGAAAGAAAGAACCTTTTTCGCGATGTAACGACAACGCTTAAGAGATTCGGGGATTCGGGGGTTGGTTATATCTAGGGAAGGTATTAGCACCCTAAATATCTGTAGTATTCTACAGGAACCTTTTGTTTAATTACTTGCTAAGTTTGTGAATTGTGCACTATGGTTTAAGGATTGGGAATCGAGATAAAATAAATAAAAAGGCCTAAGTGGTTTTCTAAGTTTGCTCGCAAAGGCATCGCACCTTCTGCCTACGTATCCTGACTAGGATAGAATCAGAGCAATCGTAGTTCACCTCACAGGGGAAAAGAACACTTGATGACGATCAAGGTTCAAAAGGGGAAAACAAACATGAAAATGTTTGTGTGGAGTTTGACAAAACTCCCTAAGCTAAGTTGAAGGGGAAGTAAGAAGTCATGACGATGATTCTTACACAGAGTTGACGAACTCTTTCCTAGGGTTCTAGTTGAAGAACACTCCTAGTATGGGTGGGTTTCTTAGACTTCAAGCAAAGTCTAAAGGCTTCTAATCTAGGGTTGAGGTGACTTAACAAAGTCAAGAGGGTTAAGATTTTGGTCCAAGACATTGACAGTCAAGTGGACAGACTTTCCTTTGGAGGGACAAATGGTTGGCAATTGGATGAAATCTAACAAGCTTCATCACTTGGGGATAAAATAAACATTATACTAAATAATTCATGGTGACAACCAATGAAAAATATTTAAGGATGAAAAAGCAATGGTGACAATCAAAGCAGATGATTAGTACGAAAACTGTGACGACAGATCGCACCTGGAGTACAATTAACAAATAGATGAACTGAGCATGATAATAATTCAAAGTAAAAATCCTAGCATGTTGGCTAACATGTATAGGCATGAGAACAATCAATTTTCATAAAGAAAAACAAGTGGAACCCTTTAAACTTTCATCTGCAATAGCTAGGGTTAGTACTGTCAATATGACAAGTTGCACATAGTCAAACATGGTGAAAAATTAATCAAACATGGAAAATAAAATTATGACATGAAAGTACACATTAAAACAAACACAATGAAAAAAGAATGGGTGAAAATGATAAAAAATGAGAGAGTTATGATTTTTTGAAGTTTCATGTGAAAAATGAGAAAACGTGGCAGCAAGGGATCAAACCCATGCCAAGTCTAATACGCGCGCAAGTCTCAACCGCTGGGGCGGCCATACATCCATTAACCAAAGTGAAACAACAAATATACAAGGCTTGTTTGGTTGGTTTCCTGGGCAAAAACAAAAGGTTTTTCAAGGATTTGCAAAATGGTCATAACTTCCTCAATTTTTGGTCTTTTTTCACAAATTTTATATGCTTTTGGGGTAGAAAATCATGAGGAAGAGGATGGTGGTGTTGGTTTTTGAAAATTATTTTTCTACTGGAAAACCCGATAGGGTGTTTGTTTATGTTCAAAATTTGCAAAATGACATGAACCAACTTGTACAGCCATATTAAATCCACACAAAGCATATAGACATGATAGCTAGGTGATGTTCAAACAAACAAAAACATTCTCATGGCCAGAATCAAAGAGTTATGAATAATCACACTTAAATTGCAAATGAACAAAGATAAATAATGCATGACAGTAGGGATCTCATGTTCAAAAGCAAACCAGACCAAAGTAATATTGTGAACACATTTCAAGCATGATTATAAGTGTGTACATGTGAAAAAAATCAAACTGGAACAAGTGTGTGGAAGTGGAGCATCCAAAGTGCATTCTTGTGTGTGTTATGTACATGTGATGGTACAAGTTAGTGCTCATGAAGTATTTA
This sequence comes from Lathyrus sativus, assembly GCA_963859935.3. Lineage (NCBI taxonomy): Eukaryota > Viridiplantae > Streptophyta > Magnoliopsida > Fabales > Fabaceae > Lathyrus > Lathyrus sativus. Next base: position 497,438,380 of record OZ012738.1, read on the forward strand.
TCAGTTTGGCCTATTCATACATATCACACATGATCATATTAAGCTGCTGTAACATAAAGATTGCCAGGAAAATCATTGCCTTAAAATTTGGTATGTGATGTGCAAGCATATGGGAGCAAAAAGCAACTCAAGAGTGAATTTGTGATGCAAAGTGTTTCTAAACCAAACAAGTGTACTAACATGTTATAATTGAGTAACATGAGGTGTGTGTGGTGTTGTTTTAATGAAAAAACAAGTAGGTGCAAAAAACAACATTTGAGTGACTTTGTGTATTTTGAACTTTTGTGTCAACATGTGAATTCTTGGTATTAAGCATGAAACAGCAAGGCAAGCATGTAGACATGTTTAAAATGTTTATGCAAATATGCTGAAATGAAGAAAACAAGCCTATCATGTTCTATGCAAAAAATGATGATGTTGTGGCTTAGTGTGTGGATGTGTTTGTGACATTCTTGCATTTTGAAGGTGATTTTTCATGACATAGTGATTTTTGATGAAATCATGATGCAAACATGTTAAAATTGACCAACAAGAAGTGTACCAATCATCACTATGTACAAACTAACATTATCATGACAGTTAACAAAGTAATTGCAAATTTGGAGCAAAAAGTGTTCTTTCCAAGGATGAAATCTTGACAGTTTTGTTCTAGATCATTTATCTTTAATTTGCCATGTCCTACACCTCAAATGTATCATATGAAATGAGTTTATAAGTTCAAACATTAATGAAGTTGACAGTTTGTGAAAATTGGGTGTGATTTGCAAAAACACATGTAAAACTTGCATTTTGAAAGTGAGAATTTAAAGTGTTTGCTCTAGCACCTAAGTGACTGCTTGAACACTTTTAAAATGATAGATTTGAGGTGTCTAAACAATTGATTTGAGTGAAGTTGCTATAGAACTAGATCTGTCATGTTGAGGCAAAGAAATGCTTTGAAAACACATACTTGAAATACAAAATCCACATGTATTTGTTGTAACCTTCAAACCAGGCTTTAGGCATGTCTAAGATGATGTACCTGAGATGCTTCCATATGTAAATAGGTTTGAAACACACCACAAACCAGAACTGGTATTTTGTGTTTGAAAATATGTAAAAAAAATGCATTTCACAAGCAAGCTACATACAACACATAGATTCAAGGCAGAACATCAACTCCTACACCTCCCATGGTCCAAATAGAAATGACTCAAAGCATAAATATGTCAAACAAGCATCAGACTATGGATCCACCATAACAAATGCATATTCTTGGTCAAAACAAATCTTGGAATGGGAAAGACTTGTGCTAGCAACAACAAAGCACTCAATCAAGCATACATTCTTCAAATGTCATGTCAAAACTGTGGGCAATCAAAAACTTGAGCCACTCTCACAACAAGCAATTTTAGTATGTGAACACAGGCATAAACACCCTTGTACAACAGCAGCCATGACAGGACATGTGATCCAAGCAAAGATATTAGGAGAATGAAGAGATAAACATACCTTTTATGCAGCAACAGGTATGTACAATAACTTGTAATCAAACAAACCAAGCATACATTCACTTTCAAAGGTATTTGCAAAACTCATGACAGTATGTGCACATGACAAGCAATAATGAGCAAGAAGGAATTTTATGTCATGTTAAGGGGTGGGATGATTTTAGACAATACATACCTGTGATAATAAACCTGAGCAAGCAAAAAATACTCCTAGAAACCCAGAGATTTATGCTTCACTTCTTTGCTTTTGAACCTTACTTCAAGCTTAAGTAAACAACCACTTATGATGCCAAAATGAGAATTATGAGTTTCCAATGGTTATTAAGGCTCTTGACAGTTGAGATATATTGTTTGTGAGGTGTTTAAGTGATCACAACCTCAAGGAAAGGATTAGAACTCACTTTGGTGGTTTTTATGGCTTTTGGTCAAAGTAAGCTAGGTATGAGATTGACTTTTTGATTTCTTGAGGTTTTTGGTGGTTTTATGGATTGTACACCTTCTATGTGTTATTTAGAAGGTGTGTGGATGGTTGTTGGAGTGTTAGAAAGGGTAGAAATGATTTTGAGCAAATTTCACTTCATGACCATTTTTGGTGTTTTCATGAATCTTGTGATTTTGGAGATTTGGTGCAAGATGTGGAAAATGTAATTACAGAACTTCTCTATGGTTTTTATCAGGTGAATTGTGTATGGAATGAAGTGAAAGAGCTCTCCTTTTATAGAGAAAGTGATTGAGGAGCTTCCTAGAGACTTTACTTAACCATGAAGTAATCCTTGAGATATTTTGCAAAAACCCCTCTTAGAGAGTTTTGTCTCTTGGTTCTGATGTAAGGGCAATTGGCCAAGCATAATAATGTTTTTCTGAGATTCATAGCATGCTAGGAAGTGTAGGAAAGGGGCTGGATCAAATTTCACTTTCCACCTCATGCTTTGAAAAGTCCACAACTTTGGCAATGAAACTTCAAATTTCAATTTTATGATGTTTCTATGAAAACTTTCTGTTCTAATATGCTACACATGTTCAATATATCAGATAGAATGAGTCTTGCAAGCTGAGATTGGCTCAATTGGAGGGGAGAGATGATTTTGCAATTTTGGCCAATGTGGGACTAAAGTGTGAAATTGCCAACTTTGAACCCATGTAACTTTATGCTCATAAATCCTCTTGAGATATTCTAGTACAATTTAGAAAGCCCTCACATAGCTCTAAAACATTCATTTTTGTCAAGGAATCAAACTCCAATTGGAACTAGGTGAAAAACCCCCTCAAAGTTGGTTGCACACAAGCTTTTAAAGTGAAAATAACTTAGAAATTTTCTAAGTTATTTTCCCTTCTAGGAATGTTTTTGCTTCTATCTCAAAAAGTATGCATTTTCTGGCTATGGACTAGTATGGTACTTTTGTAGGACTTGTCAAGAGCTTCCAAATGAGATTTGAACCAACTCAATTGGATGTGTGGTTAAGGAGTTATGGTTTAGCCCTTTTCAAAACCCTAATTTCCCGATTTCTCGATTACTCTCTCATCCTTGATCCAATGATCATGAAAATTGATATGCAAGTCCATTATGACATAAGGAACAACTTTGATTCACAAATTGGATTCCAATTCTTAAAATTTGAGGAGTTGAATTTTCGGTCAACCGTACGATTGATCGGTGCCGATTGAGTCGCCTGTTGACATTCTGGATATCCTGAGACTTTGATACTTCTTGAATGGTCTTTAATAAGCTATATGAACTTCATGGACCTCAATCCCACCATTAAAACATCTTCCAACATCAAAGTCAAACCACAGTTGACTTTTCACTAGTTAAAAACCCTAATCGGGGCCTCCTGACTGCACTGTTCTTGATTCTGAAATGATATCTTCAAATGGACTTCTCATTTGACTTTGATATTATCTTTGATTTCATTCAATGATTGAATTGGCCCAAATCATTGGTTGATCATTCCTTGGTTGTTTTGAATTTGTCGGTGCGAAAACCCTGATTCATCTGTAACTTGACAATAATGAACTTGCACTGATTTAGGGTTAGATAATTCATGATCATGCTTCTAAAATGATAATGAGAATCTAAGGGGTCAAAATTTGGGGTACAACAGAAGGCACACTCATCTGATGAAAGGCAATTATCAGATTTGAAGATGAGGTATACTCTTACTCTAACTTTATTTCATGCACTAGTAATCTTATAAATTATTGCAAGGATCAAGCTAGTAATTTTAAAATTTTAAAAAGAGATACCTTCATTTTGAAAGAAGAATTAAAAGAAATTAACACATCTCAAAATGAATGTTCATCTTTAGGAAAGCATGATCAAGCCTTTCATAAATTCATTACATCTGGCATTGATAGAACTAAACTCGCATCTATGATTTATAGTGTTGGCAAAAATAATAGAGATGGTTTGGGGTATGATAAAGGTTGTTCTAGTTCTGATGTTTCATTGAAAGCACTCCCAAACTCTTGATCATCCAGTATTTCTCAAACAGTGTTAAGCAACTATTTTGTTCCTACTGCTAATAACGTAAAAGTTATAGATCTGACTAAATTTGTTGATTAGAAGTTAAAGGATATTGTAATATCATAACCTGATAGTTCATAAGTTTTGGTATCTTTGGTATCTAAGACATCTGAATCATTGACTAAGATTGGTTCTGTAACTAAGGTTGAGAATAACTTCAGCCAAAGGTTTTGTAAACAAAAAAGTTGGAGTAAAGTTAAACCTTTTCACATCGCAACAGGACATGATAGGAAAAAAAACCTATTAGGACTAACCCAAAAGGACCCACATGTGTTTGGGTACCTAAAACTCAAATTATCTTTGATGCAGATAGGCCCAAAGGAAAGGATGGAAAGATAGTCGTGGTACCTGAACAGTCGCTACTCACGACATGTGATAGGAGAAAAGCATATTTACAAACCCTGAATCTGAAAGAGGAAGGAGATGTGGTTTTTAGAGGTGGTCAAAAAGGAAAAATCATTGGTACATGTACCATTGGTAATTCCTAAACGCTTATCAAAAAAGTTTGGCTGGTAGATGGCTTAAAACATAATCTACTCAGCATAAGTCAACTGTGTGATAGTGGTTGTGAAGTACTACTTAATAACAATTTCTGTTATGTTGTTAATGTTGACAAAAATGTTATATTCAAAGGGAAAAGGAAGAGAAATTTTTATAAAATCAATCTTTCTGTAACTATCTTTTCTTTTTCTCATTTTTTCTTTGTACTAGTATTTTTTTCCATTTCCTTATGTAGTGATTTTTTCCAGGACAAAAGTTTTACTTTCATATTGAAAACCCCACCTGCTTCTGCTTTACTACTTAAGGCTGCTGGTATGTTATTATCTCATACCTTTTTGATTTTATGTTATGCTATTCTTTGTCTTTGTGGTGTAATTTGTTTAAAATCGTGTGTCAAATTCATAATTCAACCTTTTGGGCTTCACCATAAATGCATCCATTGTAACCAAGCTTCTTGCCTCACTGGTTGTAAGATATGAAAAACATATACACACCGGAAGGCAAATGTGACATCCGCACTGATAACGGTGATAATTAGAAAAAATGAAGTGATTATATGTAATCACAAGTGTCTGGCCGTATTGGTAACTGATGTATGTCGGTCACATGCCTTCAATATAAAGTGTTGGTGTTGTATAGAATGTAACTTGTTAGATGAAAAAAATTTCCTCCTCATAAAAGTAATGCTGAGAAAAGTGTCTGGCCATATTGGTAATTGATGTGTATCCGTCACATACCATTTATTCATGGGGAAGTTTGTGCGAAATTGTGTTTTCTATTTTTTAATTTTGATAACATAGATATTTTATGTGACTTTTTTGTTTCCATGCACACGTACAAAGATCATTGGCAACTAATAATCATTTATCCAGGAGACAATATTGTGGTCGTTTGTTCACTTCATCAACAAATTAATCAAACCATTAAAAAAATTGTTACAAAGTAAGTTTATCTTTTATGTGACTTTTGTTATAATATATTATATATCCTATATACATAAATTGTTACAAAAGTAATTTCATATTTTATGTGGCTTTATATGAATTTTTTTTTGAATTAGTGCTTTTGGGTATATCAAATGGCAAATGGCAATAGAAAAAAGACTATATAACTTCAACCCAATGTAAGTGTGGAGTTAATTATAATTATATATTTAATTTTATCATAAGTATTCACTAATTATGTCATTCATTTGTAGACAAGGTGACAAGATAACTCTATTGATTATGTGTACTATGTGATGAAAAATATGTTGGATATTGTCTCTATCAATATAACCGAGTCTTGGATGCAGGTAATAAAAAATAGCTTTACTTTGTTATTTACTTTGTATTTTGCAACTTAATGTGAATTTTCAAAGAATAACTTTATATTTTTATTTACGTATTGTAGGTATTTGATTACCTAACATAATTAACACAAGATGATTTGTATGATTTTCAATTTCGTTGGGTAACATTCTTCTTTGAGTTATATAAAAATTAAGTTTTATCTAGTGATTTATATAGAATTGTCTATATATATCTAATTTGAGTTTCTTGATTTTGATGTTGTCTGCTGATGTTAATTGGTGTTATTATTTATTGTCAGCAAATATGATTTTGGTGTTGTCTACTAAAGCTACAACTCATCTTCTTGTAGATTGCATGTTGGTAATTCAAGTGTGGGAAAAGAATTATAAATGGTTGGATATTTTTGTATGTTTTCACTGGTTTTGTTGTTGTAGTAGTCCACCGTGTAAACATACTTATAATTTTATACACTTTTGTGTATCCTAGATTAATACTTTTGTAAATCAATTGTTCATTTTAAAGAATATGTGCATCCTAGCTATTTGATGCAATGAAATTAACAGGTTGGTTGGAAAAATATAAAAAATTAGATACCAACTAGCGACTTAAATGTGGTCTGTGTGATGTTAAAAAAATATGAAAAATTAGGTGCCAAAAAAATTACAGAGATTCCACTTCGATTCCGCTAAAAAAAATAGTCTAATTTTAAGAAAGATAGCATATATATTACATCGGACGTGCTTTGCAACCGATGTAACAACCTACATTTTACATCGGGCCAAAAAGGCAACCGATGTAACAACCTACATTTTACATCGGGCTAGAAAGGCAGTCGATGTTAAATGTGCATTTATTTAAAAAAATAGATAAAATTAAACTCATATTTCACATCATACATAACAGTGAACTGATGTAGTAGGTGTATTTTTCACATCGGGCTATTGCCCGATATAAACATCGCTTGACTTTACATCAGACCCAAATTCGATGTAAAATATGTTTTTCACCTGATGTAAAAAGTCTTTCATGCACTAGTGATTTAAGATTAGGTTAGATCCTATAAAAGTTTTAATTCATAGATTATAGACCTCAAATAACAAATTATAACGTGTTGGCACAACAATCGGGGGTCAAGCGATGAACATTCTCAATTGTGGGACATCCTTCTTAGAATAACATAACTTTGTGAGAGACAGACCATATATTCACCTAAAATCTTAAGGTGATAGGTGAGTGGGTTCTCTTACTTATAAATACTCAAGTCATCACATTTTTATCCAATGTGAGATTATAGGAAATATATATATATATATATATATATATATATATATATATATATATATATATATATATATATATATATATATATATATATATATATATATATATATATATATATATATATATATATATATATATATATATATATATATATATATATATATATATATATATATATATATATATATATATATATATATATATATATATATATATATATATATATATATATATATATATATATATATATATATATATATATATATATATATATATATATATATATATATATATATATATTGTTAGTTCTTGATTGGCAGGAATTTTGGTAAAACTTGGTGACATCACAAGATGTCCTACAGGATGTCTTGACATATGTTCTTAACATTCTGCAGGTGGTTATTGTCGCTACTGCGAAAATCGGCGCCGGATGACAGAAGAGTCGCCATCGTGCGTTATTTATCCCAACGGAGGGAAAGGAAACGCTCGAAGTAAACCTCGCAAAAAACGGGAAAAGGTATGGTCATCGCAATCAAAACCTGGATTCGGGAGTCGGTTACGCAAGGGGAAGGTATTAGCACCCCTCACGTCCGTCGTACTCGACGGGATCCACGCTTAGTGTTTATAAGGAAAAGGGTGTGTTTATCTATCTACGCTAATGGTCAGTCTGAAAAGAAAAGAAAAGGACAGGACTCGACAGAACATACGGTGTTCTGGGCCTACGTACTCCCTCGTGCAATGGGAAAGTCAGAGTCAACGTAGTTCGACTACCTACGTCTAGACGGGGGGAGGTTGCTCGCCAGGACATCGCATCCTGTGCCTACGTACTTCCACATGGCATGGAAGATCAGAGCAAACGTAGTTCGACTAACTACGGCTAATCTGGGCGTTCTCACACAGCAGTGAGAAATCAAACTGGTTTTAAAGGTTCGGGAACCTACAACTACGGTCTGGTCTCAAATGCACTCGGGCAAGAGAAAAGGGATAACAATCAGTCGTCAGCGGGAAAGTCTCGATCGCACAGCCGCGAGAGAACAAAAGGTTAGTTGTTAGTATGCTCGCTAGGATATCGCATCCTATGCCTACATATCCTCGTCTGGTACGAGGAATCAGAGCAGTTGTAGTTCGGCTAACTACGACACAAGCTATTCAAGTGTTTTTCTATTGAAAGGAAAGAGACACCCTAAAACTATGGTCGAAAAGGGGAATCTACCTAATGTTATCATGCCCGGTTGACCATCCTAATGTCTATCATAACCCCTCCGCAGCGGAGAAGTTAGAGCTCCTAAGGGATCATGGCAACAGGACTAAACAGCAAACAGGAATCAACTGCGAAGTAAAGAAATACTGGAAATATGCATGAATGCAACAACCAAACAATCAAGGCGCAAAGGTCACAAACCACAGAGGTAAAGGAGCTCAGCTCTACCAAATACCAACAAGCAAAGCCACTCAATAACAAACAAGCAGAAGGAGGACCACCTCAACTTCTCATGCACACAAAGCCTACTTCTAAGATGCACCTACCTCAGAAATATCTAGATGAACCCCTAAGTCTAATGCAGCACAACACCACACAAGTCAAACAACATAAAGAGAAGGCGAACCAGCCTGACAAACTCCTATCCCAAAACAAGAAACTACCCCTGAGCAAGACCCTAAACAACCCTGAAACAAACCCCTGATCTACCCCTGAACAAAACCCTATGCAAAACCCTAACCAAATCTCTAATCAGATCTCTAAGCAAAACCCTAAGCAAAATCCTAATCAAAAGAAATCAATCCCAGTCTTCAAGCTTCAAAACAAGCTTACCAAAGAAAGGGAGCTAAGCAGACAAACCCATAGTGCCTTCCTCAGGAAAGTACCAGGAGGTTACCACTCAGGAATCATATCCTATGCGGCTCAACAACTGTGAACGGTTTACATTCCTCCTCAGGAGAAACTAAACTCACATGAAGGCTCCGACATCATTGGATACTTGAGAAATCCTACCTGAACTAAGGGAACTAAGTGAACAGGCCCATAGTGCCTTCCTCGGGAAAGTACTAGGAGGCTTCCACTTAGGAATCATATCCCATGTGGCTCAACAACTGTGATCAGTTTACATTCCTCCTCAGGAGAAACTAAACTCACATGAAGGCTCCAACATCATTGGATACTTGAGAAATCCTATATGAACTAAGGGAACTAAATGAATAGACCCATAGTGCCTTCCTCAGGAAAGTACTAAGGGACTTCCACTTAGGAATCATATCCCATGTGGCTCAACAACTGTGATCCGTTTACATTCCTCCTCGGGAGAAACTAAACTCACATGAAGGCTCCAACATCATTGGATACTTGAGAAAGAGGTGAGAAGAAAGAATGAAAGACATCCATAGTGCCTTCCTCAGGAAAGTACCATAAATTTCCCTCAAACTTCAGGATCTCAAACCTCACAAACAAAGAGCAAGCTCCTAGACTAGGTCTTCAAACCATGCATCCTTGCAAGCTCCAACAAGACTTCATCCAGCCTCCACCTCAAGAAGAAACCACAGGCCCTCAACCCAAAGGAAACTAACTTTGAAGTTCAACCACAGTTGAACTTCAAAGTCAGAAGTCTATCAAGACTTCTCCTATTCTCAGGCTCAAACAAAAAATAACAGAACACCCTATAAAAATCTATCAAAAATCTAGGGGAAACCTACATGGCTCTATGATACCAAGATCAAATCTCAAAGCCTAAGTCAACTTCTAAGGCTACTAAACAATCCCTAATATATGAATGGTCAAGGGTTAACCAGCAAGTCATTAGGTTTCTATTCTCTAACCTTAAAACAATATCCATCAATCTCTAAAAAGTCCACAAAAATCCTATGGGGAACATGCATTGGTCTAGTACAACATACTAAAAAAAGCCAATCAAAAAAATCAATACCAATTGGTAGAAATAAAATCAACAAGGCAGACACGCCACAAACCAATTATTCAATATCCATTAAAATGCAAAAATGCAAACAAAAATGAAAATGCATGATCTAATTAATATTTTTGTACTATAAAATTCTACATTGAAATATGAGTCTACAGAAAAAAGAAGGAAATTATTTGGACACTCCTACTGTTTTTTAGGAATTAATTTCTAACATGCATGAAAACAAAGCAAATTAAAAAAAGAAATAAGAAAAGGGGGGGTGCAGCGAGTAATAAATCTAGTTACTCAGCTTGGGCCCCAAACTGAGGGGGGCGCGCATAGCAAATAGGGCAAAGCCCAATCCACAATCCCTTCTGCCTCTCACGCAGGGGGGGACGAGTAAATGGGGTATGTGCTTCAGTAATCAGACTTGGGCCTTGACCCAACCCAAACCTTAATCCAAGTAACTGACTAACAAAACCAAACCTTCTTCCCCAACGCTGGATACTGTTCATCTGCCCAAAACCCTAGCACGCCGTCTGCAAACTTTTCTCTCTCGATCCAACCTTACCCAAATCTGAACTACCTAATCTAAATCCCCCAAAAACCTCCACTTCAAAACCCTAAACGCAACCTAAATTCAAGTTCAACTAAGATGAATCCCTATACTCAACAATTAAAGAAGAAAAACGTGAACAAGGATCGAAGGATAATACCTGGATTTGGAATACGAACGACTCAGGGAGTTCTTGAGGCTTGTTGAAGAACTTGATGATTTCACTTCGCGCGTGGATCTTGACGAGGATCCTGATGAAGAAATTAAGGAGCTCTTGGTGTAAAGATCTTTGAACGGATGAAGAAGATGCCTGGTGATCTTGAAGGTCTTTGGAGTTGCTTGGATGTTCTTGAAGGTAACGAATCCCTAGATGATCTGGATCTTGAAGATCCTTGGAGTTCTGGGAGCGTTCTAAGGAAGATCTTCAAAAGATCTTTGAAGATCTTGAAGAGGGATGATGAACTATGATGATCTTCTTCGAAAGTTGTTGACGGATCTGAAGAAAGAAAGAGCAAAATCTGGAAACTATTGAAAATTGTTGAAGGAGGTGAAGAACGCGTGGTGAAGTTCAGTCAAATTCTGGAAAAATCACGGTGTTTGTTGGTTGTTAGAGGTTTCTGGAAATTCCAGATGAATTGACGATGAACACGCGATGGTGATTGAAGCTGATGATCGGAGTTTCTTGTTGGATGGATGATTATGTTGGAGGATCTATGAAGATCGGTGGTTTTTCGTGATTCCGGCGATATGGACGGTGGTCGGAGAGTGGTTAGGGTTGCCGGCGGGGAGCTGTTAGGGTGGTCACCAGACTTGCATGTCGGTCAGGGGAGTTTCTTGTGAGAGATGAGGGGTGCTGGGAGGTGGACGCGTGGCGAGGTTAGTGGAGAGAGTCATGGCATGCGCTACACGTGGCGTGGAGAGGAGAAGGTGGGATGTTGCGTTGTCACGCATGCAGGGATTGTGGGTGGAGGTGTCAGTGGGAGAGGGAGCCAGAGTTGTGAGGTCAATGAGGTGGGTCCTCTCTGGGTACACGCGTGGCATCATTTATATGGCGACACCTGTCACTGCAAATGGGACAAAAAACAAAACGGACTAATATGACTTTGGGCCTCCACCTACTATCCTGGCCCACGAAACTGACATCAATAAGCCCAAAAAACAGTCTGAATTAAAATGATTAAATCCACTTAAAACTAATCAAAGATTTAAACTACTTAACTAATGATTAAACCTAATTAATGAAAATGATTAAACTACAATTAAATCTAAATGACACCTAAACTAATCCTAATTAATTCTAACACACTCAATTAAAATCTAAACAAAAGATTAACTCCTAATTAACCTAATTAAACCCTAATTAAATCTAAAATGGTTAAAATCTAGCTAAACTCTATTAAACCAAATTAATTTCTAAACTATACTAATTTCTATTTTAAAAAAACTATTAAAATCTTATTAAATCTCTAATGAAATCTATACCATTTATTTAAAACTATTAAAATCTATTATTAATAAAAGAAAAAAACTATATTCTTTCTATATTATTCTAAAAACAAATAAAAGTTATTTAAAATCTATTATATTCTAAAAATGATTAAAACTATTAAACCTAATAAAAAACTTCTATAAAGTTCTAAAAAGATTTAAAACTATTAAACCTAATAAAAAACTTCTATAAAGTTCTAAAAAGATTTAAAACTATTAAAAAATGTTAAAAAATCTATTTAAATCCTAAAAAATCTAAAAAGCCTATTAAAAATCCTTAAAAGGCTATTAAACCCTAAAAGAATACAGACAAATGCAAATGACCACCATAAAAGAGAGCGCGACCAGATTAAAGCAAACAGTAAACCCCCGGGCATCAGAATATCCCAAAAACCACCATGTAAGCCGAAAACACCGAGGAGCGCACCATTCCCCGAAAATAAAAACCCTGATTATCTAGACTGGATCTGAAATATCCGGTGAATGAAACCCAAGCTGTAACCCTGACATCCTCTGTCTGTGCACAAATGTCATGCATCTGATTTGTGAATACGAATTGAACCATGAACCAGATAGGAGAACCGGTTGGTCAAATTTTAGGGTACAACAGCTTCCCCTATTCAAACGGCTTGGACCTGAAAGGTTGAAGAGCGCTCAGCCTTCAAACATTCGGAGGTACGAGACGGTTGAATACCAATAAAACCCGAAAATTTTCCAACCGCAGAATATACTGTAAAACTGCTTGGGGAATAAAATCCGGAACCGAGTCCAGCCGTCACGGCAACAAACTGATCAATCATCTGATAAAGAACTCCTGATTTTAACACCAATTACCTGTGATACCCCATATAACAAACCCGAGGGTTGCAACAAAACACCTGATCCTCTCACATCGTCTACTGATAGGAAGGAAGAGAAATATACTCACATCGTCCAAAGATGGACGGGAAGACACCCTTGATTCATTCAACACTGTCCCGAAGGAAAAAATTCAATACTCACATCGTCTAATGATAGACGGGAAGACACCCATAATCCATACTCACATCGTCTAAAGATAGACGGGAAGACACCCAAATCGAAGGAAAACATTCAATACTCACATCGTCTAAAGATAGACGGGAAGACACCCAAAATCCATACTCACATCGTCTAATGATAGACGGAAAGACACCCAAAATCCATACTCACATCGTCTAATGATAGACGGAAAGACACCCAAAATCCATACTCACATCGTCTAAGGATAGACGGAAAGACACCCTGCTTCAAGGAAAACTTCAATACTCACATCGTCTAAGGATAGACGGAAAGACACCCAAAATCCATACTCACATTGTCTAAAGATAGACGGGAAGACACCCAAATCGAAGGAAACATTCAGTACTCACATCGTCTAATGATAGACGGAAAGACACCCTTAATCCATACTCACATCGTCTAAGGATAGACGGGAAGACACCCTTAAATCCATACTCACATCGTCTAAGGATAGACGGAAAGACACCCAAAATCTCCATACTCACATCGTCTAATGATAGACGGGAAGACACCCATAATCCATACTCACATCGTCTAAGGATAGACGGAAAGACACCCTTAATCCTGAAGAAAGAATTCAATACTCACATCGTCTAATGATAGACGGGAAGACACCCATAATCCCGAAGGAAAAAATTCAATACTCACATCGTCTAAAGATAGACGGGAAGACACCCATAATCGAATACTCACATCGTCTAAGGATAGACGGAAAGACACCCTGCAACCCAATACTCACATCGCCTAAGGATAGACGGGAAGACACCCATAATCTGAAGAAAACTTCAATACTCACATCGTCTAATGATAGACGGGAAGACACCCATAATCCCGAAGGAAAAAATTCAATACTCACATCGTCTAATGATAGACGGGAAGACACCCTTAATCCATACTCACATCGTCTAAAGATAGACGGGAAGACACCCTTAATCCATACTCACATCATCTAAAGATAGACGGGAAGACACCCATAATCCATACTCACATCGTCTAAGGATAGACGGGAAGACACCCAAAATTCACTACTCACATCGTCTAAAGATAGACGGAAAGACACCCAAATCAATACTCACCTCGTCTAAGGATAGACGGAAAGACACCCATAATCCATACTCACATCGTCTAAGGATAGACGGGAAGACACCCAAAATTCATACTCACATCGTCTAAGGATAGACGGGAAGACACCCAAAATCCATACTCACATCGTCTAAGGATAGACGGAAAGACACCCATACGCAATACTCCATCCATCAGATTTCAGAATCCTTTCGTCTACGGGAATTGATGGAAAGATCAATATCCTTAAAGGGGCCACATCATCAGTATGGACCGACGGGAAGAAAACCACCTTCAAAGAGCCATGTCGTCAATAAGAATCGACAATCAGGAAAACCGAACATTCTTCAAAAAGCCTCGACGTCAATAAGAATCGACAATCAGAAAATCCCTCTTGAAATGTCATCTCATCCAATAAACAGAAAGAGAACCACTATCCGAAAGCTCGCTTTGAAACCCCTCAACATCTAAAGATAGTCGGAGAAGACTTGCTGGGGAAACACACCATTCGTATGATCTGACGATAAGAAACCCGCTGACAAATCACCTGCCACTTCACATCGTCTACTGATAGACGGAAAGAACAGCCACTTAGAGAAACACATCTTGAAACCCCACTGAAAAAATCACCTGAAACTTCACATCGTCTACTGATAGATGGGAAGAACACTACTTGCTAAAGAAACCCCATCTTGAAACCCTACTGAAAAATCACCTGAAACTTCACATCGTCTACTGATAGACGGAAAGAAAACCACTTAGAGGAACCCCCATCTTGAAACCCCACTGAAAAATTAACCGAAACTTCACATCGTCTACTGCTAGACGGAAAGAAAGCCATATATTCGAACTCAAGACGTCTAATGATAGACGGATAAATCCACTTATTGGAGGAACACGTCGTCAATATAGACTGACGGGAAGAATATTTTGTCGATACCAGATGACTGATTGACCAAAGCATGACTGTTGTATGATCTGAAATACGAATAATCTGCTGAACTGTCTGAACACTGCTGCTGGATGAAAGCCCCTGAACTGATCACAGAGTAGTTCACGCGCCATATGAGGCTGATAGAAAACCTGGCTTATGCCTCGTATGCATATGCATATGATTGAATCTTTCTATGGCGTAATGCTCCATTCAGGATGGAAATGCTACGCATCTTGAAAATGAAATGCAAGTATGATGCAAATATGATGATATGCAACATGCTAATGCAGGCTCGGGCTGCTGGAGAAAGTCAGGTACAGAACACCACTTCAGCAAAATAAATGCTGAAGACGAAGCCAACTCCGCTGGGGATAAACCGGATATCACAGCATCATTCCAGCAAAATAAATGTTGGAAGAGTGAAATCAACTCCGCTGGGGGATTTGGGAACTGAACCAAGCACCTCGTTGAAGTAACGCCCTGCTGGGGAATATAACTCTGCTGGGGAATAGCAGATGTGCCAAGTATGATTGGACTTCTCTAGGGATAGCTTACCCGTGCCAATGAAAGATTGGACTTTGCTGGAGAAAAATATACGGAGTCTTCCTGCGTACTGACGAAGATTAGATTTGGAAACTGATGCGCCAACACGGATGGGCCTCACAGTGACTGCCAACATGGATCTGGACTTTTAAGCTATCTGCGATGAGTCAGGTACAACTGACGCTGGAAAACATTCTGTCTGAATACACAGCTTTCTGATGGAAGAGTCACGGGATAGTAACACGACTTCCCGACATTCGCCTCGCACTCGAAAATTGGCCGAATCTGCTCGAATAGCTCTGAATAACCCTGCTGATACGGAGAAGAACAATCCTTTCGCTTCTGATATGCCCCCAGCCTGCGGGATCTCTGTGGGGATAGTCCTCGAAAGGAAGTCTGAAAACCTGTATCCTGATGGTCTGATAAGAAATCCCCCAGCATTCTGAACTTCGGAGAGATACTTCCCATCAAATGCTTCTCGAATAAAGAATAACTTCTGCGCTCTTAAGATGGCCTGCCCCTGACTGCAATGACTTTGCCCCTGATTACCTGATTCAGAATAGTGCCCCTGACTACGAGATATTTTCCGAATCTCAACTTGATTGCCCCAGGATAACTGACTTCGAAAGGCTGACCTGACTGGGGATCACAATAATAGCTTGCCCTGGCTTGCGGAGCATTCGGGCGTTCTGTATTCTATCCTGACCATACCTTTCATTGTAGAAAACTTTCCTGCTGTCAAGCGCTTACTCGCAAGTAAAACAAGTTGTTCTGTGTAAAAGACATATTAATGCAACACATATGACAGCTTTGACATCCAATTTGTTCACTGGGAAAAGGAAAAAACAGTTTATGGCATAAAATGCACACACCATTTATCAAGAATATCAACATCAGTACCAACATGGTAAGAGGAACCCTTTCAGGAGTCAGAATCGACGCGACCTTTACCGAAGTATGCTTTCGAAACAACCTGCTTCAATTAGGACTTTTGAAGGTTATAACGTGGTCAGGTTCACGGTTTTGAAGGAAAGGATAAAGGCTCAAAGTTTATTTTAGCCCACCCATTCTCCTTGATGTTCTCCCATCCTACGTTCAGCTAATTCGACCTTAGCGCTCACCTCTCAGAGGCTAAAAGATAGGAGTGATAGTTCGAGAAACTTTTGGAGTTTTTGGAGTGACAGCCACTCACTCTTCGCCTTTGACACTTAGGGTCACACGACTCGTATTTCGTTTGAGGATTTTTCTTTTGTCATCCTTTTCGTCTTTTTCTTATCCCTAACTTTTGCCTGGACTGACTCTTTTTGAGTTTCTTTTGATTCTTTTAAGTCCAGCGGGATGCCCTCATTTTTGCCTAAGTCATTTGTTTTGAAGTTTTGACTTAGCGGGCTTTTGATTCTTTTTGCTCTCTTTTTCCGAACAAGTCGTGTGATACTGGTTGCCTGACTCATTGGAGAATAATGTGACTGTCTCACTCTTGCTTTAACCATTGTGGTTTTTAGGCACGACCTCTAGAGGTGTGATTGATCCTCGAACGGACACTCCCTTTATTTGATTCGGACGCTCGGTCAAATTAGCTAACACCTACCCTGCCCCAGGTTAAGATTGAGGGTTTTTTCGTTTTCAGAAAGAACTCCTACTACTAGGCTCAAAGGGGTTGACAAGGGATTATCTTCCTTATATCTCCGGTATTTAGGGATTCGAAACAATGCCTGTACATCATCAACAGGTTTTATTTCAAAAGCATACCATATCGAAAGTTGCATGTTGTTCATTTTCGTCATCCTCCCCAGATTCCTCTTAACCAATCATTGGACATTTGTAAAAACAATTAGTGAACACGAATGGATTTAATCAAAACATGCATATTTATTTCATTATCATCAATTGAATGAAAACAACAAGTTTTACAAACAAGATTGCAATTTAAACAGGAAAGAAACTACAAACGTAAAGAAATGACAAAATAAAACACAGAAAAATGCCAGCTTCCTAGAACCAGGCTTTCACATCTGTCTTGCTGCTGAACCAGCCATCTTCACAATCAGTTATTAGAGGCAACCCGATGTTGTCCTGATCTGCTTTCAGCGTCCCAACCAAATTATAGAGCCCCTCTTCCTCATTCAGACGCTTTTGGGCCCTTCCTGCCCGAAGTTGATAGCTGCACTGTCAAGTAGGTCATGCACCTTGTGCTTGAAGGCCAGACAATCTTCAATGTTGTGCCCTGGTGCTCCTGAATGAAAATCACAGCGCTCTTTGATATCATAACCTGCTGGAGGTGTCCCTGTCAGCGGAGCTAACTTCCTCTTCTCAACCAACTGCAATCGTAGCAACACCTGCAGAAGTTCGGCATACGGCATCAGAGGCACCTTAAATACCCTCACCGGCCTCTGATTTGGGGCTCTTCGCTGATTGGGATGTTGTTGCCTCTGCCACTGTTGAGATCGTTGCTGTTGTCGCTGATATCGGATTGACTGCTGAACCACCTTCGTAGCAAATACGACATCGGTTTCTTGACTTTCACCGTACTGATTAAGGCACTCCTTATGCTTAGCCATTTTCTTTCTCAGATCTTCCCCAGGAATAGGCAACAGTTGTGGGCATGGAGATTATGACACCATGGAGTCCAGGATACGCTTCTGACCTACTGCAGTTTTAGAAACATCCGTCATCTTAACATCTACTGAGACAGGAGCAATACGTATAGCTACACCGCTTGGCGTGAATTCAATATCTTGCGAGTCAATCAGGTCTTGAACATTGGGCTTAAAAGCATGACAACCCTCGATGTCGTGTCCGAGTGCCCCAGAATGAAATTCACATTGCTTACTGGCATCGTACCCATAAGGAAGCGCTCCTGTGGGTGGGCCCAACGTTCTCTTTTCAACCATCTTGAACCTCAATAAAGTCTGAAAGAGCTCAGCATACGTTGAAGGTGGCACCTCAAATACCCTCTTTGGCTTCCCCTCCTGAATCCTCTGTTGAGCCGGGTGTATCTTTTGTTGTTGTTGCTCAGGTTCCACAGGCACAGGTGGCACGAGCTTTTTCACTGCGGCTTCGGATAGCTGATCATCCTCTTTTCTAAGCACCTTCTTGACTACTTCCATGATCAAGCTCATCTGGGTCTTCAGCTGACTATTTTCCTCCTTGAGGATCTTCTGCTCCAGACGCATCTCTTGCATGTCTCTCATCATCTGCCCCAGCTGGCTTCGGACTTCAATCAATTCAACCTGATTCTGTTCCATATCTCTGAAGGAATTCCTGCAACAAACTGGACGTTGAGGAAATAAGACCCACGGTTCTGATGTACCTGTTAACTGATAATGCAAAGCAGAAAGCAAACACATATTCATGACAAGACAAAGAGAAACTCAAACTATAAGCACCAAGACGAACATCTCTCACACATGTATAACCAACAAAAGCAGTACTTAAGCACAAATGAGTACGAATATAATGACCCCAGCCAACAATCCTGGTGGTGGCCAGCAAACACTAGTGCACAAAAGCTAAACGGGTCAGCAGAGAAAACAGATGCGACACCCGGCACCGAAACCTCTAGAAACTTCTCCCATGCTCAACTGAACTCTCCGATTGACATTCTTCAGAACACACACTTCCTGTGGAATCTTCCATGACATTAACTGACGAACCCACACAACTGGATGACGGAGAATCGTTGATCTGAACAAAACCCTGGGGCGCGACGGAAATCCGGTTAGAGTCTAACAGATCCTGAACCTGGCTTCTAAGCACCTTACAATCATTCGTTGAATGCCCCTGTGCCCCAACATGGTACTCACAGCGGGCGCTAGCATCAAAACCTGGAGGATATGGTGGAATCATTGGATTAGTCTCTTTCGGCACTATCAATCCACTTCTGACCAGATCTGGCAACAACTGACTGTACGACACCGGTAGCTGAGTAAACTGCCTTTCAGGTTTCCTTGGTCTTCGTTGGGCGTGCTGACACGATCGTCGGCAGGATGACCGTTGACTTGAAGTGTCTGAAAACCGGTCCTGAGATGCTAGAGATTCTGAGACGACGTCATTTCCTTCTTCCCACTCTTCTTGAGAACTGACAACTGACTCATTCTTATCAACTGGGATATAAGGAACATCTCGAAGCTTTCCACTCTTGAGTCCTCTCTCAACAAGCTCCCCCATTCTCACCAGGCTCACAAAGCTTGTACAACCGAACAATTTGTCATAATAAAGGCCTTCCAGAGTACCCAAGAAGATGTCAACCATTTCTCTTTCCTGAAGCGGTGGTTGAACACTAGCAACCAATTCTTTCCATCTTTGCACATACCCTCTGAATGATTCATTCTCCGCCCGAGATAATTCTTGCAGATGTACGAGACTAGGAGCCATATCCAGGTTGTAATTGTACTGCTTCATGAAAGCTCTGGATAAATCCACCCATGATCGAATTTGATTACTCTCTAGCTACACATACCACCTCAAAGATGCCCCAGTCAGACTATATTGAAAGCAATGGATCATCAATTTGTCATCTCGCACAAACGAAGTCATTCTTCGACAGAACATCATCAAATGCAGCTTCGGACAGCTATCTCCCGTGTATTTTTCAAATTCCGGCATTTTGAACTTGTAAGGCAACACCAGGTCAGGAACCAAACACATGTCTGCAGCATTCAGGTTAACAGCATCTTTGACCTCCAAAGCCTTAACTCTTTCTTCCAATACTCGGAACCTTCTAGCACCTTCAAGAGCTCTTGAGTTTACAGTCCTGGCTACCGGGATATCTCTGCGTGGATTCCTCTCAGGGAAAACAACACCTTGATTGCTAACAGGAGGAGGACGTTCATTTCGGGCAACAAACTGCTCATGCCGATCTCGGTTCTCAACAGTAGGCTGTACAACTTGGTCTGCAGTAAGGTTGTTCGCTTGCGGGAAGTCTTCCATAGAATCATACCGATGGTTGGATGCCATAGTAAACCCTGTCAAGGTGTTAGGAGACTGGAGATTGCCTTCAGACAGTAACGGACTACACTGCTTGATTCTACTCACATCTGCTTCAGCCTCTTGGTCGTCTTTGACACTCCACTCTTGCCTCGAACAATCCCCCGAGGATCACCCTCTGGTGAAAACAAAGGCTGGATAAGTGCTCTGGCCAGCTAGAGAAATGCTATGCAATATGATTTATGCAGACAGAATACAAAAAATGCTAATGTGCGTGTGTGCATTGGGGATATTTCCCCTCCAATTCCAGTGTCAAGGTAGCAAGACAAGATAAACCATAAAGACAATATTTAGAAAAACCCTCATATATTTATTGGAATGACAGTCTCGTCAAAGCGTCATACAACTATGTTCCATACAACTGAGATGATAAAGGAGGATCCCAACCAACATGCCTGGTGGTGATCTCAACACATAGAATACAAGAGAGAAGTCAAGTGCGGGTACGGTCGCGGAAATCCTCGAACAACTTCTTCGTCTCTGGGTGATCCGGTCGATAAATCAAGCCTTCTATCAACTGATCCCTTTTCCTGACCGTTCCATGGATGTCTCTGACAAAATCTTCCCAAGCCTTATCCTGGGCACCATCCTCAGGTTTGGACCTCTTGATGTCTGCTCTGCGCTGACAATCTTCCAGATTCTTCATGGCATCAATCAGTTGGCGTTCGGCCTCGTATCGACGGCATGCTTCTTCTTCAAGCTCTTCAGTCTTCACCCTAACCTGTTCTCCCAACTGAGCAACCTGTGTCTTTAGCTCTTCTTCCCGTTCTTTGCGTTTGGCCATAGTGAGATCCCAGTGCTCTCTGAACTTAGCTAACTTCGTGTAGGCCCTTTCCAGCTCTTGCTTCTTAGTAGCCAATACACTGCTAACTGAGTCTACATCTAACTCCAGACGCTTCTTGGTTTCAATCAACTCCAATAAAGTAGTCTTCAGATGTTTCAAAGTTTCGGCCTGTTGCTTGGAAAAATATCCTGTTTCAATCTTTTCATGACGAAGCTGGGCATTCTCTTTCTCCAAAGCCTCTTTAGCCTTTGCTAACTCTTCTTTCTCCGCCATCAGCTGCTTGTATACCTGCATGTCTATAGTGGTGGGCTCCTCTACCGGAGAAGGATACAATGGCTGAACTGCAGGATAAGGCATAAGGAATTTCGTAGCTCGTTCACGAATCCATTCCACATACGGACCAAGAACTCGAGTACCCCCTTTGCCACATGAAGGCTTCCCTCTCTTATGCAGGTTCTTCGATGCTTTCTCAAGCTTGATCAACATATCTTCCTCTATTGCCCCAGTGAGATACAGAGATTCCTGTATCTCCTCGGGCTTCGGCGCTTCCTGAGGTGCATACCCAAACTGCCTGATTAATAAGGAAGGGTTGTAATTGACACACCCTTTCCTTCCTATCAAAGGAACATTAGGGAATCCTTCGCATCTGTATATGACCTCAACTCCGAACACCTCCTCATTAACCCACACCACATTCTCAGAAGTCAACCCCATCAAGCGCTCAGGCCATCCTAAAGAATCAATAGAAGTGACGAAAGGCCCTGACTTCGGCATATGACTAGTGAACCACCTGCACAGTAGAGGTACACAGCAAGAGACATTCCTTCCTCGCCGCTTCTCATTTTGGTAGTGAGTGGAATGATGGATATCTCCCAGCAAGGTAGGAACTGGGTTCTTTGCAGCCAGAATATAGAAAGCATCTGCATCGACAAAATCAGGAATGTTTGGGAACAATACAATGCCATAAACACACACAGCAAGGATGGCGTCAAAAACAACCCAGCCACCCTTCTTGGCATACTCCCGAGCCTTCTCCACCAAAACAACCAACGGAAATCCCCACACATCTCCTCTTCTGATCATCTTCCCTGTCAGCTCAAACTCTCCTAAGTACAGAATAGCAGAAAGCTCAGCCAGATCAGGCTTAGCGTCCGTGTGATAGAAAGGCATCTGCTCGCGAATCGGTATATCCAAGAGTGCAGAATACTCCTCCAGGGTTGGAGCCAAAACAAAATCAGGAAATACGAAACACCTGAGCTCCGCATCGTAAAACTGCAACAGGGTATAAATGCCGCTGATCTCATAAGTCGAGGGCTGGTAAACATAAGTCAGGATCCTCCCATATGTCTTCCTGAAATCTCCCATCACCTTCTTCTTAGCAATAGTAATCAACTCTGACAACAGACTGATATCCGGAGACGGGAACTTGTAGGGTAACACTCTCTTCCTAGCTTCCATGTCTTGCTAGGAAACAAACACCGGAACTGGGAGGGAAAATATATACCTGCAATACACACATGTTAGTTGGATGCAAATGGTAATGCAATAATGCAATATGATAAATGATGCAATCAGTGAACACAGGGGCTATGCTGCAGCCTGAAGAGGAACATCTCTGTGATATCAGGAACAGAAAACCACCACAGTCACCAGAACTTCATGACACTAACTATCATCTGATACTCAAAATATCAATCCCCTGGTAAGAAATCCATCTGAACCTCTGTATCTGACGAGAAAACCATCTGATAATAGTATCAACCTCAAACAAGAAACCCATCTGATCCAAACAACACACCTGGAGATGAATTAAGAACATCGTCTGATAAATACTGAATCATGGTTTCTGAAGGCCAGTTTTCCTGCAATAACCCAATCCCCCTCACAGGTGTGGACCTAATCTACGGACAAAGGTACGACATCCTATGCGGTCATCAGCGTCACAGACTTTCATGAGTGACGATACGATTCCCAGAAGGAGTGGCATCATCAAGTCATGAAGAGGCCTCACTTAGCTGACTTCCAAATGATCGGTCCCCAAAGTCGACAATCCTCACGTCTGGACTCCCCTCAGATCCTTAGGACCGGAAAGGAGCACCTCTGCGAGAACCTCGTCTGAGCGCAGATTTCGTAGGGAACTGTGCCTGCTCAGCAGACAGGTCCGTCTACTACTCTCCGCAACTATGTCTAGGTGCATACTCAAGCCCAGGTCCGGCTTCTCACTCATAGTAACCTCCCTCTCCCACAGCAATAATCATAATAATATAGTGCTGAAAAGTAAATGCGGAAAGGTAAAGGTGCGGGAAAGTAAAGTGCGGAAAGATAAAACACATATGCACAACACCCAACAGATAAACACCCAAGCGCTAGGATTGACTCGCGTAGGGGATGGGAAACGGTCCCAGCACAAGGGATGGGAAAAGTCCCTAGATGCCATCATTCCCTAGCAGAGTCGCCAGCTGTCGCTACTGCGAAAATCGGCGCCGGCTGACAGAAGAGTCGCCACCGTGCGTTATTTATCCCAACGGAGGGAAAGGAAACGCTCGAAGTAAACCTCGCAAAAAACGGGAAAAGGTATGGTCATCGCAACCAAAACCTGGATTCGGGAGTCGGTTACGCAAGGGGAAGGTATTAGCACCCCTCACGTCCGTCGTACTCGACGGGATCCACGCTTAGTGTTTATAAGGAAAAGGGTGTGTTTATCTATCTACGCTAATGGTCAGTCTGAAAAGAAAATAAAAGGACAAGACTCGACAGAACATACGGTGTTCTGGGCCTACGTACTCCCTCGTGCAATGGGAAAGTCAGAGTCAACGTAGTTCGACTACCTACGTCTAGACGGGGGGAGGTTGCTCGCCAGGACATCACATCCTGTGCCTACGTACTTCCACACGGCATGAAAGATCAGAGCAAACGTAGTTCGACTAACTACGGCTAATCTGGGCGTTCTCACACAGCAGTGAGAAATCAAACTGGTTTTAAAGGTTCGGGAACCTACAACTACGGTCTGGTCTCAAATGCACTCGGGCAAGAGAAAAGGGATAACAATCAGTCGTCAGCGGGAAAGTCTCGATCGCACAGCCGCGATAGAACAAAAGGTTAGTTGTTAGTGTTCTCGCTAGGATATCGCATCCTATGCCTACATATCCTCGTCTGGTACGAGGAATCAGAGCAGCTGTAGTTCGGCTAACTACGACACAAGCTATTCAAGTGTTTTTCTATTGAAAGGAAAGAGACACCCTAAAACTATGGTCGAAAAGGGGAATCTACCTAATGTTATCATGCCTGGTTGACCATCCTAATGTCTATCATAACCCCTCCGCAGCGGAGAAGTTAGAGCTCCTAAGGGATCATGGCAACAGGACTAAACAGCAAACAGGTATCAACTGCGAAGTAAAGAAATACTGGAAATATGCATGAATGCAACAACCAAACAATCAAGGCGCAAAGGCCGCAAACCACAGAGGTAAGGGAGCTCAGCTCTACCAAATACCAGCAAGCAAAGCCACTCAATAACAAACAAGCAGAAGGTGGACCACCTCAACTTCTCATGCACACAAAGCCTACTTCTAAGATGCACCTACCTCAGAAATATCTAGATGAACCCCTAAGTCTAATGCAGCACAGCACCACACAAGTCAAACAACATAAAGAGAAGGCGAACCAGCCTGACAAACTCCTATCCCAAAACAAGAAACTACCCCTGAGCAAGACCCTAAACAACCCTGAAACAAACCCCTGATCTATCCCTGAACAAAACCCTATGCAAAACCCTAACCAAATCTCTAATCAGATCTCTAAGCAAAACCCTAAGCAAAATTCTAATCAAAAGAAATCAATCCCAGTCTTCAAGCTTCAAAACAAGCTTACCAAAGAAAGGGAGCTAAGCAGACAAACCCATAGTGCCTTCCTCAGGAAAGTACCAGGAGGTTACCACTCAGGAATCATATCCTATGCGGCTCAACAACTGTGAACGGTTTACATTCCTCCTCAGGAGAAACTAAACTCACATGAAGGCTCCGACATCATTGGATACTTGAGAAATCCTACCTGAACTAAGGGAACTAAGTGAACAGGCCCATAGTGCCTTCCTCGGGAAAGTACTAGGAGGCTTCCACTTAGGAATCATATCCCATGTGGCTCAACAACTGTGATCAGTTTACATTCCTCTGCATGAGAAACTAAACTCACATGAAGGCTCCAACATCATTGGATACTTGAGAAATCCTATATGAACTAAGGGAACTAAATGAATAGACCCATAGTGCCTTCCTCAGGAAAGTACTAAGGGACTTCCACTTAGGAATCATATCCCATGTGGCTCAACAACTGTGATCCGTTTACATTCCTCCTCGGGAGAAACTAAACTCACATGAAGGCTCCAACATCATTGGATACTTGAGAAAGAGGTGAGAAGAAAGAATGAAAGACATCCATAGTGCCTTCCTCAGGAAAGTACCATAAATTTCCCTCAAACTTCAGGATCTCAAACCTCACAAACAAAGAGCAAGCTCCTAGACTAGGTCTTCAAACCATGCATCCTTGCAAGCTCCAACAAGACTTCATCCAGCCTCCACCTCAAGAAGAAACCACAGGCCCTCAACCCAAAGGAAACTAACTCTGAAGTTCAACCACAGTTGAACTTCAAAGTCATAAGCCTATCAAGACTTCTCCTATTCTCAGGCTCAAACAAAAAATAACAGAACACCCTATAAAAATCTATCAAAAATCTAGGGGAAACCTACATGGCTCTATGATACCAAGATCAAATCTCAAAGCCTAAGTCAACTTCTAAGGCTACTAAACAATCCCTAATGTATGAATGGTCAAGGGTTAACCAGCAAGTCATTAGGTTTCTATTCTCTTACCCTAAAACAATATCCATCAATCTCTAAAAAGTCCACAAAAATCCTATGGGGAACATGCATTGGTCTAGTACAACATACTAAAAAAAGCCAATCAAAAAAATCAATACCAATTGGTAGAAATAAAATCAACAAGGCAGACACGCCACAAACCAATTATTCAATATCCATTAAAATGCAAAAATGCAAACAAAAATGAAAATGCATGATCTAATTAATATTTTTGTACTATAAAATTCTACATTGAAATATGAGTCTACAGAAAAAAGAAGGGAATTATTTGGACACTCCTACTATTTTTTAGGAATTAATTTCTAACATGCATGAAAACAAAGCAAATTAAAAAAAAAAGAAATAAGAAAAGGGGGGGGGGGGTGCAGCGAGTAATAAATCTAGTTACTCAGCTTGGGCCCCAAACTGAGGGGGGCGCGCATAGCAAATAGGGCAAAGCCCAATCCACAATCCCTTCTGCCTCTCACGCAGGGGGGGGGGGGGGACGAGTAAATGGGGTATGTGCTTCAGTAATCAGACTTGGGCCTTGACCCAACCCAAACCCTAATCCAAGTAACTGACTAACAAAACCAAACCTTCTTCCCCAACGCTGGATACTATTCATCTGCCCAAAACCCTAGCACGCCGTCTGCAAACTTTTCTCTCTCGTTCCAACCTTACCCAAATCTGAACTACCTAATCTAAATCCCCCAAAAACCTCCACTTCAAAACCCTAAACGCAACCTAAATTCAAGTTCAACTAAGATGAATCCCTATACTCAACAATCAAAGAAGAAAAACGTGAACAAGGATCGAAGGATAATACCTGGATTTGGAATACGAACGACTCAGGGAGTTCTTGAGGCTTGTTGAAGAACTTGATGATTTCACTTCGCGCGTGGATCTTGACGAGGATCCTGATGAAGAAATTAAGGAGCTCTTGGTGTAAAGATCTTTGAACGGATGAAGAAGATGCCTGGTGATCTTGAAGGTCTTTGGAGTTGCTTGGATGTTCTTGAAGGTAACGAATCCCTAGATGATCTGGATCTTGAAGATCCTTGGAGTTCTGGGAGCGTTCTGAGGAAGATCTTCAAAAGATCTTTGAAGATCTTGAAGAGGGATGATGAATTATGATGATCTTCTTCGAAAGTTGTTGACGGATCTGAAGAAAGAAAGAGCAAAATCTGGAAACTATTGAAAATTGTTGAAGGAGGTGAAGAACGCGTGGTGAAGTTCAGTCAAATTCTGGAAAAATCACGGTGTTTGTTGGTTGTTAGAGGTTTCTGGAAATTCCAGATGAATTGACGATGAACACGCGATGGTGATTGAAGCTGATGATCGGAGTTTCTTGTTGGATGGATGATTGTGTTGGAGGATCTATGAAGATCGGTGGTTTTTCGTGATTCCGGCGATATGGACGGTGGTCGGAGAGTGGTTAAGGTTGCCGGCGGGGAGCTGTTAGGGTGGTCACCGGACTTGCATGCCGGTCAGGGGAGTTTCCGGTGAGAGCTGAGGGGTGCTGGGAGGTGGACGCGTGGCGAGGTTAGTGGAGAGAGTCATGGCATGCGCTACACGTGGCGTGGAGAGGAGAAGGTGGGATGCTGCGTTGTCACGCATGCAGGGATTGTGGGTGGAGGTGTTAGTGAGAGAGGGAGCCAGAGTTGTGAGGTCAATGAGGTGGGTCCTCTCTGGGTACACGCGTGGCATCATTTATATGGCGACACCTGTCACTGCAAATGGGACAAAAAACAAAACGGACTAATATGACTTTGGGCCTCCACCTACTATCCTGGCCCACGAAACTGACATCAATAAGCCCAAAAAACAGTCTGAATTAAAATGATTAAATCCACTTAAAACTAATCAAAGATTTAAACTACTTAACTAATGATTAAACCTAATTAATGAAAATGATTAAACTACAATTAAATCTAAATGACACCTAAACTAATTCTAATTAATTCTAACACACTCAATTAAAATCTAAACAAAAGATTAACTTCTAATTAACCTAATTAAACCCTAATTAAATCTAAAATGGTTAAAATCTAGCTAAACTCTATTAAACCAAATTAATTTCTAAACTCTACTAATTTCTATTTTAAAAAAACTATTAAAATCTTATTAAATCTCTAATGAAATCTATACTAT
This sequence comes from Lathyrus sativus, assembly GCA_963859935.3. NCBI lineage: Eukaryota > Viridiplantae > Streptophyta > Magnoliopsida > Fabales > Fabaceae > Lathyrus > Lathyrus sativus. The sequence goes on from OZ012738.1 coordinate 497,466,763, forward strand.
TTATTTAAAACTATTAAAATCTATTATTAATAAAAGAAAAAAACTATATTCTTTCTATATTATTCTAAAAACAAATAAAAGTTATTTAAAATCTATTATATTCTAAAAATGATTAAAACTATTAAACCTAATAAAAAACTTCTATAAAGTTCTAAAAAGATTTAAAACTATTAAACCTAATAAAAAACTTCTATAAAGTTCTAAAAAGATTTAAAACTATTAAAAAATGTTAAAAAATCTATTTAAATCCTAAAAAATCTAAAAAGCCTATTAAAAAACCTTAAAAGGCTATTAAACCCTAAAAGAATACAGACAAATGCAAATGACCACCATAAAAGAGAGCGCGACCAAATTAAAGCAAACAGTAAACCCCCGGGCATCAGAATATCCCAAAAACCACCATGTAAGCCGAAAACACCGAGGAGCGCACCATTCCCCGAAAATAAAAACCCTGATTATCTAGACTGGATCTGAAATATCCGATGAATGAAACCCAAGCTGTAACCCTGACATCCTCTGTCTGTGCACAAATGTCATGCATCTGATTTGCGAATACGAATTGAACCATGAACCAGATAGGAGAACCGGTTGGTCAAATTTTAGGGTACAACAGTTATTTTTATTGTTGCAGGGTTTAGTTCATGATGTCAAGTATGATGTCCTGACATTTGTGAACAGAACATTCAGTGAGAATGTGTTGGTTTGACTGTTTCATTTTTGTGCAACTTTTTGCGTTGTTGTGATTAGAGTCTTAGTGGTTCAAATATCCTTGGAAATAGTCCTTTTAAAAAGAGTTTTTGGTGCATAATTCGTGGAGTAATTATGAAATATTTTGTGCTATTTTCTGAAGAAAATCTTGAATATTTAAAGAGTGATTTGATTTGATTTGATCAAATCTGTTTTGGCTTTTTTCCTTGATGGTTATTATGAAAAGATTTAAAGAATTATCTGAATTGGTTTTATCAAATCAGAAGTTGTTTTTGGCTGAAGCCCAAGCCCGTTCAAGTGTTACTATATAAAGTCTTCATAATCCTATTTTGAAGTTCAGACAAGCTAGGGTTAAGTTAGTGCATTGCGTAAGGAATAAGTTTTTAGCTTCGTGTGCTTTTGTTATTTTGTGAGCCATTCACTCATCACCTTTATGTGTGAATTGGACTGAGTTTTTGTGTTGTAAGTTGTTCACTCAAATCTTGTAAGCAAGAGTGTATTCTTCTTGATTGAAGCTTTTAAGCAAGGTCAAGTATTGTCTTTGAATAGTGTCTTTTAAGCTCTATTCATCTGTTGTTATCGCTGCTGTGATTGAGGGGGAGTGAGAGGTGTCTCATATCTAAGGTGTTTAGATAGAAATTGCAAGGGTAGAGATTAGGTGCGAAGATTGTAAACTAGAGAGAGTTTACTGTGTATCTTCAAACTAATTCTATTTAGTGAATTTCCTTCCTGGCTTGGTAGCCCCCTGACGTAGGTGTGTTTGCACCGAACTGGGTTAACAATTTCTTGTGTCTATTTACTATTGTTAACAGCCTTTTTATCTTGTTCATATATTGGTTATTGTTCAGATATTAGTGTCGTGACATCTCCTTAGATGTCTCATATATGATACCAAAATTTCAATTGGTATCAGAGTAGGCATCCTGCTCTGGTTCTGGGTGAGATCTAGGGACGATACTTTCTGGTACTATGGACAAAGAAGGAGGATTTGTGAATAGACCACCTGTTCTGCATGGGAATAATTATGATTATTGAAAACCTTGCATGGTTGCCTTCTTAAAATCCTTGGATAGTAAGGCCTGGAAAGTTGTTATAAAAGGATGGTAACACCCTGTGACTGTTGGGAAAGATGGAAAAGCTACATCTGACTTGAAGCCTGAGGAAGAATGGACTAAGGAAGAGGACGAACTGGCTCTTGGTATCTCCAAAGCCTTGAATGCCCTGTTTAATGGAATTGATAGAAATATATTCAGATTGGTGAACAATTGTGAAGTTGCTAAAGATGCCTGGGAGATACTCAAGACTACTCATGAAGGTACTTCTTAGGTAAAGATGTCAAGAATTCAACTGTTAACTACAAAATTTGAAAACCTAAGGATGAAAGATGATGAAAGCATACATGATTTTCATATGAATATTATTGAAATAGCCAATGCTTCAAGTGCCCTATGTAACACCCCAATTTTAATCGGATTATTTTAATTTATTTATTTAATTGAGAATATTCGTATTTTGGGTGTTTCCAGTGATTTTTGGTGTGTTGTGTGGATTATTGAGAATTATGCAATTTGTGGGTTATTTATTTAATTGGTAGTATATAATATAAATTTATTAATATTATTATGAATTAAAATAAACAATAGTGAAAGAAGGGTAATTGGGATATTTGAGAGGAGTAAGTGAGGGTATTATGGGAAAAGCCCAATTATTTGGCCCAAGTCTAGGTTTAACAAAAAGGGAGTTCTGAAGGGTTTTAGGATTCATTTTGTGTTAACCGTGAAGAATTGAGGCCAGAGAGCTCTGAAGAGGAAGTTGGAGGCGGAAGCGTTGAAAGATTCCCTGACAGATTCATGAAGGCTTTGAATCGACGTTTAAGGTATGGGGAGTATAGCTTTTCATAATTTTCTATGTGTAGATTTTGATGTGATTATGGTTGATTTAAGGGTTTTATGGAGAATTATGGGAAAAAGGGATTTTGGCTTTCGTGGCCTAAATCTATTATTAAGATTTTGATAGTGGGGATTTATTTGGGTTAAAGAAGATTAGAAGGATATGAGAACAAGTGATCTATGGCCTTCGTGGCCTAAATTTATCATGGAGATTGTAACCGTAGGGATGTTAAAGGTAGAGATGAGAAATAGTGATCTTTGGCCTTCGTGGCCTAAACCTGTAATTGCAAATCTAACCGTGAATTGATTGGGGGAAATGGAAACCTATACCTTCATGGCCAAAAACCTGATTGAACTTTGCTTAACCCAGTAGGAATATTTGATAGTGAGTAACTCAGATGCCTGCAGGGTAATTATAGGAAAATTGTGATTTAGGGCTGAATATGTTACAGGATTGGCCTAATAAATCGTAGGTTTTATGCCTTTATCGCCGTAGGACCTTAGGGATAATTTAGGGATGTTTTGGGGGAATTGGGGAAGTGACTCGTGTGGACTTTTGGGTTGATTTAGGTTCCGGAGCGTAACAGCGTTTTGCTGTCCGTCACGCCTGTTCATGTTTTCGGTCGAAATTGTTTTGGACGTAACTTTTGTTCCGTAAGTCTGTTTTGGCCCCCGTTCGAAGCGTTGGAAAGCTAATGAATAGAGCTATAACATAGTATAGATAAGGGAATTGGTTTCCCAATATTTTTATATTTAATTATGCTTAATAAGTCAATTGTGTATATGTTTTATTAATGAATCATGTTCTGGTTCAGTGATGTCTTGATGTTTTGATGCTGCAATTTTCCTGATGAATTACCATGAGGGTAATTGTGATAATATGTGATAATATGATGAATTAACATGAGTAGGACTATGAGGTTTATGTGATTAATAGGCGATGGTATGAGGATTACCGCGAGTATAATTATGAATTAATATGTGATAATATGTGATAATATATGATAATATAATGAATTAATATAAGTATGACTGTGAGCGCTACGTGATTTGTAAATAATTATATGATAATTTTATATGATGTATGATGATGATTATTATGATGAATTGTGATGACATGATGTATGATGATGGTTATTATGATGAGTTATGATGACATGACGTATGATGATGATTATGATGATGAGCTATGACGTTTGATGATGATGAATGATGATGCGCCTATGATGTTATTATGAGGATGATTTATGACGTGCGCATCATGCATTCATGTGCATCCAGAATTCGGTTCAGGACCTCGATTACTTTGACTTCAATCCCACTGTGCAGATGTGAAGTATTTTGATGTGCTCCGGTTCTCTAGTAGAATCGATCCTATTGATGGGGATCTATGGAGGGTTGATGGCCCAGTGTCCATCTCACTGCGATGATTGGTACCACATGCATTGAGTCTTGTTGCATTGCATTTATGAGTCTTTTTGTATAAATTATGATGTTGTTGCTTTCGAGGCCTATTGATGAATATGAAGGTTGAATATGATTATGATGCCATTTATATGTTAATCTTTATACATTGATCATTATGAATCGTTTTACTCACCCTGCCTGTTTGAATGTTACCTCCACGTGGGTAACATGCAGATGACCAAGTTTAGCCGTGGACGCCGTCGAGGAGTATTTTTGAAGTTTTGAGATTTTAGCCTTTTGGTTAGCTTAGAGGGTCTTGCTCTGATATGTAACATTGGGTTGGGTTCTTTTGACTTAAACTATATAATATTGAGTTATTTTGCTTATTTTTCCCTGACGAGGAAACCTTGATTTATGCCTCTGAGTTTCGCTGCTTTGTGCAATTTGATTATTTTGAGAAAACCCGTTGTACACGGAGCATTGACTTAATTTGAGTAACATGAGAAATGTACGCCCTTTTTGGTGGCTTTTTATGAAATTTAATATTTTACTCTGAAATCTGTGTTATTTTGCCATAATATCTGTGGGGTAGAAAAGAGTGTTACATTAGTGGTATCATAGCAGGTCGGTCCGTCCGGCCAAGTTGTCTAATGTTGTTTGTTCCCTTGTATGCAACATGTGTGTGAAAACATTGCTGGTACACGTTTGTTCTAACCTTTGTCTGCAGAAGTGGGAATGAATCAATTGGGGGGGGAAGCTTGTGCTTCTCCTGGATGTTGCAAGTGTGGAGTGGTGGCTCAGTGCGTCGATGAACGCTCTTATAGTTTGGTAAATATGGTTTATACCCCATCATGATTTTCGGTTGTCTATTGACAACTTGGGGGATTGATCACCCTTAATCTCTTGTTGATGGTGGACGGAGTCATGTTGGATGGGATAGACGTGTCTTGCAAGCTTAGAGGGCGTGAGCAGTGAATTGCTTTGAGTTAAGCTAAGTGCTTACAGATTTTTTTGATAAGTCGGTGCAGGATGGTGCAGAGATGTTTATTTTGATTGAAACTTTGAGTGTTAATGAAAGTGGGGAAGTTGGTGGTTTTCCAATTAATTGTGATTGTCCGGAATTTTTTCCTGATGAGATAAGTGATTTACCACCGGAACACGAAGCGGAGTTACAATTGACTTAGTCCTGGAACTAGTTCAATATTGATGTCTCCATATCGTATGCCTGCATTTGGACTGAAAGAGTTGAAGAGGCAACTTGAAGATTTGCTTGAGAAGGTTCTGTGAGGCTTTGGGTGGATTATAGATAAGTGAACAAGGTGACTATTGAGAATAAGTGTTCACTTCCTAGGATTGATGATTTGATGGATCAGTTGGTTGTTGCAAGTGTGTCCAGTAAGATAGATTTGAGAACTGGGTATCATCAGATTCGTGTGAAGGCTGAAGGTATTCAAAAGACTGCTTTTAAAACAAGGTATGTACATTATGAGTATTTCGTGATGCCATTTGGTGTGACTAATTCACCATGTGGGTTTATAGAGTATGAACAGGATTTTCCATACTTATTTGGGCAAGATTGTGATTGATATGACGAAGGTTGAAGCTGTATAGCAATGGGAAGCTCCAAAAACCTGTATTTGAGATTAAAAGTTTTATTGGGTTGGCAGATTGTTATTGAAATTCAGTGAAGGATTCTTCCAAGTCATCTTTTCCATTGACGCAGTGGACTAGGAAGGTTCAAGCTTTTGTTTTGGGATGCAAAGTATGAAGAAAAGTTGCAAGAGCTTTTGAGAAGACTGACAATAGCTCAGGTTTGATTTTGCCGAATCTGACAGAACCATTGTGGTACATTATGATCCTTCGTTGATGGGATTGGGAGGTGTGTTAATGCAACATACATATACAACGCACATACACGTGCCACCTCAATCACTCGGCATTAATAGCCTATAATCAAATACAAATATGTAATGTGACTCACTGACTCGACACAATGCATGTGGTACCAACACAATCACATACTGTTCACTGATGGGCTAAAGACGTGTCTACTTATGCGTCTAGCGGTATCTTACTGCAAGTGCACAGCCTATCGAAGTAATATTTAAGATTATCGATCCACAGGGATTCTATCGTTACTTAGTGCTAGATGAACTCCTAGTTTAGCTAAGGCGAATAGTTGTCACGATTGTTGTTGGTTTCCTAAGACTATTGAAGGCGGAATTAAATTCAAGTTTTTAATAAAATAATACTAAAACGGTCGGTATGTAATTATACTAACTTAGGTGGGTCAATCTAACCTAGGCTTATAAAGATGTTCACTTAATCTACTCGGTAGAGATTACTAGTTTGAATACCCTCAACTCACACTCTCGTGGTCTTGAATCAGATCTTATCCCTAAAGCCCTATGCCTGCTCTCGCTAGCCCATAAGTGTTTAGAGATAATTTTTGGAAACTAAATAATTCTAATTTATCTTAAAGCGCTCTCGCTGTATTTAATTTAAATGCCTAACTTTAGCTATCTGGTTAAAATCTCACACTCTCGTGGTCTTGACCCAACCTAATACCCTTTTCTTACTCTCGTAACGAAAAGGTCGAATTTAATTAAAAAGTATCAGCCAGAATGTTAAGCGATTAATTATTTTAGCCCATGGTTATATTTTACCGGTTAAGTTAGTTATAACTACATACCGCCCTAAGGTATTTAGCTACTCATCGAGGTTAAATCAGACTCAGAGTTATTTATTAGTTTACTAATGGCAGAGAAATAATTGGACATTATAAATAAATTAAATAAATTAAATTGCAATAACTGAAAAAAACCTGATTAACAAATATCTGAGTAGACTCCTTCTTCCACAGACCGGAAGGCTTGGAGTAGGCGGAAATAAAAATTAAAACGAAATGCTGAAGGCTGGAAACAAATAAAGGTATAACAATTCCCTAATGTTGGAAATTGTTACACGGTTGGTTTGGATACAAATAAATAAGGCAGAAAATAAAATGCTGGAATAATAAATCTGATGGTAAGGTAATTCGGCAGAGCTTCCGCAGGAAATTTGGATACTGAAGTCTGTCCCCAAATCCTTCTGAGCTGGTCCTATTTATAGATCTTCCAATGGGCTGGTCCTGGGTCTTTTGCTTCTTGGGCTTTGCTGAAGTGGTTGAGAAAATGTTGGAAAGTGGCAGCAGAAAGTGGGAGAAATCTCCCTCACGTGAGAATTACTAGGAGGAGTGGCTTCACTGGTGACTTTGACGTAGTCTGAGTCAAAAGAATCAAGTTATATCCTTGTCACGGGCGTGACAAGGTCTTCACGCTCGTTGTCTTACGTTTTCAAGTGTCACGGTCGTAACTCATTCCTCACGGTCGTGAGGTCCCAAAGTAAGGTGTCACGGTCGTGACACCCTTGTAACGACCGTGGTCGTAACAAATTATGCAGAGTTTTATGCAGGCTTCTGTCTTGCTTCATTTCTTGTGGTTTCTTTGTTCTTTTCTTCTTAATTCTTGATTTGGCCTCACATATCGATGTACCTGCAAAATAGTAAGAAAAACTCGAGGAATCGAGCGTTAAAACGGTGAATGCGCGGTATAAGTCAATGAAATCTAGCGATATAACCGATGCGTTTTCTCGTCATCAAACTTCCCCAAACTTAAACCTTTGCTTGTCCTCAAGCAAATAGTCGGTTGAAAATCGGCGGACAAGATTTTACTCGCGCATACTCATAGCAAACCGTCCGGTGGGTCGTTCTGTCGGATAGTCCGGTACTTTGATAGAACACTACCGATACACTAATGACATAAGCAACAGGCTATGTCGTCTACTTCCCGTCAAGCGAAACAATCGACAATCACATTGCGATTTCACCTAGAGTTTTTCGATCGTAATTCACCCGGTTCGTTCTAGCGCAGTCACATTAAGCCCTTTGCCTTCGCACGCACGTAGTGGAGTAGCCGGTTAGCGATTTTGATCCTTTTTTAGCACGGGGTCTGGTACACGAGTGTGGTAACCCTTCATGTTTTATCCGATGCGGAGGTTGTGGGGGATCGAGCCGTAGCACGCCCTACCGAGTTCAGAACCAGTACCTCTGAACCAACCCGGAACGGAGTCCTTCTCATATTTCTCGTTTATTATCTGCGACCGTGTACTTTGGTGCAATCTCTTTTCATTTTGCATTGAGATACGAAGGATCATTATTGATTAGGCATCAAGCGCTTATATTCATCGGCTCCCCACGTGGTTTGTGTTTAGACGGTGCTGACTGCTAGTATAAACTACTGGGGTTACTTTTTGAACTGAAACTAAAGGTGCACTCGCAATGGTGATCGGATGGAATTTCTTAAGCAGGGGGTCGAAGATGTCAAGATTGTATTGGTCTTGTTTAATCGTTCCCGGCTTCGTAATTACGAACCATTCGGTGGTCAGTCGGGTAATGCGAGTAATTTAAGGATTTTTCTAGTATGGCTTAATAATCGGGGAAAACTCGATATTCAAGAAAATAACGCACAGAATTGCTCATTTCATTGATTTTCTAAAAGGAATACAACAGAATTGAAAGTATATTGAAATGAAAAGTACCTCTCCCACACTATATCAGACATTGTCCGCAATGTTGTGATATAATAGCGGTATAGATATAGTACAAGACTAAAACTGAAAAACAACATAAAAGCAAACTACTGCTGCTGGTGATCGCGGGCTCGGCCTCTGGTGCGAGAGCGGCGTCTGGAGGGAGTCGCGTCGGGGTCAGAGCCGGTACCGGAGGTAGCAGTAATGCTGAGGCGGAGCGCCTCAAGCTCGCCGCGGACTTCGCCAAAGAGTTCGCTAACCCGCTCATTAGTGGCCGCATGGTTGGCAGCAATAGTGCCGAGCAGAGCGTCGTACTGGGCCTTCTGCTGACGCTCTAGTGCTGCGTTCATCAGGTTCTGCTGGTGGATCGCAAATAGGACGTCCTCCAGTGTGGCAGCGGGGGCTGCCTGCTGTCGGGTGGAAGTCTCGGGGATGTCCTGGGCATGCTCAGCTGCATCCATGGCGTCCTGCATCTCGTCCACTGCGGCGTTTGGCTGATCATCATGTACCGGCACGTGATCCGCAGCAGCTGGTAAGGCAAAGAGCCAGTTGGCTCGGTTTGCTGGGTCGATGCGTGTGCGTGACGGCAGAGTGATGTGGTGGAAGACGGTGCCATTGATGACAGGGCTGTACCTGCCATCCTCTCGCTGCGCGATCAGGTGGGCGGACCGGCAGTAGCTCATGGTCAGGAAATCGGGGGCGAGATGCGGCAGATCAGCGAGCGCGTCACCAAGCCCCAGCTGGATGGCGAGGGTGGTGACAATGCCTCCAATGAAAAACGGGGATGAGCCGCGGTGCGCGATGGCCTGGATGTGGTAGAGCATAAAGGGGGCAGCATTGATTGGCTCGTCATGCAGGGCACAGTACAGAAACAGGAGCTCCTTTGAGTTGAGCTTGTGGTTGCTCTCCCGAGCAAAGATGGTGTTGCAGAGGACCCGGTGAAAGTAGCGGATAGCCGGGTTGTGGATATGAGTGGCGTTGAGGCTCTGGAAAGTGGTCGCTTGGGTGTTGGTGAGGTCGCGCCACAGTGTGAATGCTTGTTCACTGAAGTTGTCGGGCACGCGACGGTGGGCTTCGGTGCCGTGGTGGAAACCTAACAGCTCTGCAATCCTGGTTTGTGTGAGGTTGAACTCCCGGCCAAGCAGTCTGAATGTTACGTTGCCGGTAAGCTGACTCTGAGAACCATGAGGGGTGATGTAGCAGTAGGAACTGAGGAACTCCAGCGTCAGGAGTTCGAAGGTAGGCTGTGGCTGGTGACAGAGGTCCCACAGGCCAACCTTCTGCAATAGGTTTTGGACGCTGGGCAGCATACCGAGTTGTTGCAGACAGTCGGTGGAAATGTACCGGGTGGGTTGCAGACCGCGGTTCTCGAAGCGGACGAAACGGTCTCGCTGGGTTTCTCCTGCTTCTCCTTCTCTGAAGACGATAGAATCCATAACATGCAAATGTGAAGGGAGAGGGTGGAAGGATTTTTTTTTTGTGAAGTTTTTGGAAGAAGAGTGGTAGAATGAGGGAGTTGTTGTTCGGATTAAATACGGGACAGTGGAGTTGAAATAGTTACTGGTAGTGGTGGATTAATGGGGTAGTGGAAAGGTTTTGACGGTTTGGGAATGAGTGGGGGAAGTTTTAGATAGGTTATGGAGGGAGAAGAGGGGTGGACACGATGAAGAAACAGTTCTATTTCTCACGACCTCTGGTATAGAGGTAGTCACGGTCGTGACTAGATCGTGACGGTCGTGACGCGCTAATTGCGCATGTCACGATCGTAAGGGGGGCGTGACGACCGTGAGGCTGTGTGGTGCTGAATAATTTCCAGAAAAGCATATTGTGTCACGTTATTTTTAATTTAATAATAATAATATAGTTTATTTAGTAGCACTATAGTAACACACACCATAATATACAGTAATTCCAAAACAGTAGTATACGAATCTGAGATGGAATATTGCAGTCATACAGTATACGGTAACACAGTGTATAGAAAAATTAGAAAAATTATTTAAGCTGCTAAAATGAAGAATCAATTGAAATAAAAAGTGCATGGCATTAAGAAAAATTGAAATTACATAAACTCAAATTATGTTATGAAATCGTTGCGAAAGATAAATTTAACTGGAAATGAAAATAATGATAAAAAAATAATGAGAAAAGAATTGATAAACTAAATCACTGATAGCCGGTTCAAAGGCGTTTCTTCAGATCTTCGATGGCGGAGTCCAGATGATAGAACTGTTCGCATGCCATGTCAGTCAATCCCACGATGTCCAATCGCATACTCTTAATGTCTTCTCTGAATAGATTAATGTCAGCTTGATAGGCATTGAGAGTGTGCATGATGTTCTGCAGGTTGTTAGCGTACTCTCCGTGATTCGCTCCAGGGGTTTCATGAACTTTATCAGTTGGGTCAATGTCATAGTATCCAGGAGGTGTCTCGGGGTCGGTTTCAACAGCGGTCATTACATCATCTGTTATCCTGTGGGACTGAGGTGTTTCAGGAGTGGCTGGATAAACAGGTGGGTTTAACTCATAAAGCCAATTATCCTTATTATGGACACCTACTTTTGCATGATTGGGCAATGTGAACAGGGTGACTACTGTGTTCCGGATCAGGTACTCAAAAGGTGGGTGTCCTAAATTCCTTATAATATGTCTATTGAAGCAGAATTTAAGGTTCATCAGGCGTACGGTTCCCAGACGGGTGCACCTGTCCAGTTGGTACCTAAGTCCTAAGGCATCAGCAATCATGGTTACAAGACCTCCTACTACTATAGGTAATTCGGGTTCATCTTGGATGCGGGTGAAGGTTTGCATCATGAAAGGGACACCATTAACACACTGTCCAGTATTGAAACATGACATAATAAATAATTCATCCTTAGAGACTCCGGTAATATTTTCTTCTTTTCCAAAGAAGGTATGGGCGAGGAATTTGTGGAAGTAGCGAAGAGCAGGGTTATGGATCTCATCATTGTTCATATCATTTGGTTCAGGGTGGTAGTTTCCGGTCAGAGTTCCCCAAAAGAAATCTAGCTCCACATCCATCAATTCTACCTGTGTGGTAGTGAAGGCAAAAGGTCCACTGGGGAATCCTAATAGGTCAGCTAGTTCTTTGTGGTTAAAGTCGTATTCTATTCCGAATAGGCGGAAACTAATGAATCCTTTCCTAGAACCAAAACCGCGCTCGGGTAGGTAAAGTAGGGAACTAAGGAACTCAAGGGTGAGCTCTCGGTAAGTCGCAAACTTGTGTTGGATCATTGCCTTCTCCCATCCGAGTCGGTTGAACAGGTATATCATGCTCTCATGTATACCTAAGGTTTCCATAGTCTTTTCATTTGGGTACAGGGTCAAATCCATTTGCCTCTGTGATAACTCTTCGTACTTTATTCTTTGGTTCCTACCTCTAAATTGGGTTTCCATATAGTTAATAGGTTGGTTAGCCATAGTCAGTGAAAATACGGTGGAAACAATTCAGTGGAAAAGACTTTAGAAAATCTGTAAAAAGTGATTTAGGATAAAAATAAGAAAAATGAAATGCTAAGATGTAATGGCTATAAATGTAAAATAAGACTAACAAAACAATTTAAACAAATAGTAATAACGATAATTAAAAATGCTCAAAAAGGAAAAGGATAGTTTAAAATAGGTGACTAAGAAAAATGGGTTGCCTCCCACTAAGCGCTGTTTTTATTGTCAAAAGCCTGACGTAACGCTGAGGTTTAGACTAATCAAGGGAATTATCGGACAATTTCAAAAGTTTTAGATCATTCGTATAGGCTCTATTTTCAACTTTATGATAATGTTTTAGGCGCTGTCCGTTTACTATGAATGGTTCATTGTTCCTACCCTTGATTTCTATTGCTCCACTTGGGAATACTTTAGTTATATCAAAGGGTCCCGACCATCTAGACTTTAGTTTTCCAGGAAAGAGCCTAAGTCTTGAATTAAAGAGGAGTACAACGTCTCCCACACTGAATTCTTTCTTAGATAGGCGTTTATCATGCCATCGCTTGGTTCTTTCCTTATATAGCTTAGCATTTTCATATGCATCTAACCTTAGTTCTTCTAATTCGTTAATGTCTAGGATTCGCTTTTCTCCTGCAGCACTATAGTTCATATTGAGAGTTTTGATCGCCCAATAAGCTTTGTGTTCTAGTTCTACTGGGAGGTGGCAAGACTTTCCATAAACTAGTTTGAAAGGTGTAGTACCTATGGGAGTCTTGTAAGCGGTCCTATAAGCCCATAGAGCTTCATTAAGTTTAGATGACCAATCTTTCCGAGATATGGCGACAGTCTTTTCTAAGATTTGTTTAATCTCTCGGTTTGAGACTTCGACCTGTCCACTTGTTTGTGGGTGATATGGTGTAGCCACACGGTGTCTCACTCCATATTTAGATAGTAATTTGTCAAAGATTTTCGAAATGAAGTGTGAGCCACCGTCACTTATGACGAGTCGAGGTACACCAAATCTGGGAAAGATTATGTTTTTGAAAAGCTTTATTACTACTCGTGCATCATTTGTAGGAGAAGCTATGGCTTCGATCCATTTTGAGACATAGTCAACGGCTACGAGTATGTAATTATTACCGAAAGATGATGGGAATGGTCCCATGAAATCTATTCCCCAGACGTCGAAGATTTCTACTTCCAAAATTCCCTTTTGGGGCATTTCATCTCTTCTTGAAATATTGCCGGTGCGTTGACACCGATCGCAACTTATAACAGCGATGTGGACATCCTTCCATAGACTAGGCCAGTATAAGCCGGCTTGCAAGATTTTTGCACAAGTTTTGGAAGTGCTCGCATGTCCACCATAAGGAGATGAATGACATTGAGTAATGACGTCTTCTATTTCTTCTTCGGGAATACATCGGCGAAAGATTCCATCCGGTCCTCGTTTGAACAATAATGGTTCATCCCAATAGTACTGTTTCAGGTTATGAAAGAACTTCTTTTTCTGCTGATAGGTTAGATCTGGTGGGAGAGCTCCTGCGGCTAGGTAGTTGACAATGTCAGCGTACCATGGCAGTCCTACAGTTGTCTGTATTATTTCCACGGGTTCTGGTTCATTTATATCTAACTGCGCCAGGTCGCTTCCTATTTGTGCTATCAGCTGTTCATACGGAAAATCATCGTTAATCGGCACTTGTTCGGGTTTAATACCTTCTATTCTAGATAAATGGTCCGCTACGACGTTTTCGGTACCTTTTTTGTCTTTTATTTCTAGATCAAACTCTTGTAAGAGTAAAATCCATCTTAGGAGTCGTGGCTTAGCATCCTTCTTAGTTAATAGATATCGGATAGCAGCGTGGTCTGTGTAAATGATTATTTTCGCTCCAACTAGGTAAGAGCGGAATTTGTCAAGCGCAAAGACAACTGCTAGCAATTCTTTTTCTGTAGTGGCGTAGTTCATCTGGGCAGAATCCAAGGTTCTACTTGCATAGTAAATCGCATGGAGTTTCTTTTCTTTTCTCTGACCCAGGACTGCGCCCACAGCATAGTCACTCGCATCGCATATGATTTCAAAAGGTAATCTCCAGTTAGGGGGTTGCATGATTGGTGCGGTGATGAGGGCTGTTTTTAGAGTTTCGAATGCTTTAAGACAATCTTCATTGAATATGAAGTCAGCGTCTTTCATTAATAAACCAGTAAGAGGTTTAGTGATTTTCGAGAAATCTTTAATGAATCGTCGGTAGAAACCGGCGTGTCCTAAAAAGCTTCGTATTTCTCGAACGGTTTTAGGAGGTTGAAGATCTTTTATTACTTCAATCTTAGCTTTATCGACTTCAATTCCCTTATCTGATATCACATGACCTAATACTATTCCTTCGTTGACCATAAAATGACATTTCTCCCAGTTAAGCACGAGATTCACCTTGACACATCTTTCTAACACCATTTCTAAGTTTGATAGACATCCTTCAAAGCTTTGCCCGCATACAGAGAAGTCGTCCATGAACACTTCCATGATGTTGTCTATAAAATCTGCGAAGATTGACATCATGCATCTTTGAAAGGTTGCAGGGGCGTTGCACAATCCAAAGGGCATTCGCCTATAAGCGAACGTTCCATAAGGACATGTGAATGTGGTCTTCTCTTGGTCATCAGGATGGATAGGGATTTGGAAAAGTCCTGAGTAACCATCAAGGTAACAGAAGTAAGAATGCTTGGCTAATCGTTCTAACATTTGATCTATGAAAGGTAGTGGGAAATGATCTTTTCGAGTGGCTTTGTTTAGTTTACGATAATCTATGCACACTCTATATCCCGTCACTACTCTTTGCGATATCGATTCGCCTTGAGCGTTTTTCACCACAGTGATACCTCCTTTCTTTGGCACTACATGTATTGGACTAACCCATTCACTATCAGAGATTGGATATATTATCCCGGCATCTAATAATTTCTTGACTTCTTCCTTTACTACAGTGCTAAGGGTTGGGTTTATTCTTCTTTGAGCTTCTCTGGAGGTTCTGCAATCTTCTTCTAGCAGAATGCGATGCATGCAAACTGAAGGACATATCCCTTTGAGATCAGATATGTTATATCCTAATGCAGTTGGATATTTCTTCAAGACATCTAAAAGTTTCTTTGTCTCTATAGTTCCTAAACTGGAATTCACTATAACTGGTCTTTTACATTCAACGTCTAAGAATTCGTACCTTAGGTTTTTTGGTAAAGTTTTTAATCCTAATGTAGGTTTATCTTTACTTGGCATGGGATCCGGTGTAAGTGCTAAGCTTTCGCTCAGACTATTATCCTGATACGGTTTTTGCCAATTATCATCTTCGAGAATTGGAGGGATTTGAATTTTCATTATTTCAGAATAAGTGGTCTCCTCCAGTTCCATTTCTCTTACACATTCGTCAATTACGTCCATTAGATAGCATGTATCCTCTATAGCTGGTGATTGTAAGAATTGTGTTAAAACAAATTCAACTTTCTCTTCACCTACTTCAAAGGTTAGCTTTCCTCTTTTTACGTCTATTATAGCTCCGGCGGTAGCTAAGAATGGTCTTCCTAGTATGATAGGTGTAGTGGAGTCTTCAGAGATGTCCATGATTATAAAATCAGTAGGAATGTAGAATTGTCCTATACGTACTGGGACGTTTTCTAGTATGCCTACAGGATATTTAACAGAGCGATCGGCTAGTTGAACAGACATTTTTGTTGGTCTTAGTTCTCCCATGTCTAGCCTTTTGCAAATCGTTAAGGGCATAACACTGATACTGGCTCCTAAATCGCATAGAGCTTTGTCAATGACGAATTTTCCTATTACACAGGGTATAGAGAAACTTCCTGGATCTTTCAGCTTAGGAGGCATGTTATTCTGGATTATGGCGCTACACTCGGCAGTGAGTGTAACTGTTCCGTTATCCTCTATCTTTTTCTTATTGGATAAGATCTCTTTTAGAAACTTGGCATACGAGGGTATTTGGGTAATTGCTTCTGTAAACGGAATAGTAATATTCAACTGTTTCAGAAGTTCTACAAATTTCTTAAATTGACCCGTCGTCTTAGAACTTATTAATCTTTGAGGGTACGGAATTGGTGGTTTATAGGGTGGTGGAGGCACATAAGGTTGTTCTTTCTCCACTACCTCTCGACTTTCATCTTCCTTTTCTTCTGGATCATTCACCACTTCAGTCGGTTTATCCGGTTTTTGGTACATGGCTGGATTGTCAAGTCTTGGATCGGTAGGTCCGTCAAGTTCCTTGCCACTTCTTAATATTACAGCATTAGCATGTCCTTTCGGATTAGGTTGAGGTTGTTCAGAGAACACTCCAGCTGGTGCAGCAGTAGGTGCTTGTTGTTGAGCTACTTGTGAAATCTGAGTTTCAAGCATTTTGTTATGTGTAGCTAATGCATCTACTTTGCTCACTAATTGTTTAATCTGCTCACTAGTGTGAATGTTTTGGTTTAAGAAGTCCTTGTTCGTCTGAGATTGGCTAGCTATAAAGCTCTCCATCATCAATTCAAGGTTCGACTTTCTAGGGATATTAGGAGCAGTCTTTTGATATCCTGGTGATGTAGCTGGTGCTTGGCCTGGTGCGTAATAAGCATTGTTACTCTTATAGGAGAAATTCGGATGATTCTTCCAACCTGGGTTGTATGTGTTTGAGTAAGGGTTTCCTTGAGCATAATTCACTTGATCAGTGGGAGTTCCTGTCAATAGTTGACAATCAGAGACTTCGTGTCCTGGGACTCCACATAACTCACAGTTGGGTGTTACTGCAGCCACGGTGGCTGCAGGTGTTATGGCCAAGTTATCGATCTTTTGGCTTAGCTGGTCAAACTTCGCATTGACTTGGTCCATACTACTTACTTCGTACATACCTCCCTTTGTTGGTTTCTCAGTTGCGACTCTTTCGCTTCCCCAAAGGTAATGATTCTGAGCCATACTTTCGATAAGTGCATAGGCATCACTATATTCTTTGTCCATCAATGCACCACCCGCGGCAGCGTCAATTGTCATTCTTGTATTGTACAAGAGTCCATTATAGAAGGTATGGATGACCATCCATTCTACTAATCCGTGATGTGGACAAAGCCTAAGTAGATCCTTATAGCGTTCCCAAGCTTCGAATAATGATTCACTTTCTCTTTGCTTAAATCCGTTGATCTGAGCTCTCAGCATAGCTGTCTTGCTAGGTGGAAAATATCTGTTCAAGAAAACTTTCTTAAGCTGTTCCCACGTAGTTACTGAGTTTGAAGGCAGAGATTGAAGCCATGCTCTTGCTCTGTCTCGAAGCGAAAAAGGAAATAAACGTAGTCTGATAGCTTCTTGGGTAACTCCATTGGCTTTTACGGTATCTGCATATTGCACAAAGATCGAAAGATGAAGATTCGGATCCTCGGTAGGATTTCCGGCGAATTGGTTTTGTTGCACGGCTGATATCAATGATGGTTTTAGTTCGAAATCGTTTCGGTTGATAGCCGGTGCTGCAATGCTTGAATGCGGTTCACCTTGCGAAGGATTAGCGTAATACTTGAGTGGATGAGTTTGTTCGTCAGCCATTCCTGCGTTTTCTGATTTTACGACTGGTTCAGGCGGATCTAATTGAAGATCTGGAATGTTGGAATTATTTTCGAAATCGAGTATACGTCTTCTTACGTGTAAGAAGCGTTCCGATTCAGGGATCAGAGGTTGCAAGTCTTCGCTTTTAGAGCGAGTACGTGGCATACACTCGGAGATTAGATTAAATTAAATAGTTGATACCTTAGTCTAGACAATGCTACCTAAGTGCACTGGTAACTAAATTAAGGAATCCCCGGCAACGGCGCCAAAAACTTGATGGGCTAAAGACGTGTCTACTTATGCGTCTAGCGGTATCTTACTGCAAGTGCACAGCCTATCGAAGTAATATTTAAGATTATCGATCCACAGGGATTCTATCGTTACTTAGTGCTAGATGAACTCCTAGTTTAGCTAAGGCGAATAGTTGTCACGATTGTTGTTGGTTTCCTAAGACTATTGAAGGCGGAATTAAATTCAAGTTTTTAATAAAATAATACTAAAACGGTCGGTATGTAATTATACTAACTTAGGTGGGTCAATCTAACCTAGGCTTATAAAGATGTTCACTTAATCTACTCGGTAGAGATTACTAGTTTGAATACCCTCAACTCACACTCTCGTGGTCTTGAATCAGATCTTATCCCTAAAGCCCTATGCCTGCTCTCGCTAGCCCATAAGTGTTTAGAGATAATTTTTGGAAACTAAATAATTCTAATTTATCTTAAAGCGCTCTCGCTGTATTTAATTTAAATGCCTAACTTTAGCTATCTGGTTAAAATCTCACACTCTCGTGGTCTTGACCCAACCTAATACCCTTTTCTTACTCTCGTAACGAAAAGGTCGAATTTAATTAAAAAGTATCAGCCAGAATGTTAAGCGATTAATTATTTTAGCCCATGGTTATATTTTACCGGTTAAGTTAGTTATAACTACATACCGCCCTAAGGTATTTAGCTACTCATCGAGGTTAAATCAGACTCAGAGTTATTTATTAGTTTACTAATGGCAGAGAAATAATTGGACATTATAAATAAATTAAATAAATTAAATTGCAATAACTGAAAAAAACCTGATTAACAAATATCTGAGTAGACTCCTTCTTCCACAGACCGGAAGGCTTGGAGTAGGCGGAAATAAAAATTAAAACGAAATGCTGAAGGCTGGAAACAAATAAAGGTATAACAATTCCCTAATGTTGGAAATTGTTACACGGTTGGTTTGGATACAAATAAATAAGGCAGAAAATAAAATGCTGGAATAATAAATCTGATGGTAAGGTAATTCGGCAGAGCTTCCGCAGGAAATTTGGATACTGAAGTCTGTCCCCAAATCCTTCTGAGCTGGTCCTATTTATAGAGCTTCCAATGGGCTGGTCCTGGGTCTTTTGCTTCTTGGGCTTTGCTGAAGTGGTTGAGAAAATGTTGGAAAGTGGCAGCAGAAAGTGGGAGAAATCTCCCTCACGTGAGAATTACTAGGAGGAGTGGCTTCACTGGTGACTTTGACGTAGTCTGAGTCAAAAGAATCAAGTTATATCCTTGTCACGGGCGTGACAAGGTCTTCACGCTCGTTGTCTTACGTTTTCAAGTGTCACGGTCGTAACTCATTCCTCACGGTCGTGAGGTCCCAAAGTAAGGTGTCACGGTCGTGACACCCTTGTAACGACCGTGGTCGTAACAAATTATGCAGAGTTTTATGCAGGCTTCTGTCTTGCTTCATTTCTTGTGGTTTCTTTGTTCTTTTCTTCTTAATTCTTGATTTGGCCTCACATATCGATGTACCTGCAAAATAGTAAGAAAAACTCGAGGAATCGAGCGTTAAAACGGTGAATGCGCGGTATAAGTCAATGAAATCTAGCGATATAACCGATGCGTTTTCTCGTCATCATTCACCCTAGAACCCAATTCTCGTCGGAATCCGAATCATTCGTATATGTTTCTCTAAACTATAACTTATCTCCACAACGACTTCCACATGAAGTTCGGATGAAACTAGGCACCCATCATGGATTCCCACCTAGCCATCTCCATAAGACACATGACATGAAATGTGTGACAACACAATTATGCAATATAATAATTCAATCATAATTCACAATCATTAATGATCCACACGAGCCATCCGCTCACCGTAATCCTCTCGGGAATTACCACCATCGCACAAGATTACCCACATTCGATAACCAAGGCTCACACTTATCAAAACACACCTATAAGGGCACACACATAACATTCCATATTCTCTTGATTTAACTCATTACTAATATTTCTTAGGTTCATTTTAGCCATACTAATCCTACCAATTAAACAGAATTGCGTTCCAAGTAAACACTGGACAGAAATCACAAAAACTAGGGAAAGGTCGTCCCAGACTGTCCATACGCGTACCAACAAGGTCCATACGTGTATTTCGTGTTGTCATACGCGTATCAGACCTACCTTACGCGTATGACCAGAGGCTATCACTTCCCAAAACCCCTCAGAGTCACCCCTTACGCGTATGACTATCCTCATACGCACATTGCCCAGGCCCATATGCATACCATACGCGTATCACCAGATGGCCGTGCTGGCCCTGGGGACAGGGCACGTCTGCTTCGCGTACAACCCTTGAGAAGTCCCCCATACGCGTATTGACACCCCCAATACGCGTATGACCAGCAGATTTGTCAAAAAACTCTGATCTCATCATCTCCACGAGTTCCTCCTCAAGATCCATCATCCTACCTTCCTATTCATCCTAAAACTAAAATTTTAATCGATTTCAATGAATCCTATCTTTTATTCTCTCCATATTCTATCTATTAGATCTAGTTTCGATTACAGTTAAACCCTTAGTTTCAGATCTGCTAATCTACAGTATTCTATCACCGCTTCAGGGAATTTCCCCATGAATCTCACATCAATTCCAGATTCGTATACACAACATCCCATAATAATCATTTAGCAATAACAGTAATCACAAGAAACATCACAAAGTTATAAAATCAGATCAACAAACAAGAACAACAAAAATTCCTACGAGAGAAAGGACCTCCCACTACCCTCTCATGTTAATTCACCCATATTGAAATCAATTCTCCCCCCTTACCTTGGATTGAAGCTTTTTCCTTGACAATAATGGAGAATTGGTTATTCTGCCCTAGTTCTCCTTTCTCTGCCTTTTTCCTCTTTTACGTGATAACTGACTAATTCCTTCACTAACTCTCTTTTAACCCCTTAATCAGGTTTTAATTCTATTAATCCGATTAATATTAATAATAATAATAATAATAATAATAATAATAATAATAATAATAGTAATAATAATAATAATAATAGTTACCATCACCTTATTAATATTATAGCCAATAATTAAATAGTAGTATCAATAACCATTGTATTCCTATTATTGTTATTAAATGGTCAACATTATTATTATCTAAGTCCACCTTACCCCAACTAAGGTCACCTCTCACTCTCGCCATTAACTTCCTACCCTTATCAAAGACATCACAACCAATACATACACAATAAAGTATAAAATGACTAAATGATTTAAATGGGGTGTTACAACTACATATGACTTCAGTTTGAATGCCTATTTGAATTTTATTTGGTCTTATTTCTATTTTTGGATGATGCATCAAGTTGTTGTTGTTTTGACTAGGAGGTTATGCATGGCTTGACCTAATCTTTTGAGTATGATTCTTGGATGGTTCAATAGATGTTTGATGATTCTTATTTTCTTTTCTAAACATGTATAAGGTTCTATTTTCATGTTTAGAGGTCCATTGTATGCTCACTTTGTCTCACTTGCCTTACATGATCATGTACTTCTCCTATGAGTAACTTGAGGTGTATTTCTTTGACTTTTGTGCTATAATTTGAGTTTGTCTCTTCTTGACTTTGATTGTTGATTAGAATTTGAACATGATGTATATCATTCGAGTTTGTTTCTAACATTGTTGGATTGATACTTGATCATGTATGTTCTTGTTTGAGTGCCTCCTATGTTTGAGAATGACTTTGATGTATGAACTTGTTCTTGATGCATGTTTTGAATCCAAACCTTGATGTTTAATTTGTGTGTTCATGAATGAATCTTTGATTTGATAATCATGTTGATGTTGCTTCCCACACTTGGTTCCATGCCCTAATCTCATGTCTTTTTCCTTTAGGTTTATGATTTGTATGCTTGTTTTGTGTAGCATTTTTTTTGCTTGTGAGTGGAATGCATGACTTAACTCTTTGTGCTTCTTCTTTGATCATTGACATGGATTGAATATCGTGTAATTTTCCTACTGCCCTACCTTGTTTCTCATCTCACTTGACCTCATTTCACTTTGTTTTGTGATTGATTTTGCTTCTTGTAAGATGTTTGAGTCATTTAGATGTATGTGGGAACTTTGTTTTGCCATTGTTCTTTGTTTTCAAATCTTTGATATGGTTTGACATGTGGATGCTTCTTTGTTGTTTTGACATGATGTGGGTGTTCACCTTGTATGATTGGAGTGTATGTTTTCTTGGTGTCTTTTTGCCTTGAATAGCCAGGATTGTTCATCTTGTTTGCATCTTCTTCTTTCTTCTTCATCTCTTTTCTCTTCTTGAGACTTGTTTAAGTTTCAATCTTGTTTCCATTTGCAATTGAATTGGATAATGTTTACTTGTGCTTACTCACATGATCCCTTAGGATTCCTAGTCCCACTTAATTTTTTATTAAGATATGAGTAGGAGAGACATTAGGCTTTCAATCCTTTGCATGATAACAATTAGGACAATCCCTATTTGAACTCAACTTTAGGTCCATCGTTTGTATAATAAAATTAGGTAGACTTCCCTTTTATCCTAACCTTAGGACCATTTTTTATGATAACATTAGGGTTTTCAGCTTCCTTTAGTGTTTTTTATTTGGGTCTTCTCTTCTCATCTCCAAACAATTCTAAGACACTTAATAAAGATGATGAACATTGTGTGCCACGAGCCTTAAGCATATGGGAAGTGATTAGTGAAGAGTTTCTCTTCACTTGTCTAGAGTGTTTAGTGTATGCCTTGTGGGCGATATGCGACGCATTCGTTCCTATATCGTAGTCTTTAGTGCAACTTGAATCTCAAACAAATTCAATTCACTTCATTAAAACTCTTAAACCAAATTCAAACCTTTTTTATCCTTCGGGATTTGTTTCAAAATCATTTTCAGAAAAGAGTACGTTACTTTTCCGTTCTATCGCAAACATGCATCGACCCTAACTGCTGGAATGGGAACTTAACATCACTAATAAAAACACTTAATCAACATGTGGTTTCATTACCTAAACTACATTTGCTCTGATTTCTCATACCAGATGAGGAAACATAGGCACAAAATGGTGATGTCTTGGTGAGCAACTTTCTCCCATCATCCGTAGTTTTCCAAATTACGTTGACTCTGAATTTCCCATTGCACGAGGGAATACGTAGGCATAGGGCGGTGATGTCCTATCGAGTCTCCTTTTTATTTTCCCTTTCTCGTTTAACAGTAGCTTTTAGATAACTCACCCTTTTATTAGACAACACGCATGGATCCCGTTGAGTACAATGGATGTAAGGGGGTGTTAATACCTTCCCCTTGCGTAACCGACTCCTGAACCCAAGATTTGGTTGCGATGACCTTGTCTTCACCTTTCTTTTAGGTTTTCTTCGATCGTATCTTTTCCCTCCTTTGGGATAAATAAATTTCGGCGGTGACTCTTCTGTTTGTTTCCGTCGGTTGTTTTTTCGCAGTTGCGACAGCTGGCGACTCTGCTGGGGACCTAGTTCCCTATACGAGTCAATCCTAGCGCTTGCCTGTTTTTATGTCTTTGGGTGTTTATTATTGTGTATATGTATGTTGTATTTGTATATTTACTATTGTATTGCATTTACATTTTTTACTTTTTGCACTTTATCATTGTTATTTTATTATGTTGTTGTTGCTGTATTGTTTGGTGGGTTGTTCCATCAGAGATAAGCCCAATACTCAGGCTTAAGTATACACACAAGAATAGTGTGGAGATTAGTGTGGAATTGTGTAGCATTTAGTCACACAAGAGTTCACACGAAATTAGCGTCCAAAGGAGGTTTTCTTTGGAGATACCCTATCCTGTGCATTTAAGGGAGTTGAGGGGGTATTGAATTAGAAATTTAACAACTCTGGAGACGGTTCATTGGAAAGTCAGTTGAGATCTCCTTGATTGACCATGATGCCAAACCAGAAATGGTGAACGTATCATCGTTTCTCAACCTAAAAGTCTGTGATACTGATGACCTACATAAGATCCATAATGTCTAAGACTAGAACCCACACGTGAGAGGGATGGGTTTTGTAGGAAACTTTGACCTTCAACCAACCCGGATTTCTGGTTTTCTTGTCAGAGTGGACCTTTGATCTTGGGTATTCCGGTTTTCTATCACCTCAGTGTTCTGGTTTTCTGGGTTTTCTTATCAGAGCAGAATTCTGGTTACATTCAGTCAACAACATAACAACATTGGATACCTTGATTTCCTATTTGCAACTGCATAACCATCTTGCATCTTAACATTGCATGTTTATGTGTTTTTCAGGTTTTTTTATCTCTCCTTTGATTCTGGTCCTGGTTTTTTATAGAGATGGAAGCTGAGAAAAGGAAAGTCACTTTATACAAGTTCCCGTCACCAAATTTAGGACCTTTATTTGGTATGATTGCCATGGTTGATCCCGGTACTCTTGAGGTATTCAAAAGGGATTATGGGAGGATTTTGAGTCTTGTCCATAAGGTCACAAGCTATGAGCAGGGAGCCATTCTCACTTTATAACTGTTTTTTGACCCTCCACTGCACTGTTTCACCTTCCTGGATTATGTGTTGTTTCCTACTTTAGAAGAATATGCTTTTATTTTGGGAATTCCAGTCCAAGATGAGGTGTCATTCTTTCATTCAGAGAAAGAACCCGATCTCGAGAAGTTTTTCACTGCTCTTTATTTGAGCGCATCTGAGTTGGTTGATAATGTAGTTAAAAGAAATGGAGTCTATGGCTTTACTTTATCTTTCTTGGTGGGTAAAGCCCAGAAATATGCCAATGAGGGTTGTTGGGTGGTTTTTAGTGCTATCTTGTCTTTGTGTATCTATGGCATTGTGTTGTTTCCCAACATACCGAACTTAATTGATATGGACGCTTTTTGTATCTTTGTTTCCAAGAATATTGTACCCACTCTCCTAGGAGACCTATATCATTCAGTGCATTACAAGAACGAGATGAGGAGGAGGGGAAAGACTGTTTCTTGTTGTACATCACTTTTCCACAAGTGGTTTATAGATCACCTCCCTTGTTCTGGAGCTTTCGTTGATTCGAGGAATTCATCTAAATGGTCTAAGAGACTCATGGGTTTGACAGCCAAAGATATTGTCTGGTTTAACCGAGATCTGCTTTGTAAGGAAATTATCTTCAGTTATGGTAGATTTTCTAATGTACCTTTTATGGGAAGGAAAGGGGGAATCAACTATAACCTTTCTCTCGCCGTCAGACAATTTGGGTATGCTTTGAGGGGACCACCAAAGGATGAGGAAGTGTAAGAATCTTTGTACTTTACTGGTATATCTGACCCTGACATTCTGGCAAGAGTTGTGGAAGCGTGGGGAAATGTTCATAAAAAGGTGAAGCTTCCTTTAGGGAAGAGTGACTGCAGAGCCTATAGTCCTTACGTGGAGTGGATCTAGAAGAAGGTTGAGGAGATACTATTGTCTTTCCCTATTGAGGAACTCTTGTATCCTTTGATAGTTGAGGAGCCTACAATGCTTGATATCCTGAGATCCAATAAGCTTTGGGCAGAGAACGAAGAATTGAAAAAGGAAATCAGTTAGTTGAAGCATGACAAGAATGAGGTTGTCCACTTGGATAAAGTGAAGAAGGAAGCATTAACCAAGGTGGAGAAAGAGCTATCTAAGGAGATTAGAGTGTGAAAGCAAGTTGGTCAGGATCTGAAGAGTACTAATAGCATTTTGAAACATAGAAAGAAGAATTTAGACAAATCTTATCTGGAGATATCCAAATTCAATGATCAGTGGAATGCTACAGTAACTGCCAATAAAAGTAGGGAACATGAGCTTCACAACCAGGTTGAAAAGTTGAAGGCACAACTCATAGTCAAAGAAAGAGAAGTTCTGGAAGAGTCACCCTACAGATGTACAAGTGAACAAAAAATGCGAGAAACTTTATCAGCTTTTGAAGAGCTCAAGATTCGGGCAGAATTGAAGAAGCATACGCTTGAAGACGTCTTTGGTGGTGATGCTTGGGAGGAATATAGTCAATGTTTGAGAGATGTCATTTGTAGAAGATACGTCCTTATCCAAGAATTGATTTCAAGACCGGAGCATCCAGACATGAAGAAGTTGCTCGAGAAAGCTTAGACTTGGTGTAAAGACCATAGTGGTTGAGGAGGTTATCTTCAGTTGATGATGTATCTCAATAGTTTTACCTTTCTCGTATCTGATCATCACCAAACTTGTTGGATGAGATCACAGACAATTGTATTCAGTTTTACTTCTTATCTATGGATTGTGTATGCTGACTTATTATTCTCATTTTATTTATGAGAAAAGCTTTTGATCCTTCCATCTATCTCTACCGTTCTCTTATTTGTGAAACTAGAATCAAGAGGGAGATCACCCTAAAACATATAAACATGTTTGCATTTTTCATTAGCATACTTATTTGCATAACAGGTGTTCTCGGTGGCTTTACTCTTATCTCTGCTTGGTTTTCTTTATTAGTTGACAGGATTGTAGAATCAGGATTTCATAGATACTCTACTCGAGGGAAACAGCAAAGGATCATGGATCAGGTACAGAATGAGCTTCAAGAAGTTAGAGCACGTATGACTCAATTCATGGAGTTGATGCAGAATGTGGCTAATAGACAGGAACAATTAGGGACTCTGATCCAACCTCTGATAGCACGGGTTGATGAAGATGGTGTTTTACATTAAGGAACTGGTGTTATTCCTCCACTTGTTGGTGGCACTGTTCCACAAGGAAATGGTATTCCTACTGTTGTTACCCCTCCGAGCGGAGGTGCTCATGGTGGAGTTCAGATGGGTGGTGTTGGTGAAATGTGTGTGCAGTACATGGGGCTGTTGGCCCTCACTGAGAGGAAGATAACCAGGATAATGTCTTTTCAATGAGAAATATGGACGTTGGTCTCCCGTCAGAGGTGTCGCATTGCTGAGAAGAAGGGTCGGCAATGACAGAAGAGTCGCCACCGTTCTTTATTTATCCGAAAGAGAGGGAAAGGAAACGATCAGAGAAAACCTATGAAAAGGGAATAAGACAGGTCATCGCAACCATATCTCGGGTTCGGGAGTCGGTTACGCAACGGGAAGGTATTAGCACCCCTCACGTCCGTCGTACTCGATGGGATCCATGCTTGTTGTCTAGTCTATAAGGGTGTAAAACTATCTAGCTACGGCTCACGGGGACAAAAGAAAAGAAAAGAGACTCGATAAAGTGTCGACGCTCTATGCCTACGTATTCTCATCTGGCATGAGAAATCAGAGTCAACGTAGTTTGGAAAACTACGGGTGAAAGTGGGGAAGGTTGCTCGCCAAGACATCGTCGTCTTGTGCCTACGTATCCTAGTCTGGTATGAGAAATCAGAGCAAATGTAGTTCGGGATAACTACGACCACAGGTTGGTTCAAGTGTTTTAAACCGAGTAGGGTTAAACGGCGATTCCAGCAGTTAGGGACGATGCCTGTTTGCGGTAGAACCAAAGCTTAACAAAACTCTTTCTGAAAATGGTTTTCAAATTAAGATCCCGAAGGATAAAAAAGATTTGATGTTTTTGTTTTTTGTGTTTTTTAAGATAAGAAGTGGATTGAGTTGTGGTTTGAAACTCATGTCGCACTAAAGACTATGACTCGAGAGCGAATGCGTCGCATATCGCCCAAAGGGCATACACTAAACACTCTAGACAATTGAGAGGAGGCCCCACAACCATCATTCTTCGAGTACTTAAGGCTCGTAGCGTACGACACAAATCTTTCTTTATTAAGTGTTTTGAATTGTTTAGGAGATGAGAAGAGAAAGACTCGAACTAAGGGGAAACTGGACCCTAAAATTATCATGCACAATGCTCCTAAAGTTGGGATGAAAGGGAAGATACTATCATAATGTTGTCATGCAAAGGATTGAACACCTAATGTCTCTCCTACTCCCATCCTAAACGGAGGGACTAGGAATCCTAGGAGGATCATGGCACAAAGTCAAGTAAACACTAAATAGTTCACTCACAAGTGAAAGGAAAAGAAAAGAAAAATGATGAATTCAAAATAAAAATGATAAAATAAAATAAACTAAAATGGAAAATAAAATAAAATAAAACAAAAAGGGATGGAAAATAACACATTAAAATAAAAAAAATTTTTTTTTTGGGTTTTTATAATATTTAAAACCAATTTTAAAATAAATAAAACAAAACAAGAAGAAAAGAAATAAAATAAACAAGTCATAAAAAAATAAGGCAATGTCTACACTAGGAGTTGAACCCTTGACCTTAGGGTTCAAGGTTGAACATCAAACCACTCCAACCATTCATACACGCATGAAAAACAATGGAAAATGAAAAAGAAAAGATAAAACATGAAAAATAAAAAAGAATAAAAGCAAAAACACCCCAGCAGGGGTCGAACAGGGGTTCATATGGTCAAGCAAGGTCTTAAGAGTGAGGTTCTAACCACTGGGGTGGTGATACATCCGTTGTATAACGCCACCCGATTAAATCAAATACCTAACAAGGCATGTTTTCTGGGTAAACACAAGGCAAAACCAAGGCAAGAACTCAAAATACGTTTTCGTCATAACTCTCTCAAAACCCCACCAAATTTGATGAAATAAAAACCTATCTCACTCAATTTTCACAAGGAACAAGATGGTACTGTCCAATTTTCCAAATAATGCACATAGCTCTAAATCTGATTGGTTATGTACATGTGGAGTGTGAAACGCAGTTTGAGATTCAACATACCAAAACAGATGAGATCAAGAGGCAAGTAACAGCTGAGCAACCTTCAAGGGTGAGATGGAATAGGTTCCAACAAGAGCATTCGATTAAAACTCATCAAAGCAAAATGTGAATGGTGGTTTGGTGAGATCAGTGTTAAAATGAAGTGCATACTCATGGCAGCAAGAGGAAGGTTAACAAACTGTCCAATATTGGCTTATGATGCTTAGCAAGAAAAAGGCTTTGAAGTGAAATTTTAATATATCATCTTCCAGCTTCCTTGTTCTATCAAAGAAATCCATAACTTTTAAAATGTAATGATCAACATTAACAGCTGATGTCTCCTTTTTTGGTCAATAGGTTTATGCTGCCAGGAGGCAAAGAAGTGTCACATCCAGACCATGAGATAGAACTGCAGGCTTCTCCTAATGTTAATCTGGAGACAGAATAGACCACACCTTTATGATGCAATTTCATATTTTCTACAAGAACCAATGCAGGAGGCAGGCTTAGCAGTTGCTGCATAAGTTGTGTAGTGAAGACAAGTCTCCTTTTTGACTTCACCATCACTGATAGATCTTCAACAGCCCCAGCACTAGCTTCAACCTTCTCAGCCAATCTATTTGCAGTTCGGCCCATAACAGTCTGTTGCACCCCAAAATTTGACCAACAATTATTTACCTATCAAGTGTTTGAAAGTTGATACCTTCATCAGAAAGTTCAAGAGATCCTCAGAGGAATTGGTTGAAACCAGAGTTGTGTGCCTCCTAACTTGAGAGTTGTGAGAGCTCCTCAGATGATTCTGAGACTTTGAGAGTGAACTTGATGCTTTGGGAAAGTTTATGAGATGTCTTGAAAGCCATCACGAAGCCCAGAGAGGTCATTATGCAAGAATTCAGAAGATTCAACCATGAATGGTAGAATTAGGGTTTTGACTGGGTCAACCCTAGGTCGACTGCAGATTTGGAGAAGGTTGAGACCCAATCCAAGGGCCATGAGATCATGGAATGATGTATGGAGATGTTGTAAAGATGATTCCTA
The DNA here is from genome assembly GCA_963859935.3 of Lathyrus sativus. NCBI lineage: Eukaryota > Viridiplantae > Streptophyta > Magnoliopsida > Fabales > Fabaceae > Lathyrus > Lathyrus sativus. Next base: position 497,496,360 of record OZ012738.1, read on the forward strand.
GACTAACTCATCATGATTGAGGAGTTTGAGAAGTTTCAAGTTAGGGTTTCTAAGGATTGTCAGTGAAAAAACCCTAGTTTGATCCCTATCTTCCAGGCAGTTTTAGATCAAGATGTGATTGATATCTCATCTTCCCCACAACATGAATGTTGTATATCTTGTTCTTAGCTTTAATTTGAGTGGTAGAAGTCCTTGATAGGAGTTGCAGAGCTCAAGTTATGGTCTTGACAAATTACAGGTCAGCTGAGGTGTGTGAATCTGGGTCCTTGAAAGTCACCCAACTTGCAGACAACTTTTTCCCTAGTAGGACGATTCCTATGATCTCTTGGTCAACATTAATGTTGAAGAGCATCTTCTTAGCTTTCTAGAGAGTACTAGAAGTCCTTGATAGGATTTGTAGAACTCAACTTATGGTTTGAACAAGACAGGGGTATTTTGGTCATTTGATGATTATAGGTCATTTTAAGCAAAGGCCATATCTCCTATTTCCAAGCCTCAAATGAAAAAACTCAAAACATCAAAGTTGTTCAAAATGGGATTTTAAGGCTAGAAAAGAGGGTTTGAAAGTGAGGAAAAGCTTAGAGCATGTATTTTTAAAAGTGGTGCAAATGGCTTGTAAATGGCTTATAAGTTGAAAAAGTTGAAATGGAATTTTGGTTTGGGAGATCCACAAATCCAAAATAGGTCATCCAATATGTCATTTTGAATACAAACATTATTTTAAAAACAATGGTTCAAGTAGAATTTTGATTTGAGGTCTTAAAATGGGGGCTACTTTGTAAAGTTCATGCTTGCATATTAAGGAACCTTTGCAAATCTTCACATAAGGCAAAACCAAGCTTGTTTTTTTCACTCATTCAATCTCAATATCTCTTGTAAGGAGTTTTTGACACAAGATTGAAAGGCTTAAGGCATGAAAGTAGATAATACAATATGTCATGACAAGAGAAGTTTCATTACTTTCTAAATGATTCTCGAAGTTTCTAGATGAATCTAGACTCTTCCATTGGTTTCTATATATTGGTTTGATCATAATGAAGAAAGGGTTGGTGATGGTTGGTGAAGATAGAAAGTGAAAAGTGAGGATTTCAAAGTTTCTTACACATTTTTTTCTTCCTTCCATTTTTCTTCACATTTTGCCACCCTTTGAATATTCAAATTTCATATCTTTCTTTCTTTCCATTTTTTTCCATTCTATTATCACAATTAATTCCATACCATTCACATACCATTTTCCTCAATTTTTGACAAACTTTTGGTGCAATAAAAGTGTATTACATGTTCATTAAAGAAGCTCCATGAAAAAATTCCAAATTTATTCTCTCCACCATTTCAAGCAATTCTATTGATCAAATCATTTCTGGAAAATATTAGTGAGTGGTTCTATACAACTTTCTTGAAGCATTGGAGGTTGTGGAAGGCCATAGAAGTCACTTTTTGGAGGTTTAGGTAATTCAAGATTACACAATATTAATCCATCTTTCCATTGTTTTTTTTACACCATTTCATTCACCATAACATGGCCTTGGATTCTGGATATTATTGGGAGAGTTTCATGAATACTTTTAGTTCTTGAATTTTTGAGTTGAATTCGGATTCAGTTTTTTTAGAGGTTTTTAATATGTTTCATGGCCATATTATTATTCTACATAAAATTATGGGCAAAATGGACTCAAAAAAATCGAAAATTCGTCAAGAAACGAAGAAGTTATGGGGTTTTGAAGATTCGCCGGAAAAAATTCCGGCCACCACCACTACAGCATTTCCGGCCAGCACTCACACAAGGGAGAAGACGCACAGTAGCGCGCCACGTGTCCCCTCCAAAACGACGTTGTTTTGGCTCCGTTTCCTCACCCCGCGCGCGCGGGTTCGACCCCTGTATGGGCTGTTTTCCTTTTTTTTGCTCAATTATTTGTTTTGCTTCATATTAGTTCTTTATTTCTTTTCTTTTTCATTTTTCTGTTTTATATGCTGACTTCAAATAATCATAAAAAATATGAAAATTAGTCTTTTTGATCCCCATTTTTTTGTGATGAATATTTAAGATGTCTAGGATTTAATAAAACTGGAATTATAATTTTACCATTTTTTGACATTTTCTTTGGATTTTTTACATTTGGGTCGTCATAAAAAGGTCAATGCTGGTGCTATCATTTTGTTGAATTTCTTTGACCTATCAAAACACAATTTAAATGTCAATCCTTTTGCAGGGATCTCATACACACGTTGAGGTATTGTGATATATTTTTTCGGGAATTTTATTGTACCATTTTAATTGGTTTTGGATGCTTTCTTTAACATGCTCCACTTTAATCTTTCCTTTGGTATACATGAGATATCTTGCAATGTTTCCATCTTATTTGACCATTTATCTTTGGATATTTTTGTGGTATCTCTCACCCCTGGTTTGTGGCTTGATGTAGGGCATTGGAGATTTTTATTTGAATTTTTTAGCACCTTTTGCTATTTTTCTTATGTTTTGTATTCGAACTTGTAATTTGGACTTCCGAACGGACTTTATTTTTGTTAAGGCTCCAACGGCCGCTTTGTGTTTGCGTGATGAACGTCGTGGCTTATATTTCTTATTGTAGATAGGTTAGAGGTATTGGAAGACCCTTAGGTGGCTGTTATTTGTATGTGTAGCTTGCCCGATTATCGACTTGTTTACATGATAGCACGTTGCGATTCCAAATAGTGGATTACGCGTTTCATTTGGAGTTTTCACTCGATTCTTTGCATATGATCACTTGATATTTTCTTATTCCATCCATGAATGGGCTTTAGGTTGAGATGAACCTTCCTCCCTCCTTTGCATTGCATTTACCATTGCTATATTCATGTTCACTTGTATGCGGTTATTACTTGTATTTCCGTTTCTTCCTTTCGTTTTCCTTTCCCGTAGGACTTCCATTCTTCCTTGTTCAAGGGAGGATGTGATAGACATTAGGCGTTAACCCATGCATGATAACATTAGGGTAGATTTTATTCCCTTTTAACCCTAGGATTTGTAGAGTGTCATCTCTTCTTCCTTCAAAACAACAGAAAAACATTAATAAAGGCTATAACAAAATCAATTCATTTCTTCCGTCAAAAGATTTAAACAAACACAAACCTTTTTGTCCTTCAGGGACTGATAATAAGAAAACCCTTGTTTAAGGTGAGATTTTTCATAAAAGACACTTGAACAGCTTGTGTCGTGCGTAGCCTGAACTACATTTGCTCTGATCTTCCATACCGTGTGGAAGTACGTAGGCATAGGATGCGACGTCCTAGCGAGCAACCTTCCCCACCTTCACCCGTAGTAGGCCGAACTACGTTGACTCTGATTTCTCATTCTCTGATGAGAATACGTAGGCATAAAGTGCGAAGCTTTGCCGAGTCATTTTTCTTTTCTTTTTCAGCCAGCCTTGATAGGTAGATAGAATAAAACCAACCCGTCCAAGTAAACAAGCAAGCGAGGATCCCGTCGAGTACGACGGACGTGAGGGGTGCTAATACCTTCCCCTTGCGTAACCGACTCCTGAACCCAGACAATGGTTGCGATGACCTTGTCTTACCCCTTTTTCGTCAGGTTTTTCCGATCGTTTCCTTTCCCGCTCTGAGGGATAAATAACGAAAGGTGGCGACTCTTCTGTCATGCCGGCACCTTATTTTCGCGCAAGCGACAGCTGGCGACTCTGCTGGGGACTCCAACGGTTCCCTGTGCGAGTCAATCCTATCGTTTGTGTGTTTGCTTGTTGGGTTGCGTTTATTTATCGCATTTTTTACTTCTCGCACTTTATTTCCCGCATGTTATTTTCAGTATAATATGATTATTTGTGCTGTTGTGGGATGGGAGTTCTGATGAGTGAGAAGCCGGACCTGGGCTTGAGTGCACCTAGACTTAGAGTAGAGATTAGTGGGCACGCACGTGCTTTGCATGTCCTAGTGTCCCGCGAAATCTACACTCAGACGAGGTTCTTCTGGTTGGCCTCCTGTCCTGCCCTTTGGGTGGCTCGGGTTGCTGGTTAGTTGGATTGTCGACTCTGGGGACCGATCATTTGGAAGTTGGCTAAGTGAGGCCTCTTTAGGATTTGATGATGCCACTCCTTCTGGGAATCGTATCATCAACCCTGAAAGTCTGTGACGCCGACGACCGCATAGGATGTCGTACCTTGAGTCAGTTTAGGTCCATACCTGTGAGCGGGCTGGGTTTATTGCAGGAAACTTTGACCTTCAGACTACCTGGTTTTCTTGACAGTGAATCAGTTATGCTGGTACCAGAGTGCTCAGTTGCAGATTTTTCTGTTCCTGATAGAGCAGGTTTGATCAGTGTATTGTCATCAGCGGTTTATTCTTGATAGGGCAGATTTTGAGTGGGGTCTGAAGATCTCATCAGCAGATGTTATTTGTTCTTGATAGGGCAGATTTTGAGTGGGGTCTGAAGATCTCATCAGCAGATGTTATTTGTTCTTGATAGGGCAGATTTTGAGTGGGGTCTGAAGATCTCATCAGCAGATGTTATTTGTTCTTGATAGGGCAGATTTTGAGTGGGGTCTGAAGATCTCGTCAGCAGCTGTGTGTTTGTTCTTGATAGGGCAGATTTTTGATTTGGGGTCTGAAGACCTCATTAGCAGATATCTATTGATCATGCATCCGGGGTCCTTGTTATCAGACATTTGCTCTCGGCAGAGCAGAATATTGATCTTATATATATGGTCCTGTCAGAGGGTCGTTCTTAGCAGATCAAATCAGTAGTCTTACACCGGGGTTTCCTTCTCATCAGTGATTGTTGATACCGAACCTCCACAGCAGTTACCTGGATATATTATTGCATGACTGCATTTTGCATTAGCTCGCATATTCATGTTTGCATTCCATTAGCATGTGTCTGTGCTGCAGGCGCATTTCGTACCCTGATTCTGGTGTCCCGAGCAAGATGAGATATTTTCTTCCATGAATGGATCCAGTCTTATCATTGCATTGACACTATGTTGGCACGTCGACACCAGAATTAGGGGTGATCTCTTAAACGTACAGACACCCATGGCATTAGCATAATTCATCTTGCATGACAGAAGCCGGGACTTGTCTTCTAACCCTTGTGTTTGCAGGTTTGACTCAGAACCGAGCAACTCGGACTAATGGAGCAGGTACAAGCTGAGTTGGGGAGAATCCAAAGCCAGTTGGGGCAGGTCATGAATGACATACAGGCAGTGCGTCTGGACCAGCAAGTACTCAGAGAAGAGAATCAGCAGCTGCAGAATCAGTTGAGCTTTCTCATGGGAGTGGTGAGAAGTATGCTAAAGAAGGAGAGTGGTCAAGCACTCAAAGAGGAGACCAAGGTGCTTCCTCCGTTACTGTCCGTGCCACCTGTGTTGAAGCCAAATGGACCGCATAGATCCTCTACACAGCATGGAGCTCAAGACCTGTCTCGTCAGCAGCCGCGTCGGGCATCTCAGAATAACCCTGAAGGTTATAATCAAAAGAAGAAGCTACTTGATAGAGCTGTGGACCCAATACCTGTGAGTTATGCCCAGTTGTTGCCTCTGCTGGTTCAGAACCGTGTTCTCAAGCTTCGGACCTCAGATCCACCAGATGACGGGTCACCAGACGTTGATCTCAACATACATTGTGATTTCCACTCAGGAGCACCGGGGCACCATGTTGAAACATGCAAGGCTCTCAAGAATAAGATTCAAGACCTTATTGACTCAAGGGCGATTAGGCTTGTGCCGGGCGGCATGAGAGCATCGGGAAAGTTCATCCCGTACCCCGCAGAAGAGGTGAATGATTTCACTCCTTTGCCTGAAGCTGAGAAAGATCTTGAATATGTCCTGCGACCTTTGGTGACTGAATTGCCTCGCTCGCAGTTTCTACCTGGATCGAGTTCAAGAACGCAAGCGCCTAAACAAGGGACCGTTGCCATTCAGAAACGACGACCGCTTGCTCCTTGGCGGAAAGAACACCAGCACCAGGATCAAAAGAGACCTCGCAACCACTTAGAACGAAGGAATGCTTCTTCCCATCCAGTGCCCGTGCCGTATAGCCAGATTCTTCCACAGTTGATTCAAAATTCTTTGGTGGAACCGAAATCTCTCAAGCCCGTGCCAGAGCCTTACCCTCCAGGGTACAATCCTCATGCTCAGTGCGATTACCATGGTGGATCTCCGGGGCATTCAACTGAAGATTGCAAGGCTTTCCAGGCGAAAGTGCAACAATTGATCGACCAAGGGTGTATTTCCTTTCCAGATGGAGTTTTGGTTGTGCGTGACAACCTCTCAGCTGTTTGAGCTCGCAGATTCAGAGGGTTATTTCCAGAAGCCAGTGATCCAGACAGGCAGACGTCCTCAGCATCGGCAGTCCTCAGACTTTTTTTACCATTTGCATTTGTAGTTTCTTTTCTGTTAGTTGCTACTTGTTGTTAAACATTGTATGTTTCGAATGGTAATGTTAATAAAGTGACTATGCATTTTTCTGAATTAGTTATGTCGTTGTCACTCATTTACTGCATTGCACTGACACTTGCATTTTATTCACTTCACTTTATTACTATGATTAGCGATGAGTGGAGGGAGGATGATGAAACTGAATACTCATAACCGATGATCGTATTGCTTTCAGATAAAACCTTGCCGATGACGTATAAGGCATTGTTTCAAATCCCTAAACACCGGAGAGATAAGGAAGAGAATCCCTCGTTAACCACTTCGAGCCGAGGAGTAGGAGTTTCTTTCGGACTTTTTTAACCCTCACATCTTAACCCGGGGTAGGGTAGTTGTCAGTTAGCTTGACCGAGCATTCAAGTCTTATAGAGGAGTGTTGTCTTTCGAGGACCAATCACATCATATTCCTCTCCAGAGGTCGTACCTCATCAACCACCATGGTTAAACCTCACCAATCAGGAGTGAGACAGTTGCAATACTTTCGGATAAATCCAGACAGCCAGTGTCGCACGACTTGTTCCAAAGAAAAAAAAAGGAATAAGAAAGCCCGCTAAGTAAAAAAGGAAAGCTAGAAAGCAAATGCTTAGGCAAAAATCAGGGCATCCCGCTGGACTTCAAAAGAAAAAATCGAAAAGAACTCAAAAGGAGTCAGTCCAGGCAAAAATCAGGGAATCAAAAAAAAAAGAAGAATGAAAAAGAAAGGATATAAAAAGATAAAAATCCTCAAACAAGGACGAAGTCGTGTAGATACAGACACCAAAAACGAAAAAGGAGTAACTGTCACTCCGAAACACCTTGTGAATTCTTTAACCAGTTGTTCCCGATGTTCAACATACCTCTCGAAGAGGCGAGCGCTCGAGCCAAGTTAACTGGACTTTAGGATCGGAGGTCATCACGTAGAAGGGGTGGGTACAAATCATAATTTGAGCCAAATACCCTTTGTTTCACGAACCGTGAACCCGACCACGATACAACCCTTAAAAGACCTAATTGAGGCAGGGTTTATTCTGAAAGCGCATTACGATAAGGTTGAGTAACCTGACTCCTTCACAATTTGCTAATCATATCCTTATTGTATTTTTCACTGATCACATCAGCACTATGTTTAAACCCTTTGGTTCGTTCGTCACTCACTAGCATGACACGTAAATAAGTGACAGTGCAACATTTTTTCGAAATTTGCATGAACACTGCATTAGAATTACCATTCGTGAATAAACAATTTTAATTGCAGGTCAGTAGCTAATGCGGAGGAACTTCAACAGGGAATGGTCAATCAGGGCTGAATCGTCAGAGGTCTGGATCAGAATGGTATGCTGCGAAGCCCTGTGAATCTGGGGCATTGACTTCTAGTGAGTTTGGGATCAGTTTGTCTGAGGACAAGTCCCAGAGCATCAGTTGATTATGGGGCAGTTTATGCAAAACGCGGTTGGTCGGGAGTGAATCTTCTCGAGACCCAATCAGGGGCAGTTATCCAGAATTCTTGCGATTTGAGGGCAGATCCCTCTAGCGTGCAATCAGAGCATGTTGAGTCGCTCATCGCTCGTTCAGGGGCAAACTACTTCAGAGATATTGAAGCCGACCATGCTGAGAGTTGATTGGTGGAGGATGAATCCTTCTGTTGTGCAGATATTGGAGCAAGCCTTCTGACGATTGTCTTGTCGCCAGCTGTTTTTGTTCAGAATGAATTATTCCCAAAAGTCGGATTGGGGCAAGTTGAATTGTACTGGGGCAAGTTGTTCAAACGAGTTTGTTCGCCCTAGCAAGAATTGAGTGTCGGGGAGTCGTGTCCTTACCCTGCCAAAACCTGAGCCTTCTGAAGAAGCCTTGCTGGCATTGGGTTGTTATCCTACAGCCTAACCTGTTACTCGGTTCCATGATTGGTAGTCTGTATTCCCTGTGTTGACGTTGTTGAACCAGGATCGTTTCTCAGCAGAGATGTACGGTTTAAGGTTGTTCCCCCCGTACAGTTTGAGACTGCGGCAAATTGAGATAGCGTTTATCCCTTATCAGATTAGGGTCAAGATTGCCCTCAGTAGACCAGGATTGATATCCCCGAAGCAGGGCAAGTCCTCCTTCTCCAGCAGAGTTCAGTAGTCTCTCCTCCGCAAAGTTTGAATGTGAAGCCATGAGCATTGATATGTCTCCCCCAGGCAGAGAGGATTCTCGTCCCCAAGCGGACGCGTCCTGAAGGAACGCCACCTCATCGGCTGAGTCGCGCGCAGCAACTCGTATTCTCCCCCAGCACCGGGTCACAAGTGTAGGTTTCATAGAAATGTTTGGGTGCCGAAGCTCGTGTTTTCCCCAGTAAAGTCGCCGCAGCAGGTGTTGCCCCAGCACCGGGTCACAAGTGCAGGTTTCGTAGGGAATTGTTCGTACGCCAAAATATGCAGTAACTAATGGCGCCAGACTGAAGTCTCCAGCGGAATTGAGATTCCCCACCAGAGTCGTATTCTCTCCCGAAGTCGGATGATTCCCTCTTCCCCAGTAGAGTGTTGGAACAGCTGACGTTGTATTCCCCTGCAGAGTTGCACTCTCCCCCGAAGTCAGATGATTCTTTCTTCCCCGGCGAAATTAAAATTCCTCATCAGAGTTGTACCCTCCCGTTGAAGTAGAATGATTTCTCTCTCCCCGGCTGAGTCCGCAAACCCCCAGGAGGGCCGAATCCTTGGAAGAAGTTCGGACCATGAGTGGTTTTCCCTAGCAGAGCATTGAACAGCCGATGCGGTATTTCCCCAGAGTCGTACTCTCTCCAGCGAAGCAGAATGACTTCTCCTTCCTCAGCCGAGTTTGCAGATATCCAAGAGAGCCGAATCCTTGGAAGGTGATCAGACCATGTTTAGTTGTTTCCCCAGTGGGGTGTTGAGCAGCTAAAGTTGTTTCCCCACAGAGTTGTTATCCCCAGAAGATTAGCCGAGACGGCCACGCAGTTTATTCTCGCGATTGATATCAGCAAGTCTGGTTTCTCGTAGAGCTTCGTCCCCTGCAGTAATCAACTGAAGTTGTTTTCCATGCAGCAGTCAACGGAAGATCAATTCCCCAGACAGAGTCCGATTGATATTGGCATGTCCACGTTCTCCTCAGCAGGATGACTCCTCTATCTGAGTAGTTCTTTCTCCTTGACAGGAGGAATTCCCCTTCGGCATTTATTTTGCTGACGGGATTGCATAGCATTGTGCATGATTGCATAACATTTAGCATAAACGCATAGCATTTCCACCATGTGGGGCATGGCGCAGAAGCATACGCATCATAAACATGATCTAGGTCATTATCATTCTTGTTTTACAGGTGTTCAGCCGAAGGATCAGTTGCTCGGGATGATTCCTGACGTTCTCCCCCAACGAAGTCGTTTGCTCAAGATGATTTTTGAGATCCCCAACGAAGTCTTCAGTTCGAGATGATTCTCGAATCCCTCAGCAGGGCCATTTGCTCAAGATGATTTGTGGGATCCCCAGCGCAGTTTCTCGAGTTGTTTGCTTAAGATGATTCTTGAGCTCCCCAGTAGCGTCCCCGGTAAAGATCGCCCAGGACAATGCCTGAAACTCCAAGAGAGCCGAGCCCTTGGAAGCTGCTCAAGTCGTGATTGGTTTGTACCCGGCAAGAGTCGCCCAGGATAATTCCTGGAATCCCCAACGGAGTGGAGGTCTTTTCCCCAGCAGGTGGTTGGCACTTCCCCAGCAGCAGGCAGGTAGATTGATATCCCCAGCCGAGCACAGCCATGAGTGGCAGATGAAATGTTTCCCCAAGCAGATCCTGAAGGATTGTCCAGCAAGCTGAAGTTTATTTATCCCGTAAGTTTGAGAACTTAATGACATGAGTGTCTTGTAGCCTGAAGGCTATGTTCCCTAGAAGGGTCGTTTCCCAGAGAGTCGTTCAGTGCATTTATCGTTTTCCCCGTGCAGAGTATAGCAGAGGATAGGGTGTTGATCAGCCTGATGTGCTGTGTTCTCCGGAGGAGCCCGTCATCCTCAAGTGTAAGTCCAGTTGAGATTGGCAGAAAATGCAGTTCCCTCGAAGGGTAGCTCTCCCTCAGTAGATTGGTTACTCTCCCCGAGAGGATGATTCCTCTCCCCAGCATTTATTTTGCTGGGGCATTTCCTTGCATGATTGCATAACATTTACTCAAAAGCGTAGCATTCCGTTTTGCGCGGAGCATTACGCCCATTTTTCCAGCATTTGCATATGAAGCATGAACCAGGTGGTTACCGTGCTCTCGAACAGAAGTACTTGCTCCTCAGTAAAGTTGGTAGGAATCGTCTGAGTGAACTCTTTCGTTATTCTCCAGCAGTTGTTGAAGTCGTTTGGGTGAACTCTCTCGTCTTTCTGCAGCAAAGTCTACAAGGTTGTTTGGGTGAACCCTTCTTCCTTTTCCCCAGTGAGTCGTCAGGATTGTTTGGGTGAACCCTCATTCCTCTCTCCTCAGCAGAGTTGTTAACCTGGTGATTATGTATGGTGACCCGGTATGTTTGCTTTTATTTAGCAACGACTTGACAGGATGTCAAGAGAATAGCAGCGTGATATGTCTGCTCCAACGGTGATGTCTAATCTGAAGATTGACTTCGTAAATGCCTGAAGGCGATATCAGAAGGGTCCTGTGAGTTCAGATTTCCTTGTTGATGAATCAACGTATGGCTGAAGACAAGGTTCCAAAGTTTGTATATATAACAAGGCGATCCGTGTTGGCCTGAAGACCAAGTCAGTTGTCCTGAGGTGATGATTGATTGCGATCAAGTGAATAGTTTTTCTTCTGACTGAAGTCGAAGATGTTTCTCCAGCTGAAGCGGAGTTTTGCCTGAAGGCAAAGTGTTTGAATCCCCGTAGAGTCATGAATGGCTCAGGATACCATTTCTCTTACTGAAGTCATAGATTTCCCAAGCTGAAGCGAAGGTGCCTGAAGGCAAGGTTATCCCCAAGGTCATGAATGACCTAGGATTCATTTTTTCGGACTGAAGGCCGAAGTATATCCCTGACTGAAGTCACGGATGCTCTATAGCAGAGGTGGAGTTGCCTGAAGGCAGATCCATGTATCCTTGAAGGCCAAGGACCATTTCTTTAGACTGAAGTCGAAGATACCTCCTGCAGAGTTGCCGACGGGCAAAGTTTACATCCTTGAAGGTCAAGGATGTTTATCTTCAGAAGTACTTGAAGATCTTTTCTAGCTGAAGCTGGAATCGCCGACGGGCAAGGTTTATATCCTTGAAAGCCAAGGATGTCTATCTTCAGAAGAGCTTGAAGATTCTCCAGCGGATCTGGAGTGGCCAGGGGCCAGGGTTTCATCTATCTTCAGAAGAACTTGAAGATTCTCCAGCGGATCTGGAGTGGCCAGGGGCCAGGGTTTCATCTATCTTCAGAAGAACTTGAAGATTCTCCAGCGGATCTGGAGTGGCCAGGGGCCAGGGTTTCATCTATCTTTAGAAGAACTTGAAGAGTCTCCAGCGGATCTGGAGTGGCCAGGGGCCAGGGTTTCATTCATATTCATAAGTACTTAAAGATCTTTTCTAGCTGAAGCTGGAAGTGGCCAGGGGCCAGGGTTTCATATATCTGTAGTGTTGAAGTTCTACGGTTTCTCAGTATGCAGTAATATTTGGATGTTCGTTATGGTTCTGAGGGTGAACCCCAGATCAGAGTGTGCTTGGTTGAGTCTCTCATCCCCAGCAGAGTAGCTCCAAATACGCAAGTTCCATTTACCAGGGGTGAACCCCAGGTCAGAGTTGTTCAGTGTTGTAGTTCTCCAGCGGCGACGCGGGGTATTTTGATTGTTCGACGGCGATATGTGGTTTAGTCTTCCAGCGGCGATGTTGGGTGTTGTGGTTGTCTGAAGGCAATATCATAAGAAGGTAATGTGGATAACTGACGGCGATGTCAGATCAGTATTTCTCCAGCTAGTTGTCGTGCAGCTAGTATTGCAGTATTCAAAGATTTGTTCTCCGTAGAGTATCGTGTGCTCGTGCAGTTGGCAAATTTTCGGGTTTACCGGTATTCAACCGCCTCGCACCTTGATTGGTTGAGAGTCGTTCGCTTCTCACCCAGTCAGGTTCAAGCCGTTTGAATAGGGGCAGCTGTTGCACCCCAAAATTTGACCAACAATTATTTACCTATCAAGTGTTTGAAAGTTGATACCTTCATCAGAAAGTTCAAGAGATCCTCAGAGGAATTGGTTGAAACCAGAGTTGTGTGCCTCCTAACTTGAGAGTTGTGAGAGCTCCTCAGATGATTCTGAGACTTTGAGAGTGAACTTGATGCTTTGGGAAAGTTTATGATATGTCTTGAAAGCCATCACGAAGCCCAGAGAGGTCATTATGCAAGAATTCAGAAGATTCAACCATGAATGGTAGAATTAGGGTTTTGACTGGGTCAACCCTAGGTCGACTGCAGATTTGGAGAAGGTTGAGACCCAATCCAAGGGCCATGAGATCATGGAATGATGTATGGAGATGTTATAAAGATGATTCCTAGACTAACTCATCATGATTGAGGAGTTTGAGAAGTTTCAAGTTAGGGTTTCTAAGGATTGTCAGTGAAAAAACCCTAGTTTGATCCCTATCTTCCAGGCAGTTTTAGATCAAGATGTGATTGATATCTCATCTTCCCCACAACATGAATGTTGTAGAGCTTGTTCTTAGATTTAATTTGAGTGGTAGAAGTCCTTGATAGGAGTTGCAGAGCTCAAGTTATGGTCTTGACAAATTACAGGTCAGCTGAGGTGTGTGAATCTGGGTCCTTGAAAGTCACCCAACTTGCAGACAACTTTTTCCCTAGTAGGATGATTCCTATGATCTCTTGGTCAACATGAATGTTTAAGAGCATCTTCTTAGCTTTCTATAGAGTACTATAAGTCCTTGATAGGATTTGTAGAACTAAACTTATGGTTTGAACAAGACAGGGGTATTTTGGTCATTTGATGATTATAGGTCATTTTAAGCAAAGGCCATATCTCCTATTTCCAAGCCTCAAATGAAAAAACTCAAAACATAAAAGTTGTTCAAAATGGGATTTTAAGGCTAGAAAAGAGGGTGTGAAAGTTTGGAAAAGCTTAGAGCATGGATTTTTAAAAGTGGTGCAAATGGCTTGTAAATGGCTTATAAGTTGAAAAAGTTGAAATGGAATTTTGGTTTGGGAGATCCACAAATCCAAAATAGGTCATCCAATATGTCATTTTGAATCCAAACATTATTTTAAAAACAATGGTTCAAGTAGAATTTTGATTTGAGGTCTTAAAATGGGGGCTACTTTGTAAAGTTCATGCTTGCATATTAAGGAACCTTTGCAAATCTTCACATAAGGCAAAACCAAGCTTGTTTTTTTCACTCATTCAATCTCAATATCTCTTGTAAGGAGTTTTTGACACAAGATTGAAAGGCTTAAGGCATGAAAGGAGATAATACAATATGTCATGACAAGAGAAGTTCCATTACTTTCTAAATGATTCTCAAAGTTTCTAGATGAATCTAGACTCTTCCATTGGTTTCTATATATTGGTTTGATCATAATGAAGAAAGGGTTGGTGATGGTTGGTGAAGATAGAAAGTGAAAAGTGAGGATTTCAAAGTTTCTTACACATTTTTTTCTTCCTTCCATTTTTCTTCACATTTTGCCACCCTTTGAATATTCAAATTTCATATCTTTCTTTCTTTGCATTTTTTTCCATTCTATTATCACAATTAATTCCATACCATTCACATACCATTTTCCTCAATTTTTTGACAAACTTTTGGTGCAAGAAAAGTGTATTACATGTTCATTAAAGAAGCTCCATGAAAAAATTCCAAATTTATTCTCTCCACCATTTCAAGCAATTCTATTGATCAAATCATTTCTGGAAAATATTAGTGAGTGGTTCTATACAACTTTCTTGAAGCATTGGAGGTTGTGGAAGGCCATAGAAGTCACTTTTTGGAGGTTTAGGTAATTCAAGATTACACAATATTAATCCATCTTTCCATTGTTTTTTTTACACCATTTCATTCACCATAACATGGCCTTGGATTCTGGATATTATTGGGAGAGTTTCATGAATACTTTTAGTTCTTGAATTTTTGAGTTGAATTCGGATTCAGTTTTTTTAGAGGTTTTTAATATGTTTCATGGCCATATTATTATTCTACATAAAATTCTGGGCAAAATGGACTCAAAAAAATCGAAAATCCGTCAAGAAACGAAGAAGTTATGGGGTTTTGAAGATTCGCCGGAAAAAATTCCGGCCACCACCACTACAGCATTTCCGGCCAGCACTCACACAAGGGAGAAGACGCACAGTAGCGCGCCACGTGTCCCCTCCAAAACGACGTTGTTTTGGCTCCGTTTCCTCACCCCGCGCGCGCGGGTTCGACCCCTGTATGGGCTGTTTTCCTTTTTTTTGCTCAATTATTTGTTTTGCTTCATATTAGTTCTTTATTTCTTTTCTTTTTCATTTTTCTGTTTTATATGCTGACTTCAAATAATCATAAAAAATATGAAAATTAGTCTTTTTGATCCCCATTTTTTTGTGATGAATATTTAAGATGTCTAGGATTTAATAAAACTGGAATTATAATTTTACCATTTTTTGACATTTTCTTTGGACTTTTTACATTTGGGTCGTCATAAAAAGGTCAATGCTGGTGCTATCATTTTGTTGAATTTCTTTGACCTATCAAAACACAATTTAAATGTCAATCCTTTTGCAGGGATCTCATACACACGTTGAGGTATTGTGATATATTTTTGTGGGAATTTTATTGTACCATTTTAATTGGTTTTGGATGCTTTCTTTAACATGCTCCACTTTAATCTTTCCTTTGGTATACATGAGATATCTTGCAATGTTTCCATCTTATTTGACCATTTATCTTTGGATATTTTTGTGGTATCTCTCACCCCTGGTTTGTGGCTTGATGTAGGGAATTGGAGATTTTTATTTGAATTTTTTAGCACCTTTTGCTATTTTTCTTATGTTTTGTATTCGAACTTGTAATTTGGACTTCCGAACGGACTTTATTTTTGTTAAGGCTCCAACGGCCGCTTTGTGTTTGCGTGATGAACGCCGTGGCTTATATTTCTTATTGTAGATAGGTTAGAGGTATTGGAAGACCCTTAGGTGGCTGTTATTTGTATGTGTAGCTTGCCCGATTATCGACTTGTTTACATGATAGCACGTTGCGATTCCAAATAGTGGATTACGCGTTTCATTCGGAGTTTTCACTCGATTCTTTGCATATGATCACTTGATATTTTCTTATTCCATCCATGAATGGGCTTGAGGTTGAGATGAACCTTCCTCCCTCCTTTGCATTGCATTTACCATTGCTATATTCATGTTCACTTGTATGCGGTTATTACTTGTATTTCCGTTTCTTCCTTTCGTTTTCCTTTCCCGTAGGACTTCCATTCTTCCTTGTTCAAGGGAGGATGTGATAGACATTAGGCGTTAACCCATACATGATAACATTAGGGTAGATTTTATTCCCTTTTAACCCTAGGATTTGTAGAGTGTCATCTCTTCTTCCTTCAAAACAACAGAAAAACATTAATAAAGGCTATAACAAAATCAATTCATTTCTTCCGTCAAAAGATTTAAACAAACACAAACCTTTTTGTCCTTCAGGGACTGATAATAAGAAAACCCTTGTTTAAGGTGATATTTTTCATAAAAGCCACTTGAACAGCTTGTGTCGTGCGTAGCCCGAACTACGTTTGCTCTGATCTTCCATACCGTGTGGAAGTACGTAGGCATAGGATGCGACGTCCTAGCGAGCAACCTTCCCCACCTTCACCCGTAGTAGGCCGAACTACGTTGACTCTGATTTCTCATTCTCTGATGAGAATACGTAGGCATAAAGTGCGACGCTTTGCCGAGTCATTTTTCTTTTCTTTTTCAGCCAGCCTTGATAGGTAGATAGAATAAAACCAACCCGTCCAAGTAAACAAGCAAGCGAGGATCCCGTCGAGTACGACGGACGTGAGGGGTGCTAATACCTTCCCCTTGCGTAACCGACTCCCGAACCCAGACAATGGTTGCGATGACCTTGTCTTACCCCTTTTTCGTCAGGTTTTTCTGATTGTTTCCTTTCCCGCTCTGAGGGATAAATAACGAAAGGTGGCGACTCTTTTGTCATGCCGGCACCTTATTTTCGCGCAAGCGACACAGTCCTACTCTCATCAAGGTATATTAACAGAAAATCCACTGAATTTACCACCCTTAACCAGCCTGCTTATGATAAACCTATCAAAGCCTAACAGTCTTGATGGAATCTAGGTTGACTAACCTTCCGAAAAACTTGGATAGCAAGCTAAGCATCAAGGTAAATTCAATGAAATGTAAACCCCCATCTATTATGACTACAGCAAAAACCCCTTCCCGCCAGAGCATACTAGCATAAAATTCTACCTAAACTCAAAAATCCTACCTAAAGCACCAATATGCCAATAATGGTCAATAGGATCCCAACCTGAACCACACCAAATTGTCCTCATGGTTCCAAACAGAGATGAAACCTATAAACCTAAAGCCTCAAAACAGCCTCTCCTAGACTGTCTATGATTTGCCATCATGAATTAACCAAACCTAATGCATCATAAGCCCAAGACTTGATGGCACCAGTAAAACCCTCTATCTCATGACAATACCAATCTTGATCTATCAAAACCACACACTATGTCCATAAAGATTAGATGAAAACTCTCAAACTTTCCAAGATAAAATCACAATCAAGCTAGCAAACTAGACACAAAGGCATTGAGATGACCTTAGATAAATTCTCAAGGGGTTAAGGCAAAACTGATGAGAAAACCAAATTGATAAACCTTTCATAAAAAGCTAGACAACAAGCACAATACTAAAACCAAAATGCAACATAATCTTATCAAATGAAGAGGGTTGATTGTACCAAATCCTTATCTCAAGACAACAACAGTCTAGTTGTCATAAAACCAAAACTCACACACCAGTTCAAAACTGTCCCATAATGAGAACTAACACCTTGCTAGGCACAAATCCAATTCTTGCTAAAAAGGTTCAGGCAGCCAGTAATGAGTTGGCAAATTAAATCCTCAAAAACAAATCCTAACAATAACTGTGGATCTCAAAATAACAATGCTAACCAATAACGAATATTCCAAATCTTGTTCACAAATGCAAGTTTACAAGCCTTATGGCGATAAACCCCCTAAATGACAGCCTGTGGTCATAACAATGCCACACTGGTTTAGCAACAGGAATGGTACAGTTTGAGCAAACAAGTTAGAACAACCCAGCTTAATCAATGAATTCTAGCTTATTAATGACAGTTACCAACTGCTGAACATACCCTCAACCAGAGATATTGACATAGTCAGCCCTCTCCACAAACTTGACAGCAAGGTAAGCACCTATGTAGAATACCTTTCAGCCCAAAATAACCAAAATGCTATGTATTCCAAAAGAACTAGCACAACAACAGTGAATACATATTGAGTCCCACATAGGCCAACCAATCTAAACTAAACAGCCTAAAAACACTAAACTGGAAGTGAAGCACAGCAAGCCTAAACCCTCATGACAGCAAGCATAAACAAAAACAAGCACAACACATAACTCAGACAGATCAGACGCAAACTTGACATGAGAATGTCAAGCATCAACAAAACAAACTCAAAGCGTATCTCTCAATGATAACAACTTGCAAAAAATGAACACAACAGTGTTGTACATCCAATACCAGTAGACTTGTCATCATAATAACAAAACATCATTTCAAAAGAGAGTTAACAAACTCCAAGAACACAAACAAACTCAAACATGTTTTGATGACACTGATGCATAGAATAGAGTGTTTAGAAATGCTTACCTCTTGCAAACTCCAAAGTAAGCTAGCAGCAGACACACAGTACCTCCTTTGAGCTTTCTTCTTTTTTCAACAACAAGTGACTTTTTTTATATATGAAGTTTTGGACTGGTTTAAAGGTTTGAACACCTTCCAAAGGTCATTTGTGGGTTGTTTGGATGATTTTTTGAGGTGATTGGGTGGTTGAAGGGGTTGGTGGTATGCAGTTTTCAACAGGCAGTTTTTTAGGTTTTGGAAGATTTGAAAATGGCTCACAAACTCTGGTTTCTCTTGCAATAATGGAGGCTAGGGTTTTGCCCAGTTGCTAGTTAGCTTAAATAGGATGTGAAAAGGGGATTTTACTGTGGTGAAAGATCAATGGATAGATTTGCACAATTTTAAAATTCCCTTCATCAATGGTGGGTGATGAACAAGGACAAGAGCATGCTTGTCTTAGAGGTGGTTCTGTTAGAGTGGGAAGAGCAGCATAGGTTGGGGCTGCAAAGGTCAGAATGAGGGTGGCTTGTCTCTTTCTTGTTTGGGCAAAGGATTCAAAAATGAACAACAAGGGTACATGCTTGTGTTGGTTCATTTTGGGAAGTGTTTGGTGTGCTCAAAGTGTAAATTCATGTGCATGGTTTGTGAATGCAACAGGCTGTATGATGAAAATACAAGGCTATGCCAAAGTGCTACACAATATGAGTCTTGAAAACATGTTCAAACCACCAACTTTGAGTAATGAAATCTTTTTGCACACAACTTCATTTGCTTACTTCTTGTGCTCAAATGAAATAGGGCATGGAGTATAACAAAATTCATGTTGGAGTCATCTTGATTTGAGGATTGGAAGACCATGAAAAATGATGTTGAAAATCATACCAAGCAAGCTGTCCAGAAATAACTTAGAAAAATTCTAAGTTATGTTGAAAATCATTGATGTATTAGATGGATCTACAAAGATACGCCAAGTAGGAAGATAGTGTTCCCAAACAAGAGTTCCTGAAATTTATCTAATCTCCTCACAATTGATCACATTTGCAATCGCTTTAGAGGTTACTGTAATAGAAACACCAGTTACTCTAGACAGAATAGCATACTCAGAATTCAGCTCAATAATGGAGGAATCAATCCAAAACTCTTTGGCAAGACTTGGATAAGTGAAACCACAGAGTCTCTCAGAAGTTGAAACCAATCTTAAGTAACTCATCAAAATTTACAAACTTTTAATTAATGACAACCAGCTGATTTAAACTAGAATAAACTGAAGAAATCATCTCAGGTTTAGTTTGATCAGCACACAACAACAACAACAACAACAACAACAACAACAACAACAACAAGACGACACAATGATGTTCCACAAGATAGGGAATAGTAACAACAAGTACTAAGAGAGAAAACATCATTACCCAATGTTTCTTTATCCAACAGATATTTCAATTCCACCATATAAGTTTCACCTTTATGAAAGATTAAGTATTGTAAAAGCTTTTAGAAAACTTCTTACTTAAACTGTTATGTCAGACTGAAGGAATCTTCTTTTGAATCTCAGAAACTGTCAACTTTCAGAAGCTATCAGCCATCAGAGTCTAGTAAGTCCAGACTAAGAAAGAGATATCATTTGTTAGCCACAAGTCTCTAAGATTTTATTTAGAACTAGAACTTTATCTTGAGTCACGAGTCATGAGTGATAGACGGATATTGAATTATCTTCTTAAGACAACTAACAAGCAACAATATTAATAGAAAAGTGAGAAAACTGTTTTCATAAATATGATCATCATCTGGCTTGATAAGATATTCAGTATAGACAAACGCAACAAAGTTTCTTCTTAAAGATTTCTGAAGTTTTTCTTATAAAAGAAAATCTTCTCTAGAAATCTAAAAGAAACTTTGCATTTATATCTACACAAATGTCCCATTGAATCAAAAGATAAGTCAGACAAGAAAAAACATACCACACTTTTTTTTGTTCGATCAGACTCGATTCAATATTCAGACTTGACCAATAGAGTTTGAACACAGCTTTAAGTGGATTCTTATTCAATGGTTGTCTGACCACTGATTCCACTACTTTCACCAAATTCAGTACCACCAATACTTGAATTTGGGTTGTTGGCTTTTCTCCCAATTAATGTTGTAAACCTTTTGGAAGATGTCTCTGCTTCTTTCCTTGATATCTGTAGCATATACATTATGATACTCATATTTCTATAAGACCAGACATGTAAGTACAAACAAACTCTTATGTGCCTTACATCTCAATCTAACAGTAAAACATAAGTCACTCCAGAGTGTAGGTATATAATGAGATATGAACATAATCTTGTTCTAAGAAATGGAAATAATCTCATTATCTTGGAATAAATATTTTGACTTTGAAATTATTGACAAGCTCAGAACCAGATGGCGATAGCTATTAGAGATTGACATAAAAGCATATTAGAGTAATGTCTTAGTACAGCTAACAGAGCTCAAAGAGAAGTTGAAGATTTCTCATAGAAGTGTCTTTTTAAAACAACTTTTATAATGGTCCTCAACCAAGAAGCAATGTAGTTTCTTAAGATATCACCTTAAAGAACAAACTCCATATAATCAAAGTATTTTGAAACAAGATAGCTTTAACAACATCTCTTGCTTTTCAATACTTGATTTTTTATTTTAGAACACAAATGCTTCTTTTCATCTGCATCCTGTAACACCCTCCTAAACCCCACGAAATATATATATATATATATATATATATATATATATATATATATATATACATATATATATATATATATATATATATATATATATATATATATATATATATATATATATATATATATATATATATATATATATATATATATATATATATATATATATATATATATATATATATATATATATATATATATATATATATATATATATATATATATAATCAAAGTGAATTATCATGCATCTCACAAAAGGGTGTCTCATATAATCCAAAACATCACACAAACACTTGTCATGCTCAATAACACTTAAATACTTCATGTTTTTCATACACTTTCACATTAGCATGTAGCAGCGAATTTACTTTAGCCATAATAGACATAATGAAAGTATCATGCTCATCTCATTCATAATCAATACTTAGGCATAATCAATACTTATGCAATGCAAACTATGATAACTGACTCATGACAAACATATGCATACACACGTTAATTCAACACAGTGAATTACTTACCACATACATTGATATTCATTTATACAATGTTTTCATGCTACAAAGGCCATCATCAATAATCACATTTTCATAATCATAACATTCTTACTTCAAACATTACCACCACACTTAGTAAATAATACACAAAGTATCAAACACAATTCAATCTCAATACACACGACAACACATTACCGATTAATCATAGAATAATTAATTCATCATCAATAATTAAATTCACTATTTAATTAGTATATGACATATTTTACAATACAATCACAATTGTATTATCATTATAACAAACAAGAACTATCATGAATTTCATGTTGTCACGCACCAAAATATATTTATACAAGCATACACATAAGTATTCTATAAATTATTCACAAATAATTTCACAATCGGCAACAAATAGTGCAACAATTCATTTAATAGAACATATACACAGTTGACTTCCCAAACATATTATATATAAAAATATTGTGCAACCAATTCCATTATCTATACTATGTTTTAGCCCTTATTTATTAGCTTTCCAACGCTTCTAATAGGGACCAAAATGGACTTACGGATCAAAAGTTACGTCCATTCTGTCATCCCTCGCTACAAATTCACTACTGCTCGCGTCGTGACTTTCGCTATGTGAAATACAGCTCGCGTCGCGATGTCCGCTATGCAAAATACAGCTTGCATCGTGACTCATTACAGAATGTAAAACCATGGACTTTCACTACTACTTCGCTACGCGATGTTCGCTATGCGAACTCTCCCAAACAACAATCCAGAAAAGTGCAATTTTTGCATTTTGGAGGCCTTCCGGACCTCCGAATTCGATTTCGTAAAAAGTTCCAGTTCCAGAATTTGAAATACTACCATTATATGACAATTCTAAAAGCCTACAAAACATACTTAGGTATCCTACCATCATACATCATGTAATCACCAAATTCAAAACCATGGAAATTATGGATTTTGATCCTAAATATGATACTACCCATTACACACTATCATACAATTTCAATAACTATGTAAAGACTCACTCTTACCTGAATTTTGATGATTCTTGAGCTCTCTCTCTCTCTCTCTCTCTCGTCTCTCTCTCTCTCTCTCTCTCTCTCTCTCTCTGCTCTCTCTCTCTCTCTCTCTCTCTCTCTCTCTTCTCTCTCCTCTCTCTCTCTCTCTCTCTCTCTCTCTCTCTCTCTCTCTCTCTCTCTCTCTCTCTCTCTCTCTCTCTCTCTCATCTCTCTCTCTCTCTCCTCTCTCTCTCTCTCTCTCTCTCTCTCTCTATCTTCTCTTCTTCTCCACTCCTCTTTCCCTCTTGCCTCTTTCTTCCTCTTTACTAACTTTTTCTCTCTTTCTATTCTTTTTTAAACCCTAACATTGTCTTAATCAATTGGGCTTAACTCAACCCACTCTTATTTACTATTCACACACCTAATTAAGCCCAACTAAATAATCTAACAATTCTACATTATTCTACCAAATAGAATAAATCAATTAATTTAATTAATTCAATAAAAAATATATTTAGATTAAATCAATTAAATCATTAACTCATATAAATTAAATAAGTCAATTAATTATATAAACCCAATAATTCATATAACATTCAATAAGTCAAATAATTTATTTAAATCAAATAATTCAAATAAATCAC